>VWZW01004020.1:444881-581688 GCA_013397115.1 Edolisoma coerulescens | reverse complement strand
TTCTATTCTATTCTATTCTATTCTATTCTACTTTTCCCAGATGTGCTGAATTCCCACAATTGGAAGAATGTTAGAATCTTTTCTAATTAAAATGACCTAATTGAAAGGGATCAGCAACTGATCCACAGCAGTTTTGGAATTACACTAGAAAACAAGGCTTTCTTAGAAGCTACAAATATGCAAACATTTTGTAATTGCTTTCAATAAATTGTTTATCTCTGTTACCTTGCTGCACACAGAAAGGTAACAGTATCTTAATACTGCTATTTGCATATTTATTTTATATATATATATAAATATATATATATAATATGTGAATGTTCCACACCATGATAAAAATTCCTATTTTTCTGAGCAAAGCAACTCCTACATCACACCTAAATATTGCATTCAATGAAGTAGTATAATTCTTTTTTAATAGTTCTTTTGGTTTAAGGCTTACAGTTTGTGCAAATGCAAATTTTATGAAACTGAATCAAGAACTGGGGCAGCTGAAGAGTGGTCACACATCTGTCCTGCCACCCCTGTTAAAACTGGAGATCATGATATTCTAAACCTGCCTAAACTCAACTATGAAACCCTGATCCTGAAAGAGTTCAAACATGTGCTTGATTTGATGCATGGGAGCACTAGAAGAGCCAATGGGATGGCTTACGGTATGTGAAGGTAAATGGGTGTGTAAGTCTTGCCAGCAGTGGGCTCCTTGGAATGAACACCCTTGTCTCATTCCATGGAACAGGTGATAGAATGAAGCCCAGTATGTTACTGTTCCACTCACTGTTCTAAACAAAAAATTGTAATGTGTCTCTGGCTACTGCGAAAAGCTTAGATAATACATCTGGAAGCAGGCCATGTTGCTTGTAGAAGAAGGAAGGGGTGAATAGCCATGGGCAACTGGAGGAACTGGCGAGTGCATTTCAAGTGCTTGAGAAGTTCTGGGCAGCTGATGTTTTAATAATTTTTGAGAGATTTGCTATAGTATGTGCCAGCCTCTATGGCACATTTTTTCTTGGAGCAATGTCAAAGAAGGGTGTCTTGAAAGAAAATTCAGCTGCAGTGATTAAACTAAACATTCAGTGAACATAAAAGCAGGTACCAGGAGATTTAGAGAAGTACTGAAATATACAATGAAAAGGAACTCGTAAGAAGGCAAGGAATTTTACTTGTAATCTATGAGTAAAAAGACATTTGAAAAATGCTGATTTAGACCCCTTCTGGCCTACTGAAATGATTAAAGGTGTTAGAAATATAGTGATTGCTACTTTATTCATTAGGAATGTTGGTTGACTAAAGAAGAAAGAGAAGTTCCATTTGTCTGGGTGAAAATCCTCTTTGAGAACAATTTGGCAAGCTCTCATGTGAAAAGCATTAAAGAATGAAAGCTTTTTTATTTTTTTCATGAAGGCATATTTTCTTCCACATCCATACTGCTGGTGGCACAAAGCTTTTGGTAAGAAAGTTTGGAGTGTGAAGTATTTGGTTGAAGCTTATCTTTGTCTCCACAGATCTTTTGTGCTCACTATTGCTACAGAAAGCTCCCTAGCAGCTCCTTTTCTGATTCGTTGTCTCTGGTGAAATTACAGGAAGTTGTTTGTCCTCTAACAACCTTCTCTCACTCAATAGAGTAAGCTTCTCATTCCCTTATGTTTCCTATAACAGAATAGATAGAAGAATGGGCCTTTTTTTGTGCTCTTTCATCTTTTTCTGTGACTGAATTTCATGAACTCCTACACTGTTAATATCACAGATTTGTATCTACTTCTTTGTTAAGTCTGTGCAATAAAACATGTCTTTAATTATTGTCTTCTACTTAGAATTATTTTCCAATATCAGGAAATATTAAGTATTGTAATCAGCTCTTTACTAGATTTGAAATCTTGCTGTCTAAAGGAAATTCTCTTACATATAAAAACTGGTCAGTAACACATCAGGTTTAACGTTATACAAATTATCATGAAGACATCAGTCACTGAATCANTTTTGGTTTTGTTTCTGGTTTTGTTTTTATTCTAAACATAAAGCTTTTGGTGACACATTGATTTTCTGTTACCTGTCCATGCACTTCTAGATAGGAAGTTCCAGGGTAGGGAAATTCCTTTCTCTTCTTCAGTGTTTTGGCTGTCATTCAAAAGTAATAGTTTTTCCATTATGAGAGGTGCCACCTCCACTTGGATGAAACTGTTTTGTAGGTTGTCTTTGGTTGCTCCAGTGGAATTTCCTAGATAGTGTCAAAGTGTCAAGCTTCAACTTCAAAACAAACTCCTGAAGTCATTCTGATGATTGAAGTAGAAATATTATTCGCCATTCACAAAACAAAGGTGTGACTCTAAAGCAAAAGACACAAATGGAAACCTGTTGCTTCAGGTGTTGAAAGGTGAACTGATGGTAAACTAGAAAGCATTTTCGCTGACAGAGTGAATGTTCAACTGTTATTTTCCATCTCTACCTTGTGGAAACATACATATCTCCATATATGAGAGAAACCTAACACTATTATCCTGAGTACAAACTTATGAACTGCATAGCAAAATTGAGATTTTTTAATCTGTTTGGGAGGGATTAACACTACTTTGTGCATTTAAATCATATTTCACCATAGCACTTGCACATGCTTTGTTTTTCAAAAAGTCTTTCTTAATAATGAAAGAAAAATAAAAACTCTGGGTAGAAGGAATTGAGCTGTATGTTTAAAAGAATTGGCCATCTCATCAACTGGTTTAAAGCAGGGTAATTCCATGAATTTGTAGCAGCTGAGCATCTGGCACAGAGATTTGGCTAATCTGGGACCCAAGTTTTGAAAGATAAAGAATTCCCATCAAAGCATTTGAAGCTCACATTCTTTTTTTAATTAGGGGGCATCTGCAAAAATGGGCTGCAGAAAGCTGAATGGTCTTGATCTCTTCACAATAATATCTATTTTCCTGTATTGTAGCAACTTTATATGGACCTTCTAGATATATTTCGTATTTGAGAGCTAGCACCTCCCTCTATTTGCAAAACAAGGTAGTGAAATGTGTTTATTCTTCCTCTGGGGCTCTCAAAAAAGGGCACAGAGAAAACAGTGTTGCAAGGAGCTTACACTGCCATAAATTCAGCTGAATTTGGTTCATGCTCTTCTCATTCTACTAGCCCTCAGTTTCATAGCCCTATTTAATTATTTACTCAACTCATTTCCTTCTATGGTCTCTCTGATCCATAGAAAGAGGAGAACAACTACAGAATCAATTTCTTCTGCATTTTTGAATTATGTGAATAGCTCTGAAATGGTGATATGATTAATCAAGGCACTTTACTGTCAAATACAGGATTAATATGCCAGTAAAGTGAGAGCTTTTGTACGTTGTAATACACAAACACACAACAAGCCAAACGGCTTCATGTGCGTGTAAGTCTTTGTATGTAGCAAAACACAAAATCAAATATTAAAGCAAAAAGCTTCTCACACCATTCTATTCTATTCTATTCTATTCTATTCTATTCTATTCTATTCTATTCTATTCCATTCTATTCTATTCTATTCTACTTTTCCCAGATGTGCTGAATTCCCACAATTGGAAGAATGTTAGAATCTTTTCTAATTAAAATGACCTAATTGAAAGGGATCAGCAACTGATCCACAGCAGTTTTGGAATTACACTAGAAAACAAGGCTTTCTTAGAAGCTACAAATATGCAAACATTTTGTAATTGCTTTCAATAAATTGTTTATCTCTGTTACCTTGCTGCACACAGAAAGGTAACAGTATCTTAATACTGCTATTTGCATATTTATTTTATATATATATATAAATATATATATATAATATGTGAATGTTCCACACCATGATAAAAATTCCTATTTTTCTGAGCAAAGCAACTCCTACATCACACCTAAATATTGCATTCAATGAAGTAGTATAATTCTTTTTTAATAGTTCTTTTGGTTTAAGGCTTACAGTTTGTGCAAATGCAAATTTTATGAAACTGAATCAAGAACTGGGGCAGCTGAAGAGTGGTCACACATCTGTCCTGCCACCCCTGTTAAAACTGGAGATCATGATATTCTAAACCTGCCTAAACTCAACTATGAAACCCTGATCCTGAAAGAGTTCAAACATGTGCTTGATTTGATGCATGGGAGCACTAGAAGAGCCAATGGGATGGCTTACGGTATGTGAAGGTAAATGGGTGTGTAAGTCTTGCCAGCAGTGGGCTCCTTGGAATGAACACCCTTGTCTCATTCCATGGAACAGGTGATAGAATGAAGCCCAGTATGTTACTGTTCCACTCACTGTTCTAAACAAAAAATTGTAATGTGTCTCTGGCTACTGCGAAAAGCTTAGATAATACATCTGGAAGCAGGCCATGTTGCTTGTAGAAGAAGGAAGGGGTGAATAGCCATGGGCAACTGGAGGAACTGGCGAGTGCATTTCAAGTGCTTGAGAAGTTCTGGGCAGCTGATGTTTTAATAATTTTTGAGAGATTTGCTATAGTATGTGCCAGCCTCTATGGCACATTTTTTCTTGGAGCAATGTCAAAGAAGGGTGTCTTGAAAGAAAATTCAGCTGCAGTGATTAAACTAAACATTCAGTGAACATAAAAGCAGGTACCAGGAGATTTAGAGAAGTACTGAAATATACAATGAAAAGGAACTCGTAAGAAGGCAAGGAATTTTACTTGTAATCTATGAGTAAAAAGACATTTGAAAAATGCTGATTTAGACCCCTTCTGGCCTACTGAAATGATTAAAGGTGTTAGAAATATAGTGATTGCTACTTTATTCATTAGGAATGTTGGTTGACTAAAGAAGAAAGAGAAGTTCCATTTGTCTGGGTGAAAATCCTCTTTGAGAACAATTTGGCAAGCTCTCATGTGAAAAGCATTAAAGAATGAAAGCTTTTTTATTTTTTTCATGAAGGCATATTTTCTTCCACATCCATACTGCTGGTGGCACAAAGCTTTTGGTAAGAAAGTTTGGAGTGTGAAGTATTTGGTTGAAGCTTATCTTTGTCTCCACAGATCTTTTGTGCTCACTATTGCTACAGAAAGCTCCCTAGCAGCTCCTTTTCTGATTCGTTGTCTCTGGTGAAATTACAGGAAGTTGTTTGTCCTCTAACAACCTTCTCTCACTCAATAGAGTAAGCTTCTCATTCCCTTATGTTTCCTATAACAGAATAGATAGAAGAATGGGCCTTTTTTTGTGCTCTTTCATCTTTTTCTGTGACTGAATTTCATGAACTCCTACACTGTTAATATCACAGATTTGTATCTACTTCTTTGTTAAGTCTGTGCAATAAAACATGTCTTTAATTATTGTCTTCTACTTAGAATTATTTTCCAATATCAGGAAATATTAAGTATTGTAATCAGCTCTTTACTAGATTTGAAATCTTGCTGTCTAAAGGAAATTCTCTTACATATAAAAACTGTTCAGTAACACATCAGGTTTAACGTTATACAAATTATCATGAAGACATCAGTCACTGAATCAGCTTTTATTCATGTATTTTTTTTTATGGATATACTGACGGTGTGTGGCCTTGGAAACCTCATTTTCTCTGCTAGAATGATCTTAAACAGGGTTTGAGTTTAGCATGAATGAGAATTTAAACCCCAGTGCAGCAGATCTGACTTAGTATAGTAAGTATTAGGAGAGAGGAGACGTTTTTGACCTAGTCAGAAGGAAGCAGAAGCAGCTGTTTACTGAGCAGTTTCCAAGATCTTCCTGGTGATGCCCAGGTCAAGTCAGACAATTGCCTGATTTCTGCAAATGCTGAAGGGTCATCCATAGCTTTCAGATGGTCTTTATCTGTAAGCGTCCCTTCAATCTTACCTCTTACTCCATTGCATACCTTGCATGTTGTGTGGGCAAATTGTGCATGCAGTTCTATCCCTTGCGTAGGCTAAACAAACATGATGGATACTATTCACAGGACAGCCTTTGTTTGTTGCCTGGGAGGTTCCAGGCATAAAGTGGAAGACGTGGTAAAAATAGGGAAACAAGGCAAAGGAGCAGTCTGAGCTGCAGTGCAAAGAAAAGCGTAATAGACTTTGCCATTTTGTCAGGTGGCTCTGGCTGATTCTTGGATCCATCCCAGTGACAGCCAGCGAGCTCAGAACTTGGTACGGCAGCCTATCAAGGTTGTCACTTGGTATGGCAGCCTATCTTGGCAGATATCTAAGCCATGCTCATAGGTTGAAATCCTGGTCTCGTAGACCTTTTTTTCAGTAAGGATAGGACTTGACCCAAGTCAAAAATTGTGCATTCTACTTTTCCAGTGTTCATGAGAAGCAGAGATCGCCCTGTGAGGAATGTGTTAGGCAGCACGGATTCTCGGAGCTTAACCTGGTTAGAATTTTCATCATTGCAATGTAGATGGTGGCATGACCCATTTGAAGCCAGCTGACCTTCACAGAATTAACATGTATCTGGTGAGGATGTGATCCTTAAACTTTCATTGTAATAGCCAAAATATGAGGTTCTTTGCTATTAAATGCAAATATCTTGTAAAAATGGAAAAAATGTTGGTTAGAATACTGATTCCGGAAGAGGATATTTTTCTAATTCTGGGTGGAATTATCGAGGCTCTTCTGTTGATATTTCTAGGTATCTAATCAAACTATTCTGCTGTACTGATTTTTTTTAGATAAGTAACTTTTGGAGTAGAGGACAGGGTCAATAGTTTTAAAGAACAATTTCCAGTCATATCAAGAAGAAGTAAAAGTTTTGACTTGGAAAACTTTTCTGAACTTTGATTTATTTCCAGACCAATGATACTGTAGAAACAATTATTCTGGATTTTTTCTGAGATATTTCAATAATGTCATTGTCCATTTCTAGAACAGATTCAAGTGTATGGAAAAAAAATTACCATAAAAACTTCCTTTCGCATTCCTTGCCGAGAAGTACCACTTTAATACTCAAGCATTTTCAGGAGATAAGCTTAGAAAATGAAAAAAAATATAGCCTTCACCTTATTTTATTAATAATTTTTTCATGGTTCATACACTTTTTGTTTTCATGGGGAGGATAATAAAATGTCTGTAAAAAATAAAATTATAAATATATATATATACACAATAGTGAGGTGGATTTAGGTTAGGGACTAAAAGAGATTTTTTAAAGGTTTTGGATATTTTTAGAGAACATTGCATGTGCCAAAAAAAAGATTTTTCAAAATCCCTTTTTAAAAATATCTACAGGCTGCAAGATGAATCTCAAATATTATAAGATTTTTGAAATATCCCTTATCAAAGCATGTGATAGCAATATGTCATAAAGAATCAAATGTCTGAACTAAGAATGTTGGGTCAATAGAGAAGCTGAAATTATTATAAAAATTTGTTGATGGACAATGGAAATAAAACTCAAGTAAACTATTATTTATCATCCAAATCTACAATACTAGACATAAGTTTATCTTGTCTAATCTCCTCTTATTTGCAAAATTTATCACAGGCTTTGTGCAGTCATATAAATCTGTAAATTTTCTTCATTTTTACTTTATGTATTTTTTGCTGTTTAGTCCTTCTGAGTTTATCAGAGCCCTACAGCTCAGTCATTTTTCCTTCCTTCTGTTCTTCAAATGAATGTTGGCTTGCATAAATCACTACATTTTCCCCCTCTGGGGGTTATTTGAATATTGCCATTGTCCTTTTTGTAGAAAAGTCACAGATAACGCTGTCTTGATAATCTGGCTTCTTGTTAAGGAACTCAGCAATGTTTAGTCTCTTAGCATTGCTCCTGGGTGATTTCTTTGCCAAAAAATGTGGAAGATACGTCAATTTCCTTAAGAAGAGATTTTCACAAGGACAGATTCTTTGAAAAACTAAGAGAGGTGCCACTGGACCATGCAGAAAAGAGTCACATAGCAAGTTTTTTCTCTCTCCATTAAATATGCCTTAAAGCCATTTCATACATTACATCTCTGCTTTGGCTGAAAATTTCATCTTGAGTTCATAGACATCAGCAGCTTATAATTTATAACATTAACACCTGTTGTTGTAACAGTCACTCCCACAGTTTCACCAGAGATAAGGTTACACTAGAAGCAACAGGAATGTAACAGAAACACCTTTAATCTCCAGTGGAAAGATATTCTGTCACCAGGTTAAGGATCTGACTGCTGCTCCGTTTGAACATAATTTAATGTAGGTTTTATTTTAGTGGAATTATTTCTATTTTAGACTAGGTCTGCCTTAAGATGTACACATAATTAAAAATTGCATGATATCTGGCCACAGAAATCTTTCCAAGCTTGACCTCCACCATTAGGAAGCTAAATTCTGAGGCTCTTAACTTAGAAGAAAAAAATCACTTATTTATGAGAATTTCCCTGAATAACTTCAGTCCCAGATTTTTCTTCTTCGGATTCATTAGGAATGACAGTTACATAATCAGTATCATCTCTTTTCTTTTTTTGTAGGAAATGTCTGTTACTCAGAAACAGGCAATGACCAGATTTTGATGGCAATACCACCATCCATCTAAGCAGAAGTGGGTGGTGATCCATTATCCAGAAATGAAAAACCTTATTTCTTAGAGATGTTATTTGTGAATTACTGATTTACATGGTTTTCACTAAATGAGTTACACAGTTTACTAAACATATATCATAGAACACTGGTTGTCAAATCTTTAGTGTTTCAGCACAACATCCATACAAAGGCATGGTAGGTGTGGAGGTCACCCTTTTGTGAGAAAATAGGAGACATTTGACCATTGAACTTATCATCCTACATTGCAGTCATCTTTAAGAACATGGAAATGTTAAGAAAACAATAAAAAGCCAATACAGAACAGTATTTCTTTCTTAATGGGAAGTATGTAAAAAAACCATTAAATACTAAATTAACACAGAAATGCATTTGCCAGATTTCAATGTTGAAGCTCGTTGGGCTAAGAGAGCCTTTTGGGTTTTATTGTAACTATGAGGTGTTTGCAAATACCAGTTTGCATGTTTAATCAATTCCAAGAGCTATAGGAACATTGCTATGATTTGCAACTTAACTAGAAATTTTTTTTTCCTATTAGAACTCTTGATTAACTTGTATGTATCAGAAAAATAAAAGATTTTTTTCAAATGTATTTATTCCAAAACCAAACTACAGTCTTAGTTTTGAAGAATTTGCTTTTTGACAACTAAGGTAAAGTGGAGCATGTAAAATGATTATTTGTGACACATGCCTGTTCAGAGACTTCTTTGAAAGACAGGTTGTTCAATTTAAGAATACTTGCAGAGTTTATTCTTTGTAGTTTTGTGCCCTGAAGACATCCAAGAATGTCTTGGAGAGAATAGCAGCAAGACGACTGCTGACTTCATTTGAATAAATAAGTCCTCTTTCACTTCCCTGGAGTGGTGCCTTGTGGTAAATTTCAGGTGAGAAGAGCTCCTATCATTCCCAAGGCAATATAAACACTTAGAAACCTCAAAGATTATTGGAAGGTTTCGTCTGCATTTCCCTGCTGTGTCATTAGTCAAAGTGAGGTATTCTTGACCTGCAGAGGGTCCCTCCCACAGCCATTTCCTTAGCTGAGAAAGGCCTTTAAGGTACTTGCCCATTACATGACCAGATGAGTCCAAAGAGGATTGTCAGAATTGTTTATGTCAGGAGCCCAGTCCTGAGAGAAAGGATGATAAATTCCTGGGAGAAAGCTGTGGGTGGATCTGCTCACTTGGTGCTGCACTGAAAATGACACAGAGGTGCTGATATGAATGGAAATCTAGTGTGTAACTCTTCTTCTCTTACAATCTGTTGTTGTAAAAAAAATACCTATCCCTGAATACTTTTACTGCTTACACAATCAAGAGGTGGAATGCAAAGAAGTGCTATGAATTGGTGGCCAAAAATGTGTTTTCAATCCACTCATAATCTCAAAGCGTCACTGACGGAAATGGAAGGATCCATTAATGCAAATGATTATCTTTGCCATGGATAGGTGCCTTCCAGACCATCTTCTCTGCTCTATAAGAGTTAAACAATATTGTCTCAATAAAAATCTATGACTAATTTTCTGCTTTAACATACCACAAGCTAAAGACTATGAGGAGTAGGAGTGCTCGAAAGTAACCAGAATAGCACATGGTGTGTAAACTTTGCTGACATAGAGGAAGTATGACAGTGACACTTCCAAGATTTTTGTTGAAACTTCTGGCTCTGTGGGAGATGCTGTGGTTTATAAATCATTTATTGTTTAATAGGTGCTACTGCCTTTTATTTTCCTACCAGCTTTATGGGATTGAAATTGCAGGTTTTTGTGGGAACAGTCAAATTCTGGCTCTAGATTCCCCTTAGCGCCTGTCCTTAGATATAATCATCTGCCTTGATGCTGAGCAAAACACCTGGGCATTCATGGTATGTCCAGAACATCCTGATAATTTGATCTGCTTGTATTGTCCCTGTAAATACTTTACAAGTTTGCAGTGAGCCTGTTCGGGAAATATAGAGGTGAGATAGGTTCTGTTCGGGACACAGCATCAAAAAAAAGGATCTCTTAACAAAGACGTTTGTTTCTTTGAGACATTCTGAACAAGTTCTTCTGTTCTGGAGGGGAAATAGCTGGTAAAAGTGCAGATCCTACAAGCCAGTGATTTTCAGGTGGTTTTTTTGGTTGAAATAATCACTATTGGGTCATGCAAGAGGAACCAAGCAGATCTCTTGTAAAACAGCAAACTGCGTGCCCAAACTATTTTTCCTTTTAGAGATACTTGGAGTTTTTTCCCTGGTTGGATGTACCTCATGACAGTTTAAAAACACACCATTGCTGGGACAAAAGGTAACTGAATTGTCAGAGCATTATCTTATTTTTGGCCTTATTAATATTTGGACTACAACCTTGATGAATCTACTTTTTTCTCCATTCTGGTCAATATCATAAAATGATAGTTTACGGCTAGTTTATATGAGTAATTTAAGTATAATTTATAATTTAGCTGAAGTGATTATCATTCTTGCCACATCTGCCTTTTAAAGCATCTGTTCAGTTGCTGGTGATTGGCAAAACATAGATGACCAAACCAGGATTTACACTGGTCTGTTCACTGATCAAATGAGCAACCACCAATCCAGTGCTGGTTTATGCTTGCAGAGGCAAGGATGGTTTGTGTAGGTGAAGGAGTCCTAGAATGAAATGCAGTGACAGAACAGGGACCAGAACCATGGGATTTTGTACCAAATCTAAACTCTTTGCAATGAGATAATGTAATTTCAGGAAGATATGTGATGATGTTGGCAGCATCTGAGAGACACCATTTGTTAGACTGCTAATAGAAAAAGGAAAAAATGTTCTCTTGTGATGGAGACCATATTCTGTGATTCTTTCAGAATTCCATGAGATTCTTTCCATAATCAGAATAACAAATGTAATAGTTTTTAAGTATAATTTAATTTAAACTGTGATTGCTCAAGTGTCTTCTCTAAGATTATTTCTGCCTATAAATTTTTAGGCTGTGTCTGAAGATTTTATAATGAATTTCGTTGTTTAGAAACACCTCATTGTCTAGTGCAACTGTAATTAAGGCAATCATTCTGGCTTTATCCCATCACAGCCAAAATGAGAATATGGTTTATAGTGTCAGACAATATTACGAAGGTTTGTGAAAATTGTTTTTTTTTTCTCCTGCAAGATCTCTTTTTCCTTTCAAAAGCAAGGTAATCAATGCAATGATACTAGTGCAAAAAAAAACCCTTGGGCTTTAAAATGGTCCTTCAGTGGACCCTGGCAGCTTCACTGAAATTCATACATGACATGAAACTGCTCCTTATATAGAGGTTTCCAAAGGCTGATATAGCATTCTCCTTTATCAGTGAGTAGTAATGTCTCTATTTTGTGAATAAAATAACAAAACACATTTTAGAATGTTTAAAGTCAAAATTTTCTTGGAAATTGTTATTTAGACATCACACCCAAGCTCATACATGTACAGATATGCTTGTTAAAATCAGAGTAGTTATATGTATAACCTAGTTGTGCCAAATCGTCCCTGCACTCACTCTCCACCCAGCAGTTTTCTTTGTCATGTTAAAAATAAGGCTGCTCTCTTCATTCATATTGTTGGTTTAAGAATTTTGAGAAGTTGGCAGTGGCTTCAGAAAGTCAAATCAAAATCATCTTGGATTAAAATATTATCTTACTGTCATACTAGTTACGCTGCAATGCTGCAGGACATTTAAAAGGGGTTGAGTGTTATGGGAAACAAGCTTTTTTTTTCTTTTTAGTTTTGGAGAAAAGTGAAAAACAAAGAAAAGCTCAAAAGCAAAATGCAATCTTGGAGCCCTGCAGTGTGATTTCTTTGCTGTTACTTGCCCTGCAACAACAGCGTTTTCAGTGAAATCAAGGAAGTGTCACTAGTTTAGACATTCTTTAACATGGACCTACACACTTCTCTAGAAATTAGTCTCATATTTCCTCCTCTGTGTGGCTGCCTCATATAATTTGCAGCTGTTGCTTCAACTTCCAGACAGTTTGTACTCATTGCACTCTGAAGAAAAGACAATATTCCTTACCTGGATTAATCCAAGGTACCCTTGTTTATAGTTGTAGACTTCTATCAGAGGTTTCTTGAACTTAGATAAGACTGCATGAAGTATAATAACAAATACCTGAAGAGCTTTAGAAATATTTCAGGGGGTATTTTCTTCAAACAAGTTATTTTCATTTTGAAAGAATTTTAAGTAGCTTTAGAGGATTCCTGTGGTCCTTTGTGTTGCACTGTATGTAAAGCTCTTTTCTGCTCATGGTCTCTGTGATTTCCTCTGGAAGGAGTTAAATGAGTAAGTGTTCAGATTCAGTTTGAAGCATGCTATTTGCATTTGTTGCATCCAGGTGGGCACTGGTCTCTCTTCCTGAACTCTTTACCCGGAGCCACAAACCAAAGTAATTCAGTAAAACATTAGGCAAATTATATTTACATAGTCCTGTTCTAAGTAGAGTGGGTCATTCAGAAGAAGTTGACAAGATGAAAGCTGTGTTTTCTGTGGGAACTACTTGTTACATACCCTTTACAAATTCTGTATGTGTCAGTCTCAGCTTGATGACTGTGATCCCTCTACAGCCTCCTTCTGAAAGAAGACTCAGTCTGCCTATTTTCTTATGGTGAGAGTTCCCCTCCATGTTCCAGTGATGAGAGAGATCTTAGGAGTTTGGGTAGGAGCGTAAATGAGGCCTCTATTATTTAGGCAGTTAACAGTGTAGGAAACGAACTCTTCCATTAGAGATCTCCATCTGGTATGGTGGACTTTGTTTTGGTAAGGAACGATGATCAGCTAGAGACAGGCTGGTGCAAATATTTACTTTGCATGAGCATTAGTAAGCATAGATGTGAATTGGGAAGAAATCTGTGCTACCAAGGCAGAGGTACTGACAAGAAGTGTGCCTGTCTGACATTTGCATGTTTCAGAAATTGGCCTATAGAAGAATACAAAATAATTTCAGATAATTTCTCGTCCCAGTTAAGAAAAAAAGGAAAAAGAAAATCAAGTGTGGCTTCTATTAAAGTAACTAAGCAAATACAAGAGAGCTAGAGGGAGAGAAGTTTTACCTTGTAATAGATGAAGTGATAATCATGGCTTAAAAGAACTAATTTGCATTGCTCTTCATTTAAAAAAGTGGAAATAAGCATGTGAGCAGAACTGCCTGTGGGATAGATAAGCATCTGCTGATTTTACTTCTTCATCTATGTTGCAGTTTTAGGCACTCAACTCCACCATTTTAAGGAACTTTAAGGCTTTTGGACAGCTCTCCATATAACTGGAAACTTCTACGAAAATGTTAAAAGTTCATTCTATTTCTGCAGCAACAGGAAATGACCCTAATTATTATGAACTTTGAAATCTATGAATTATGAGCTTTAGAAATATCTTTCATTTTAGAGGCTAACAACTGAATGGGGATTACATTTTCATTTTTTCACAGTCAGTGGAAAAATTTCCTGAAATATATAACAATAATATCTTAGAAGTTATTCTATAAGGAAGGATGAAAGCACCATGGTGTAACTTCCAGCAAAAAAGACCTATTTTTCTCCTGCAAACCTGAGAGAAGATTTACTCTCAGCAAAAACCAAAACCAAACAAATTAACCAACCCCAAAAGCCCAAACGAAGAAGACTCCTATTGTCTTTGTCTCCCTCTTATTCAAATATACTCTTAGAAACACCAGTCCAAAACATAAATCCTATGGGTAGCATTCCAGGGGCTGAGCAGTAGGGATGCATCGACTGGAGGAAAGCTGTAAGAATATTTGTTGCAAACCAGTATTTCTAAGCTGTAATTCAAGCTAATTTAGCTCAGATACTTTCATCATCTCCGTGTAGGCATCTTTCCAGAGCGCAGTGGAGGGCTTGTACAGGCAGCCCCTCAGGTCCTGAGCAGTTCTGCTGAACCAGTGCTGTTTTAGACTTTGCAGCTAGCTTGTATTTTGGCACCATGCTTGCTGTGCAGTAAAGACTTGACCCCAGTCTTCTGTCTCTGCCTGCTCAGGAGCACACACAGTCATTGGCATAATCATATGCTGGTAATTGTCAGCCAGTTTCCACCTTTTGATCAGGACAAGAAGGAGCTCATTCACAGCCTCCTATCTTACACAGTGCATGTAGTACATGTCACTCCATTCACCCCAAGTTCAACAACTTACAGTCAGTCTTAGCTGTTCACAACAGGATACCTCAGCTGGCAAGGCAATATGAAATAAACTTTCCTTTCTTTTTTTATTTTTTTGACTATCAGATTTTTCGATTTGCCGTCTTGCTACCTGAAGTCACAGCATTTTGGACTGTGCTTTTTCCCCGGGCAGTAGTTTTGCTCCTGTACACTTTGTTTCTCTTCTCCTGCTGCTTCTCTCTCGCAGGGACAGAAAAAACTTCTAGTAGTGGCTTATACTGGTGAACAAATGCAGCAGATATGAAGACTTTCTGAAAATGTTGTACAGTTTCCTGATTTGAATTGGAAAAGTTTGTATGGGAAAGATATTTATGTATGTCTCACAAATTTATGTGTGAGAAAAAAGACAAGTAAAACTCTTTTGGGCTCAGTCTGACCTCAAAAAGTACTGGAGTCTCACACTGTTCCTTTTTTTATTTGGCTTGATATAATTTCCTCTTCTTCCGTTTTTCAGATTCATGTAAACTAGGGAAATATATGTAAAATCCTGGACTTACATATTATATTTAAAGAAATGCAAATCTAGGTCTTTGCCTAAAAGCTTTTGGCAGGTACATGAGGTTCATGCAAGCTGAAGCTGTCAGTATAAAGCCTTCCTGCCAAGGCGAGAAGTTGGTTGCCAAAAACTGTTCAGTGAACAATGCTGCTCTGGATAGAAAGGAAAAACCTCTTTAACACTTGGTTCCTATGGCTGTTTGTCTGTTTCATGTCCATCAGTTGCTTTTGAGATACCGAGGCCTCTGAGTGGGTGCTGAAATACCATCGGTATTCAAGGATGCTTTAGTATTACCATTTCAAAAGGTAGATAGAAGTGCCTATGAAGAGAGTGCCTTTGCTGGCAGGCACAGATGCGAATGAACAAGCTCTGTGTGCCCTTCTCTTGCCAAATCTAGTCTGAAAAGCGTGTTGGGCCTTGCTGAGGGGTACTTTATCACTGCACCAAAAGCTGTGCGGCTGCATTAGCTCTCACCCACGTGCCATGCAGCCTGGCAAGCATGCATGACTCTGTATGGTCCTGCAAATGTACCTTGATATCTAGGCCTTAATATAGGCATGAAGATCCTTTTGTCCCGATTAGCTTTTTCCCTGCATACAATAGTATTGTAATCCAGTGAAATTCCTGCTTTTGTCTTTCAAAACTCATGAGGTAAGAGGAAGCTACTCAGGATCACAGATAGAAAGATACAAGGGAGCTTAATGATTTATTTCTCCTGCTCCATATATTCAGGATGTTCCTCCCAACTATAGGTTTCTAGAGTAATATACATATGATTACATTATTTGCTTTACAAAATTAATATTTTGTTGTTGCTTCTGCAACAGATACATGCCACATTTAGTATGTGATTAGAAATAATTTAGAGATTTTTCCCACTTCTCACTTGTTGATAATTTCAAATACCTTGTCTGCTTCAATTGCTATTGTTGTTGTTAACAGAATGTTTTAGCTATGGTTTTATCTGTATTTCAGTGCTTTTCAGTTTATTAACAGTCATCTATCATATCTTCTCAAACACAGGATGTGGTTTTTGGCTGTGGCACTAAGAAACTTTCTGCAGCTTTAGAGAAACTGTTAAATTTAGAGGACAGGATATTTCTTTAGATAAAAAATAAATTATTAAATTGGTAGACAAAGTTTGGTGTCTTATTAAAATGTGCTTCCTGCTATTAAACATTTATAAAAGTTATAATCTGCTGAATGGTCTTATTCAATTTGCAGTGTCTAAATTCCACCAAAGATCACAAGCTTAGTGAGTGTTTTCTCTTGGCAAGCCCCAATTATCTTCCTAACTGCCTTATTTAAACTCTTTGTATCATCTTTTTAGGTGTGTCTTTTTCTCCCTGACTAGAAACAGGAACATGGATGAAATTCAAGCCAATTGAATATGCTTTCCAAGAGAGAAGTATGAATTTACAGTCACAGATTTTGAAAAATGTTTTAAAAAGTTATTTACATGACATATAGATGCAACATATTTCACAAAAGAAAAGCTAAACGTTGGTTAACCCTTCTAGAACAACATGAAAAGATAGTGAGCCTGATCTTTTTCCCTAGATTCATTTGTACTCTAGTGTCTTCTTGTTTTGTGCACATGAGAACAGAGGCAATACATTTCAGGCAACAAAATGAATAATTGCTTTAGAAATAGTTGGGATTGATAAGTTCAGATGCAAAGTGAGATCTGAATGTGAGCTATTATCAAAACAAGGTAACAGATCAAATGTGAAGATTCTTGTTTTTCCTCTCTTCTGATTTGTATCTCTTTGATTAAATTCTTACACTCCTGTTCTTCCCAACATTCCTTCCTACCTTTTTAAAGTTTTAAATTACATACATATATAAATATTTTTTTTCCCCCTAAGATAATTATTAGATCACTTGATACTGCTTGGATAGAACAAACACTCGGTTTTTTAACTTTCTGATTACTTTGGGCTTTCCCTACTATGCTAAAAAGGATTCAGTTGTAGAAAGGGTACGGGAAGGGAACTGGCACCTGTTTTGGTTGCTAGAAAGTAATAAAGGATCTTCCAGCACTTATAATTTGCACGTATTTGGGTTGTGTGTATTTTTCTATACGGAAACCTAAGTTCTTTCATGACTCACCCATGCCCTGCTTTTCCACTTTTTGAATTCTTAATCTGTCTTTCAAGGATTGATATCTTACCTGAAAAGCCAGGTACTTCCATAGGAGAATGGCTGCTACTTTAATGAAGTTATCTTCTCCTATATTCCTCATATCACACTGACCAATAAAACATAAATGGCAAATGGCCGTGATTCTGACACTGGCAATCCTGCCAAGATCACTGCTGTTGAATTTTCTTCCATCATCACCTCACGTGGTCTAATAATTTTAATTTGATTATTTTAATTAAAGATTTTTTTACCAACCAATTTACTATATCAGGCATAAATACCTTTTTCTTTCTTATGGCATTGTATTTTCACACCCATACAAAATGTACTGTTCAAAGGTGGCTTTGTGCTAAGCAGAACAAACTAAAGCCTGAATTTTAGGGTCATGGTGGACCACTCCTTTAGGAAATATTATGACTGCCACCTATACTCACACAGCTTTTACTGCAAGACCAGAACCTCACACTGAATTTTCTACAGGCCTATTTTTCTGCCAATGGCAATTTTATCAGCAGAAACAGTTCTGCAGTCAAAGGTGGTATGAAAGTGTATATTTCCTTAAAAGCTTACTTTTCAGGCATCACTGCTTTAAAAAGTTGAAATTCTTGCTTTTGGATCTAACTTTCAATATTAGAAAGAAAAAAAGAAAAAGTTTCTACTCACTAATGTGATTATATAAAATCTACCTTTTCTTAGATAATTTTAACATGCAAAAATATAAAGGGCTGAAATTCATACTACTCTGGTTATTTTTTTAAGCTGAGGATATTCACAGCATATATACACTTTTCACAATTTTTTTCAATTTTACTTCTGTTTTTTGCATCACTTTAAGTGCTTGGTTTACTTTAGCTGTGGAAAAGTCTGCAGTAATCTACTTTGAATTTCTTCTCTGATTAAAAAAATAACCTCCTCTTCCCACTGAAGTGAAGAGGTTTTTTCCTTGCCTTTAAATTTGAGGTCCTGGCACTTTTAGTCTAATTTATTTCATATATGCAACATGTCTTTCTAGTCAGAATGAAATGATTATTTTTCCTTTCCTAAACTGCTAGACTTCTGGGGTCATTTCTGTTCAACTTTAGGAGTGGGGAATCCAGTGGCGTGAGGAGGTTCAGATTACATATTTTTGTCTTGTGAAACTTTAGACCTTTTCAAGTTGTAGTGGTTCCCAAACCCCTTTTATACAAGGCATGCTAAATATTTTTCATTGGGAGAAAAAAAAAGCAGAAAACAAAGCAATTTTTACCACACACACAGCTTCTCAGCTCCTCTGAAACTGGTTGCCAATACTGTCTTGTTATTGTTCCTGTTTTGGCATTTTAATGTATCAGGGCTGGAACTTTCAGACTATTATCTTCAAAATTTCCATTTTTACTTTTTGTTCCCATTTGCATTATCCTCCCATTACAAAATAATTTTGCTTATACAATACACTTCTGGTAGCACTGCAGAAAAATCAGTCATCCAAATCTGGGTTTCTGAGAATACCCAATCACGGTGCAGTGCAGTTCTTCCATAGTCCATCTGATGTCCTTTGTCCCTCAGTGAATGGAGGCTTTAGACTTGCGATGAAGTCCTGTGGAGAAACAATTGGAAGTCACATAAGCTAGTTATGAAATCCAAGAAAAAGGGTACATCTAAGTTCAGCAGTTCAAAACTAGAAAAGTCAGTTTCAGGTGGAATTGTAGCCAGATGGGTACATCTTTTAAGAAGACATTTTGAGTGTCAAAGTATGACCGGAAGAAGGTTAACAACAGAAGAGTTCTGTTTTGCAACTAAGTCAGCTCGATTTACCCATCACAAAGAGTGGAGAGGAACAAGAAGATGAAGAAAGCTGGCAATCAGGATTCATGCCTCAATAGACCAATGCTTACAAAAGAAAAGAGAAAAGACAGAGAGAAAATGTGATGGTTAGGTAACTCCTAAGTATTCAAGTCTCTGTGCTGCCTGGCTGGAAACAAGAATATAACAATCTTCATGAATATCTTGGCTCCTTCTGCAGGAGATCTGTACACTTCAGTGACCAGCTGTCATCTGAGCAGGCAATATCTAAAAAAAGTTTTCAGAATATTTTCTGTCATGTGGGTGTCTAGCAAGCAGGGGAAAAAGGGATCTTGAGGGTCCTACTATGACAGCTTCAGAGTTTGGCTTATACTAGATCTTTGAGTACCCTGTTAGGTGTGAAACTCAATCAGTGTAAAGTGTTTTTCTACACAGTGGTTAAGAGAAACAAAGGGTGATAAACACTAGTTACGTGATCATCGTTGATGCTCAGCTTGTGAGGAGGCAGTAAGTAATACCTTATGTTAGCATACTCACATAGTAGTCAGACACAGGGAACTACCTGGATAGTGTCCTGCAAAATAGAAGTGACAGGAAACAGAAATTAAGCGGCTAGATACAGAACCAAGTTACAGAGCATCCTGGAATTTCAAAAGATGCCACATGAAAGAAAAAGTTGCTTTGCGTGATCTGAACTTTTCCAGTTTGGAAGGCAATTCCATTGACTTGGGCTTTCTGAAAGAACAAAAGAATGTGACTGACATTCTTTCCTCTCTTTCAAGTTCCTTTTGTCTGTACAGAAGAGTGGATTAATATCACTGCATTTTATTCTTGAGACAAATTATCCTGGTGCCTGTAGCCCTATGCTTCTGGTGCCCTACAAATTCGTTGTGAGAACAGGTTCACAAAGTCTCACCATCTGAATGAAAAACAGCAAGCTGAAGTGTATCCAAAACAGTAACCAGTGTCTGCAGCTTGCAGTGAGAGGTGATTTAGATGGGTCTCACATGGATTTAGGGGCCGTGTTTTAAATACAGTTTGAGACATCAGTCATAGCACAGACAAACAGTCTGAGGAGCACAAAGTTGAATTGCTTGAACATCATCCTATGAGCCTGTATGACTCACAGTTTATGGAAGCAAATTGTCGTGGTTGCTGTCAGTCCCAGAAAGGCCAGTGACCAAAATAGAAACTTTCATTTACTCTTTTACCTCAGAGACAGGTAAAAAGGTTGAGGCATGTTTTTGAACAATGGAGTCAAGTTTGAATTTCCTCTGACAAGGCTGACTACAGAGTTATTGATTTGGTTCTGTCTGCTTCATTTCATCAGCAATAAATGTGTTTAAAAGAAAAAGGTGAAAAGAAATTGCAATTTTAGTTTGTTTCTTGAATGAATGGACTTCAAAAATATTTTCATTCCTTTTCATCTCTGTATCCTGCTTGTTGATCCTGTATGGCAAGAGGTATATTTTCAAAAGAAAAACAACTCTTGCTGTATTAAAAAAGGGAGTTGCATCCCTATCTATTAATCAAAGAAATTTTTTTTCCTCTGTGTTATGAGACAAAGAGGGAGTTATGATTTAAAACTCTAACCTAGTATAAGGCAGCAATACATACAGCACTTTGCTTTGGGGCTTTTATTAAACAATACATTTCTTGCATGACTGTTCTCCTTGATATGTAGTAGTCTTATGACTGGTTTGCTCTTTCACATGACTGAGTTGTTCATCATTGAACATAGGATCAGATTTTTAACTTGTTTAAAAAAGAAAACCATAAGAAGAGTAATAGTTAATCAGACTGGATGTTTTCAAGTACAGAACTAAAAGGAGAGATTTTTTGTGATATATATATCTTTTGTTTTCCATCTCTCCTTTAGAAAACACGTAATCAACAAGAGTGACTTTTATGTCTTCAAAAGACACCTTTCATTTGAGACTGGAATTCAAATAATGTAGTAGTGTATCCTGAAAAGTCCTAAATAACATCTGAGAGTGCAAAGCAGTTCTTTAAGAATGAGGAATTTGGGAAAGAAAAAAGGGGTTTACTCTCTTCTTTTCTTGAAGTTCAGGCATCTTTCAAATATTGCACAAATGAAAACATTGTCAAGTGCTTGTCTTGAAAAATCTCCAAAGCACTTCTTAAAAGAACCTAATTATGAAACTATCATCAAAAAATGAAACTAGATATGAAATTTTGGCATTTGACTCAAAATACATTCTAGGATGGAAACTATTTCAAATGATGAAAGCCTAGCAAAGAAACAAATAGAAAAAAAGCACTCTACAATAAACATTTATTTAAAATTGTCTTATAAAAACAGTAACATGCTTTCAAATTTGGGCCATTTGCATGATTTCAGAGTGCTCCCTAAAATGTTTCTGCTACACTCTAAAGAGTGATATGATAGAGATTCATGGTGGATCTATGCAGTTGTTGCATCTCACATATCAAATGATTTTTATATCAGATGATGTGGCCAGGATGCTCTTTCCCAAATAATATTTTCCAAAATGAGCTAGTATTGTTGCCTTTTTCCTGGTTTTAAAGTTAAAAGCCAGACACGGTTAAAGGGAAAAGGGTTTTTACCTCGGTATTTATTTAGGATCCTTGGTGCACCACATCGTCCAGGTGGAGTGCGCCGAAACGCACACCGGAATGCACCCACACGATAAATCGCATATACAATTTATAGGCCTTGCAAATTAGCATCCCTATCAAAGATTCCCCAATGAGAGACTTGAATGAATCCCTCATTCTGAGGAATCTCTCCCCTGGATGGGCCTATCTTAGTTTACAGGATGTGTGCTAGAGAGGACCTTGGAGTCTGGCGCTTTCTGACCCTTAGGAGTGAGGCTTCCAGGATGTTTGGTCTCCTGGCTTAACGAAACATGGGGTATCAGGTTCAGGGAATTACAAGTATGTGGGCTAAAAGCACTAAGGATATGTAAAAGCTATATAAAAGGCTATAAAAAGGGGTATAAAAAAGGGTATATTAAAAAGGCAAAAATCACCATGGCATCAGTATTAGATCACAGTGCATCTCAATACATCATAATTTGCTGGCTTAAGGAATACTTTTTCTTATAGAACAGATTTCCAGAAGTTTTTCACCTTCAGTTTTGTGCCAGGTTTTCAAGGAGGATCTTAGCAGCTACGAAGGCTCTGAAGTGAGAAGTTAGAGCTTTTCAGGGGCCCTACTGTACTAGCAAGGTTTTTTCATAATCTGTCTCAAAATCTCATAGCAGGAATACTTTAAAATTCTGTTCTTGTTTATTATTTGAGCTATTTCGAAAATCTAGTTCCATTGTTGCATAATTTGATTAATGACATGTAGAGGTTTAACAAGGGCAGAAAAATACTACCACAAGCAAACTTAAATATCTTTGCAACTTGACACACCTGAGCAATTCCTTTCAATGGATCATATCTGTAATGTCAAAGTAATTAATAAATCAGAAGGATTACTCTCAGAGATGAACTGTGTCAAAGATGAAATGCTGTGCTGCACGGCAAGCATGCTGGATGGAGCACGGTGCTCTGATGCAAGGCACTCACTATAAGAACATGGACCAGTTCTTGGCCTGAGTAATTCTGAGAATTTGCAAAAGATATAAGTAAGTGGTTTTTTAAAGTCTGTTTTATCTAAAAGCATGGGTCATAACTTGAGCTTATAGTTCTTTACTGACTTCACTATTTTGCATGGAGTGTTAGCTTCCACCTCCTGTACCTATATATATTTCAGTATTTTGCTCAATATATGTGTGATATGCTGTTAAGAGTTGGGCTTAAACAAAATCTTGCCACAGAAGCTTTATTTGTCTACAGTGGGTTGAAATAGCTTCTTTTTTTCTTTTGTGACTGAGAGAATATAGTTTTTGAGTGTTCTTCCAAATTTCTAGCCACATTTGTGCAAATTCAATGTGTTTAGGACTAGTGAATCATCCCACTGAAAATACATGTGTTAGGATCCAGTTTTAAGGTCCTTAGAAATACCTCTGCCCGAATTAAGGTGCAAACGAGACCATATGCCAGTGACAATAGTATGCATTTATTAGATAGTAAATATGAGACAGAGAGAGAGAGAGAGAAAGAAAGAAGGAAAGAAGTGGGAGACAGGTGGGGGGGACAAAGAGTGACAGATACGGAATAAAGAGTATCACCGCTCCGTGGGNAGCCTGAGATGATTGAACAATAGGTTTCCCTTTTATCTGAACAGCAGTCTGAGTTTCAGTTCAAAGTCCCAGTCTTCAGGGTAGCTCTTCTGATGAACAAAATTTATATCAATGTTTGAGGCATGAACTGTTCCAGTCTCTGACAACATATTTGCCTATTCTTTGGTGTACAGTCTTATAAGAATACATGACATGACATCTATAAATCTGCTATCAACTTGATTAGGATTTGCAGACATTGAGAACGAAAGGCTTGCATCTTACTTGCTAAATATAGAGAGACAAATGCCTTTACCTTATTGATTGGGAGGAATAAATGGAAGCTCATATCCTTCCCATCATTTTTAAAAAGACATCCTCTTGTAATAAAAAGCTTAGCAATTAGTGGTCAGCTTCCCAAAGTCTTCGCAACTGCATGGCCTCTCTTTCAAGGTGTTTTCAAAGAATAGGTGCTGGATTGCATCCTTCTGTTAGCTGTCAGTTCAATCCTGGGGCAGTCAGTTAAATTTCACAACACACCAAAGTGGAACATGGCTGTACGTTTAGGACAAGGCTTTCCAAACTCAAAACACAGCTTTTAAAAAAACCCCAAAACAGCAATCAAATAAACAAAAAGGTCAAGGTGTATAACCATATGAGTAAGAATTGCCTGGATGTTACATGTTACAAGGTGCAAACTCTATTGCTAACTGATGCATATGGAGGTGATTTAGGTTGTGTTACTGAATTTGGCTACACAATTTGTTGTCCTGACTTTCATGGAAAGTGACCACATTGCAATTTCTTGAAGATAAATTTCCTGACTTTGATAGACAGATCATGGAAATAGGTTTGAATATTCTCTTTTTGTTTGTGCAAAGATCTCTCTGAAATTGGTGAGGGACTGTCAGATAAGTGTGCTCACTGCCTCTCTGAGAGTTGGGCTGTAATTAATGTTTACAGAACCCTTGGAAATAAGTGATCAAAGTAATTCAAAGCACTATCATTTGTGCTTGAGGTATGAACATGTTTGCACATCTCTCTAACCTGCTCAAGGTTATAGCACAGTCACGATGGGCTGGCATTGTAGCCAAAAGAAAGCTCCCTTTAGTAGAAAATATAACATGCATTCATCTCGCCTTTGCATTGCACCTTCAATCATGCTTGAACTGTTGTCATCTCAAAGATAAAAATGCAGTTCCTTGTCTAGTGGGCATGGTTTCACTGAGGTTTATTCCTAATGATAAGGTGGACAATTTAGAAAAGTGGGAGTAAAAATCCTTGCTGTTGCCTAGGCTACACACTCAAATGGGCTGGGGAAAAAACAGAGAGGATACAGAAGTTCCTGCTCTGAGGGAAAGTGCAATTTGCACCATGGCAGAGGAGAACACAGTAGCATGAGGCACATGGAATGCATGACGACTGAAAGACCTTATTTACCATACTTTTTAACAGTAGAATTATATTCAACTTGGCTGCATTTCCAGAAAAATATGTCAGTGGTTTCTGGCTAGACAGGTATTACAAATCAGCCATTTGCTGAATGGACAAACACAGGTACTGTAATCTCACTTAATGTAGCAACTTGTTGTTGAAATTGGAGATCACGATTGAAATACCAAAAAACCTTGGTAAATCACTTACTTCACAGTTTCTTTTCAAGAATCTCTTATGTTTTTGTTTTGACACTGAAGAAAAGGTAGACAGAATTATGGAAGAAGCTGCATAAAATAATTAAGTTTTGACATTTCCTTCTCTCTGCTACTTTTTAGGTAACTAGACACTGACAAACCTGATGGACTGAGGTGGATAATTAGTGTACGTGTACTATAAAATTTCCAAATTATTTTACTTTTCTTTTGTATAAAATAATGCCCATTTGGAACCCTAATTAAATAAGCAACAAAACAGGCATGCCACACACTATCACAAGTAATAATTCTATTAGAATTTCTAATTTATTTCCTTCTGCAGATCTAGAGTTTCTGTACCTTTTTTTAGGAAACAATTTTATGTAGGCTTCATCGTCATGGAGGTCCATCTTGAAAGGTGAAATAATGTATCCTTTTTCTGCATAGAAAGCCCTTCTTAAATGTTTAGTTAGCATTCACCTTTTCTTGACTGAAGAGATAGAACCCTGTGAAAATGGCTGTGCTTATTATTGCACATGAACCTCAGATGACGACTGACCTTGCTTGATCTAATTAATGTGCTTATACATTTCAAAATCACCTTTCCATTTTTTACAGAAGAAAATAGCTCTTTCCAAACATAAATATCTTTTAAAATATCACCTTGTTGAATACTGTTCTACTTTTCTACTCCCCGAATTTGTAGATTCTCCCCACTGGCTGACTGAGAGAGATTGATCCTTATCTAATGACCAGCTCATTCCAATTGCTAATCCAGGAAATGAAGATTGTTACTGTCCCTAGATAGAAAAGGTGAGACAAGGGAGCAGAGTATAACAGTGCCCAGTACCTCCTCTATCAACCTTTGTACAGGTCCATTCACAGTCAATATCAATTGAAAGCAATAAAAACATAGGGGACCATATCAAAGAACTTAAAAATAATCAAGACCTAACACATCACTTTTCTATCTCTGTTTCAGTACCATGATTTTTGGACTGCATGCCTGTGTGGTGGGGTCAGCTTTTCAGACTTAAAACAGTGAGATCACTACTCAAACGACATCTCTCTTGATTCTGGGAATCATCCAGCTGGTATTTTAATACAGGGAAACAAGGATGCCAGGAGACAATATAATTTGCTTGTGTTTTATTTTTTGCTTATGAAACAGTGATTTTCCATTTTTAGCTTAGGAGAATTTCTTTTGGAAGAAGAGACAATCAATTCTTAGTTACATCATTAGTGTGCGTAATCTCATATTAATGCTTTTAAAGCTTGGAACAGCTAGTCTATGGTCCAGAAAAGGATAAAACTCAATGTGTTGATGTCTACCCTTTGTTTCAGTCATCATTACTCATTACATATGTGGCACAGCCCAACCACCAAAGGCTCTTTAATACCAGTAAAACTGGAGACTTTCTATAAATATTACATGGAGCTGAATTATATTTGCAGAAAGTACTGAGTCCGTATTTTATTTCAATTTGCTTTTGTTATGTGAATTTAGTTCTGGAGGAAGATGCCCTGTTCACAGCTCTGCAGGTGTGGTTTACTGTCTCAGGACTGATGTTGCAAAGTCAGTAATGTCGACTTCCCAAATGCTTTAGTCCTGCTGTAATCGCTTTGTAAGGTGAGAACAAATCCACCAACAATAAAGTTGAGTTAATGCCAGTGTAGCAGTTTATTGATTAAAAAATAAAGCCAACAGTTCTGCCTGAAAAGATGCTGCACCTTGTAGTTGTCACATGTCATACAATGGTATCTTGTGGTAAACTGCACCAGAAGTTTACTCTCCTTTCTTCTGGATATCAGTGTTGGACTCTCAGAGAGGCTGACCTCAAATCTTTTACAAAGGCCACACAATTTTATTACTTATTGTGAATTTTGTTTTCTTCATGGATACGATGTCTAAAAGATATACCATTTTGTTAAAATGAAAAATAAAGTAATTCATTATAATATGACATTGTAAAAAACAATGAATTTTTGAGAATGGATGTTTACCAGGTAAGAGATATTTTATGAAAAGCAGAAAAGTTGTAAGGCATCCTGGCTGAGAATTAATTATTACTCTTAATAAAATGGAAAACATTCTCTGATACATCAACAATTTATCTTAACAGTCTTATATATCTGGAAATGAATACATCTTTTACTGTCTTCCCGAATCACTTGCACCAAGACACTGAAACAATGTGACCCCTGACCAGCTCTGACTGTTCTTGCCTAGCCACTTCTGCGTCTTCCTTCCAGGCTGATCATTTCAGCCCAGCCTGGGACCATCAGTCCCTGACCCAGGACTGCTTTAGGTGGACCTGGGTCCTGTCGTGCTTGTGGTCCTGGTTCTCTCCCCTGCTGTCCTGGCTAGTGGACTGGATTTGCTGGATGGATGTAGGAACACCCTGTAGGCAGCTCTGTCTCCATCCCTGTTTCCAGTCCTCTTTCTCAGATGGACTTTGAACCTGTGTTCCAGCCCTGACTCCATCTCTGTTCTCTGAAAACTAGAGAATGTTGTTGTATCCCTCAGATATTTTTCTCCATGGTGTTTGCAGCCTTGGGTGTACCTGCTGGAACCACTATCAGACATGAAAGAATGAAATACAGTCAAATTGGGAGTGATGCTTTCTGTCAGTGCAGCACATATTCGGATTTGTATTACCTATGCAAAGATGCTGTGTCTCCAGCTGAGTCATTGCTAAAATAATTTATATGAACAATACTCCACGTAGTTTAACCAAGTTATGTTAATACACTCTAAATAAAGGACACAGACAGAGAAGGAAAAATAAATTTTCTGTGATTCTATTGTTGCTATGGGATTTGGGAACTGCTATTTGTATCAGCAAGGCGACTGTGTATGGTTCAAAAATTAAGTAACTACACTAAATGAATTCCTTTCCACATGTTGCATTGTGTCATAAGAAGCAGCCAATGTTTTTGCTGGTACTGGGTATTTCAGAGGTGCAAAATCAATGATCAAGATGAACAAGTAAGAAAAAAAGAACCGATTTGCTTTACTTGAGATTATGATCACACAATTATGACAGCATCACCGGGATTTTATTTTGCAATGGTATAAGAAGGTATAAGACCTATACGCTGTTACAAAATTTAGATATCGCCATGATGCCCAAAATCACTATTAAACTCTGAATAATAGGACATTTCTTTAACCGAAACATGTCTTTATACCAAATAGGATAAAAGTGAAGTGCACACAATATAGGATGAGGTAATCAATTTAAAGTCAAGACCTAAGCTTTTCATTATATTTAATAGCAGACATTTTCCATTTTAGGTTTCCCCTAATGTTAGAAGGAGGAAAATCAAATAAAATCTCCACAGAGCAGAAACAATCCACCCCTAAAATCTCTGCGAGTCATAAACTCAGAAAGTGCCTAATAAAGGGCCTAATTCTTTTACATGTTTGCTGATGTGCATCTTCACAATACTTTACGTTTCTAGGTTTTTTTTCAATGGAGCTGCTCAAGGATAAAGCACAGAGAAAGTGATTAAAAACTAGACTAACTTTCTCACCTGCCTATCAGGTTAAGCAGCTTGTGAAGCTTGATTTGAGAGCACATAAATTTTGACAGAAATAACATACTTTCGTATTCCTTCCTCCCCTGGGATTTTAGCAATTGAATTTATCTAAGATTTTGAAATGAGAAGGGGGAAAAAAAACCCCAAAAGCCTTCCAGCTAGTAAGATGTTGAGCTTTTGAAGTTCTATTTTTATTTTTAATTGAATTTTAATTGATTGGTGATTGTGCAATAGAAATAGAAATCAGCTCAAGAGAACCACTACAGGAACACATCAGCAAGAAAAATACATCAAAGTAAGATTTTTGCCAGTGTGTGTCTACAGTGACCTGTGATATGTTCAACTTTTAATTCATTCTCTGGTTTCTTTACCAAGGCTGTCAACAATGGGGACAATTAGAACTAATTGTAATGGTGAATTTGTCTGGATGACTGTACATTAAATGGGGAATGATGTGCTTAGTGGCCCTTGGTTGCTACTGACCCAATATTTTTTATCCCTCACTACTCTAATGTTTATCTGCCTACCATTGTTTTGGGTGTCATGAACCCACTGAAGCCATTCTCTCTTTCTCTGATGCAATCTATGCCAAAATCTTCAGCAAATAATTTCTCTCTCATGTATAATTTTAGAATGAGAACACATCATCAGGAAAGACATCCCACATTGATATTCAAGCAAGAAACAATCCCTTGGGTCTATTAGGAAAGTTTTAATGTGATTTAATAGAAGTATATTTTGCATGGCCTTATATATAATAATTTTTATATAATAATGATATAATAGAAGCATATTTTACTGTATTTTACAATAGCCTTATAGAAATAATAGTCTGAAGACCTTATTCAAATGCCTTTTTTTTTTTTAAAGTCCAGTATTGCAAGATGAAGACAGATACTCTGGATCAGACTGCAGCTCTAGGATAATTATCTCTGACTGCCACACAAATATGCAAGATTTTTACTGAAGACATTTCAAATCAAAAGATACTGATGCACACTGTTTTAGTTTAAGGGTTTTCTTCTGTGCTGTGTGACTTAAAGGTGACTTTGTGTGACGAAAGGTAGTGCAGAGGAGAGATCAGTGTCATTAGACACTATTAATTGTCCTAGAAGTCTCTCTGGGCAAGAAAAGAAATGAATGGGTATTTTTCCTCCTTCATTTTCACCACACTACTCCATTATTATCATATACAATCGTTGTAGCTTCCATTAATAGAAAAGGGAAATCAGAAGTTAGGATGGTCTAAACAGCCACAACAAAGACACTTGTGCATAATAAAGTGGATTATGTATTTGATTATAGTGGCCAATACTGGCCAAACCAAAGTGATGCAACAGAAAATCCTTATAAAAGAGACTCAGTGCAAATAGTGGTGATGCCTAATCCAAACGAATTGTATCCTAAGCAGTCACTGAGGGATGATATAAAACAATGAGCAGACATGATAGGCAAAGGGGAAAGGAAGGGACAAATGAACCATTTTAGTGTGACCAAA
Organism: Edolisoma coerulescens; assembly: GCA_013397115.1. Classification (NCBI taxonomy): domain Eukaryota; kingdom Metazoa; phylum Chordata; class Aves; order Passeriformes; family Campephagidae; genus Edolisoma; species Edolisoma coerulescens. The sequence continues at coordinate 551,800 of VWZW01004020.1, read as the reverse complement.
GTTACAGCCATCTAAATCATAGAATGGCTTGGGTTGGAAGGGACCTTAAAGATTAACTGAAGATCATGAGCCAGGATGCCATCCACTAGATGAGGTTGCTCGGGGCCCCATCCGACCTGGCCTTGAACACTTCCAGGGATGGTGCATCTAGAGTTTCTCTGGGCAGCTTGTTCCCATGCCCCACCATCCTCACAATGAAGAATTTCATCATAGCATCTTATCTAAATCTCTCTTCTTTTAGTTTAAAATTTTTACCCCTTGTTCTATCACTATCTACTCATGTAAAAAGTCACTCTCCCTCCTCTTTTATAAGCCCCCTTCAAGCACTGAAATGTTGCTGTAAAGTTCCCTCCAGAGCCTTCTCTTCTCCAGGCTGAACAACTACAAGTCTCTCAGCCTATATTTGCGGTAGAGGTGCTCCATCCCTCTAATCATCTCTGTGGCCTTCTTCTGGAGTCACTCCAACAGGTCCGTTTTTTGTGCTGAGGACCCCAGCCATGGATGCAGTACTCCAGATGGGGTCTCACAAGAGCATACATTCCAAATGATTTAGAATGAATTGGATCATACCAGTTTAAATATGTTCATATGTAGCATCTTTTCCCCTCTGTTCTAAATAGCCTTAGCAGATCAAAAAGTCTTCCGTTTCATCGATGTCATAATTGTAACTTGGTATCTTATCTGTATGTTTGTAACTGGAAATTGCATTACTTTCTTGCACTTTTCAAAGTGCACTCTGTGACTGAACACATATACAAATATTGCTTGCAAAATCTTGTATGTATTTCTTGCTGTGAACAATGGGAGATATGACATTCCATTAACATTTTCTGGAAAGAAAATTTCAAAAAGATGCCTTTCACAGGAAGCAAGCACGAGACCCACACAGCTATGGTAAACAGATATTTAAATATCTGACTTCATTATTTTTCATACCTCACCTAACTTTAACTTAATGCACAGTCTAGCCTGTTGTGAATCAATGAGCTTCTGGAACAAGAGAATACGTGTGTATATATAAATGCACTATTGAGGGATATATTCACCTTCTAATACAAATAATAGGCAAAATTTTAAAGGAGGTGTAGAACTGGATGTAGACCTTTCAGTTTTGCTGTCTTGAGCTACACATAGAGCTGCAAATAAACACACACCTACAGATTTGTAGTGCTGTGCTGCAGCATCGTGAATTGTGAGTTCCCACAGCCTCACTGCAGCCCTGCCCTCAGTTCCCCATTGGTTGTCTGTAATCCCTCCCCTGATCCATCCTCACTGGCTGTTTCCCTTTTGATCCCTCCCATGTTCCCTTTCCCTATTGGATTGTACCCCCCACCCCGCCTCCCTATGTCCCAGTATAAAAATGCCTGTAACTGCCTGGTATGTCATCTCACTGCTCTTGGAACCTTCAGAAGATTAAAGTTTCTGGAGTCTAAGCAGCAGATCGCTCCTCTTTGCCTTTATCTCTGCTGGCGCGTCTCCCACCGGCCTGGGGAAAGCCCCTCAAGTGGAAGCTACGTTCTCGACCACTTTCGTGTGTTTTCCTGCTGTGGCCAGGGCGTAGCGCGATACCCTGGGCTTTCTGTATCCCGGCCCGCGCGCCACCCCAAGCAGCCGCCCTGGCAAAGCTGCTGACGGCATCCTGATATCGTGGCTGCACAGCCAGACTGTGCAGATGCAGAGAGCAGTCGGGCTTGTGCCACACAAAGTGACAATGAAAGTGTGGAGGGCAGTGGGAGCTGACCCTAGCGCTGACTCCACAGGAAGCTCAACTTTTCTGCAGAGATCTTATTATCTTCATAAGGCTCATTAGCTTAGGAATAACACTGGATAAAAGCCAGTAAAGTCCATTTGGATCTGAGCTAATACCTCTGTGAGTTGAACTGAACTCTATGGGAAACGCAGTGCCTCAGGAAACTCCCTTTCAAGAGCCTTTGCCTCAAACAAGATGTTTGAGAGAGTGCAGACCTAGAAGACTCCTGGCACCCTGGAAAAAAATTCTTCTATTGAGTTTAATATCTTGATTTAGACCTAATAAAGCTTTAAGGCCACTCCAAGCATACAAAGTTGTTTAGAACTGAGACAGGATTTAGGCTCAAAGTCGTAATGATGTGTCAATGTGTTTTCAATACGGGAAATAAACCTTTGTAAGTTTTAATTCCATTTAGCTTCCTTTTGGTGAACCTTACCATTCTTTCATAGGAAAAATTCTCTTTAGTTTGAAGAAGAGAATTTTCTGATAAGAATGCCATAAGCAGGTCCATCCAACAGGCTGCTGGGTGTGTTTAAATTCTAATCAATATGTATACTGAGATACGTGGTTATTTGCAAGCAAGCCAGCTCTGTATGCCTAGGCTGCTATGAAACCTTACAGAAAATTAAACAGAAACTGGGCTCTGAGCCCAGGAAAACCAAACTACCACTGCCAAAAAACAATATACTGAAACATTATACATCTGACATAACACCAATTAGTCTCATTAGCTTTGTGTTTGCAAAAATCCTTTCTTAGCAATGCTGTTTTTTAAAGCCCCCTCAGCCTGAATCTGCTTGTAGTAAGCATGTAATTCTCTACTGTAAGTTGTCCTGTGCTGTTCCAGGGCTCAGGCCTGCAAACACAACACATTATTTTTTCTTATGAAATACAGCTAAAATCATGTCTCTGTTTTGGAAAATAAATGCCCATGATGTAGTCCCTCAGAAGAAAATGAACATATAGCTCAGCCTCTTTTTCCAAAGGGAAGATCCAAAGTGTGTGTTGTCCTTTTGTGAGGTGCAAATGGATTTCTTAGTTCAATAGTGGGTAAGGCCAGCTGCATGCACAGCCGAGGTTGTATAGGAAAGATCATGTTATAAGTTTTGCTCAATAAATAATTATGCTCCTTTTGCACGGTTTCTTTGAGGCCTTTGATGACAAGAATGAAGCCTGTGGTTCTCTCTATTCATTTGGGTTTTTTTCTCTCCTGTTTACAAATGACTGACTCACCACTGTGTGATCCTAAGGGGTGCACAAACCAACAATTGAGTGAATCAGTCAAAACAGTCATGTCCTGCTTTAAATGAGCAGACTGTGCATATTCAGAAACACCTCAGCTTCAAAAAGCAAAATGTTTACAGTGTTGATTGTTAGAGCCATGGGGAAAGGAGTTTGCCTTGTGATAAAACGCTCGTGGCACACATTTCAGTAAGGATTTTTATATTTGTCTCCTGTGTTTTCTGTGTGCTATTGAGAAGTCTTGCAGGAAGTAGGTATTTTCAGGTGCATTTGAATATATGGAAACGTGGCAAAGTCTGTCAGAGCGTGAAATCAGATTAAATGAAAATATTGAGTCACAGTGTGGCAGTGGAGGATGCTGTGCTCAGAACAACATTATTTAAACAGTGTTGGTGGTAGACAGGCTGGCAGGCCATGTTTGACATGGTTTGGTTCTACAGGAAAAAAATGTAATTTTATTTGTGGCAATGCTGTTCCATTCTTGTTTCATCTCATCTGTACATCAGATTCTGAAATCTCTGCACAGCCAAAACACAACAGTGAATGTGTAAACCTGAAATGTCTCAGTCTGGTCTCCACAGAACATTTCAGCTTTAATTGTATATTCTCTTTTCTTTTTGTTTGATTGTAACATTTGCAAGAGTTTCACTTTGAAGTTACATAATTTTTCGGTGGCATAGAATGGATAGATCAATCATATATCAGTTGATCACTGATTTACTGGCATCTCAAGATAATAGCTGGAACAAGATACAAATATCAACATTCAAACAGGACATTAAATTTGATTGAATAGGGACACAACACTAAATGAATACAGCACAGCATAGAACTAACTTACCTAGCTTCTTGCACCTTGTTGATTAACATAACAATGTTAAGTCAACACCAACTACTGTAAAACACTGGTTGTTAGAATATGAAAGAAGTGATTGCAGCTTAAAGAACTGCACAAACAGGCCCAGCTTGAAAATACAGGGTTTGAAATCCTTGCAGTTTCTCGAAATCATATTATGCATAAGAAAATAACCATGCATTTAATAGAAAACGGCCATGTATGCTGAAGAAATCAAAATTCCATCCTTTAAAGCAAGAAGAGGAAGCTCTACTGCTGCTTCTGCTTCAAAGTCCATAATCACACTGGTAAATTGGTGCTTTTGTATACAAGATTTGAGGAAAAGAGTGGGAGCACAACATCTGAAAATTCTGGAACATTTCTATATGAGAGGTATGAGTCTATAAAATTTAGTGAGCTAGACTAATAACATAATTCTTTAGGAAAAAAAACAGCTTAAAAATGTTCACTTGAAGACTCTGGATGAACAATCTCCAATTAAATCCACTGACCAATGTAAAAATGATCATTCAGCTTTATATCGTGACATTTCAGACACTTTGTCTTTTTTTTTTCCCCCCGATTCTTCTTTTACAAATAAAAGAATGAAGGATAGTTATTCAGGGAGATACTTAAAAGAGTAGAAAAATGCAATAAAATAGTATTTTTTTCAGTGTCATCTACATCAAATCAACTTAATGAAGCCATAGGAAGTTTTTTCAGTAACTTCTAAATTTTTGCCTTCATTGTGCCTGCCAATACTTGGAGACTCTCACTCACCTTCATAGACCTTTCCTTCATTACAACCAAAGCAGCTTTTTTTTCCTCATTTATTTTTTCCTTTTAAAACCAATTAATATGAAGAGTAAGTTTACTTTGTATTTTAAGAGTAAAAATTCAATCCAAGTTATTGGTAAGGGGTTCCTGCTGTTAATATATTTTTTTGACTTTTCATGAACATGTGAGGACCTCAGTAAATCAGTACATTCACAAACAAACCCAGCCCCTGTTATGAAGAACTTACAGTCACAGCTGACAGCAGGCAGACACTGAAGACTAGCAGGGAAAGAAAGGGCTTGTGGAAGAAGTTGTGAAATGATCTTTGCTAACACAAGCACAGCCCCGATTGTTTGGAAATAGGGAAACAAAAGCAGCAGTTCTCATTTGTCAGACATTTCTACAAAAGTCATGATCAGGTTTTTTCTGGAACATACACAGTCTTGTCTGGTTAAGCTGTCTGTAGGAGTCACGTGCTGCTTCTGACTTGCCCACTGAAAGGCTGTTCCTAGCAGCTGTCCTGTATTGTCCATCTCCCTTGCCAGGATCCCCTCACCTTTGGACTGAGCTGCAGCCCTCAGCCTCTCCTAGTTCAGGCCTGGATCTAGAAGACTTGCTTTGACCCTTGCCATGCCCACATGTCCCCCATTTCCTCCTGGGGAATAGGATGAGACTGAAGGGCCATGTCACCTGCATATAAGTGCTGTTTTGCAAGTCGTTTGCTTCAGCAGAATAATTTTGCATTATCTAATTGCAATCAAGCAACCAGTCAGTAATTGGTGTTTCCAAATCTGTTTTATATTCTGTCAAGCAGAGACAACGCTTTAGGATGAGCTGCAAGGTCTTTTTGTCAAGCTAGTAAAGGTTATCTGAGGACATGCAGCAGACACTTCCATAGCTTTTAACCATCACTGAATTACTTCGTGAGGCCCTATTTGCTTAGTTGGATATAACAGCAAGGCTCACTTTCAGCACACTAGCACAGTACAGCTGGACATATTAAGATAGCAACCAGAGTACCCAGGCTCTAGTGCATCTAGAATCGTTGCACTGAGAACCCTCACAGAAGTTGTGTTTTGATTGAACTTGGTTTTATTACTTGCAACTGCTTCCAAGTATCTCCTTTTTGTTACTTATTTTTTCTGCTGGTTGCTCAGATACTAGCGTGGTGGTGTCTTTCTTTTCTAGTTGCTAGTCACAATTGTAACTAACACCCTGAGAAGGATTCACTAGCAAATTTGATTCATTGTGCGGATTACATCACAAACAGGCATCTTGAAAACCTGAACAGTTCCTTTTTCTTTTAATCATACAAGTGGACACTCTGGTGTGTTTTTGTGAAACTGCCTTTTTCCGGCATCCTTTGGCAGCAGATGTAAAATCCTTCTCGTGAATTCTACATTGAGAATCTGTGTTTCTGGTTACTGCATTGAACATCATAGCCTAATAGATCTGAGTTCTCAAACCCTTGTGGAACTGCTGAAGTCTTTCCTTGCAAAGCGTGAATCAGGATATCTCTGCCTTTATGTATTTAACTTGTCTTTTGTCATTTTTACAGCATTTTCTATGGTGGTGGAAAAGCGAATGTGGATAAGTAAAATACTGTGGGGTTTCCCTCTCCCCTCCAAAAAGACAGCATTTCTCCTTGCTGTTTTATCCCAATGTCAACAGACTTCAATAGGAAAAGTAAGTGTAAACTGCAGTTAAGTAGCCTGGGTCACTCTCTGGCCCAGTTTGCTCATCTACCAACACATCCTGCATCTTCTGCTCTGTACAAATGTTTCTTCCTCTAAATAAGTGTACTCACACTTTGCGGCTTTTTTTTATCAGGCTGCTTTGGTATTTTAAAAAATCTTTTAGCCCAGTCCAGCGACACATATTCTGTGTGAGCTTAAAAGATCCACATCTTTATTTATTTATTTTTTTTAACACTGTAGTTTGGGGTTATCTTTCAGCTTAATCCCTCAGGCACTTCTGGCAGCAACCTGAGTTGTCTAGTCTGGCTGGCTAGTGCATTGCATTCAGTTTGTAAATTTTCTCAGCACTCTTGATAGGGCTCTGTCTTTTAAGAGGCATAATTCAGCCACAGTTCTGTCACTCTGCTTTGTAACATTTGCCCAGATTGGATTAGTGTCTCTGCAGGTGGTCTGTCTCCAGCTACACTGCAATGAAATGGAAAGGGACTGAAAGCCACTGAGCGCACTAATCATTCTTCAGGGGAGCCAGCCAGGCCAAAGTACCCTTTCTAAATAAATCATGCATTTAATAGAAAACAGCCATACATGCTGAAGAAATCAAAATTTCTAATTTCTAAATGCAAAAGAAATCAAACTTTCTAAATAGGTAGAACTCAGTCAAAAAATCCTAGTCACAAAAGCATTATTTTTCTACATCAAAATCTTTTGCCCTACTGTTTGATGAACTACTGGTAGCAATGTCTGTGTGTTCAGACTAGTTCTTCCACCCAGTCTCTTCTTGGAGTTCATAAGAAATGAATCAACTGAATTTTCATCTATATCAGGTGAAAAAAATGGGCCAAGTCACTGACCCACAGCACAGGCTTTTTAATTTTTTTTCACTTAAGCCTGTATGAGTCTCATTAATCTATTATACCTGAACAGTTGTAAATACCTGACTTTATCATAGTTTAAGAATGACTTTTGTCATTTAGCAAAAGTGAGGACAAAAAGTTGTTTTACAACCCTTTGAAGAAAGCTGAAAGCTGAAAGCTTCAGAAACATGAATTTTTATAAGAAGCCTCCGCAATAATTTGCTGCCTCCATTTTACACACGGCTTCCTAAAGTAGAGAGGCTATTAAGGGCTTGGTTCTGTTTCCTAAACACAGACATTCAGAGAAATCCAAGGATATTCAAGAGAACCACATTATGGTAAAAGAACCAAGATATGGCTGTCTGGATTTGTGACTCTTATCTTGGATATTTTAAAGAGCATCAAATATATATGACTGAAAGATACTGAGTTCCAAAAGTCCTTTAATTTTAGCTGCCAAACTGAAAAATACCTATGACACAGTTTTAATGGAGCAATTTGAATCATATTGGCCCTTAATTTGTGCTCATCCCAGTTTCTGTTGGTGCTTGTTGCAGGTAAAATTACTAAGAGCCAGGTCCCCAAGTCTTTCAGGTGGGCATCCAGAAGTGGCACCCATGGACATGCTGGTCTCTGAGCTAGACCTCAGCTGCCCCTTTGACCCCAGCAGACTGAAGGAAGAACTTCTCAGGGCTGTGTTTAAGAGCCACTAGAACCCAGAACCACCTGAGGCCTGCAGGCTGGGCTTTGTGTGACTTAGCAAGGAATGGCTTGACTGAGTCGTTGCCCGGCCGGTGAGCCCTTCCTGAGCCACATGCCTAAGTTCTGCCAGGATGTAAGGACTGCTCTTCCCTGCTTGCAAATGCACATTTCTTAAGTCTTCTCAGATATCCTCACAAAAGAAAGTTACTGCCATAGTCCTGAGGGCACCGCCAGCTCTGACCATCCTTGCCCACTCTCTGGGGCCTGCCACACTTCCCACAGCCCAGGACCCCATGCCAGCCCCCCAGGGCCATCAGGCCCTGCCCCAGAGATGCCCCAGCAGGGCTGGTCTCCATCTCCCCAGCTCTGACGGTAGGCTTCACCAAACCAGGCTCCAGCCTTCATGGTGTTTTCTGGCTTGCCCTTGGACCTGGCTTTTATCTGTGGATCTGCCCAGCTGTGTCCAACCCTGGTTCCCCAGAATCCTTGCTGCACCCTGACAGATACACAGTAAAACAAAGCATCTGGCCAGCTCCCCTTTGTGTGATAAGATGCTCAAATACTGTTTGTTCTAATGTCAGAGGGTTTTTGTTTGTTTCCTGATTTCACCCAGCTTGACTATTGTTCAGCTCAAGACAATAATTATCTATTTTCTTTCCACATAAATGACATCTAGAAAAGTAAGACTACTGCTGTGGTCACAGTAAGCATACAGAAAGCTGGAATCTTCTATATATTAAAAATAAAGTGCTTTCTGATATGGTTGTCCCTAGTCTCATCAGCTGAAACACCAGCCTTTTCATAGCATTGTTAGCTCAAGAGTAAATAAATAATGGAGGAGTGTGTGAGTCCATAGAAGTGTGATTTAAACATCAATTTCTAATTCTTTACAAAGGAGACTTCATTTAAGCAAAATATTCTCAGTATGTATTATTCGAGCACCAAGCTGCCCTATGAGAAATGTGAGCATGAGGGAAATAGCCTCTTCTAGTCATCCAGTAAAAGTCTGATCACTTTTAGTTTCCATTTTAAAGGGAATATATTTGGGCCTAGGGCTGTGAAACACAGAGATACTTCTCTACAGTTCAAAATAAAATGTCTATTTTGTAAAAAGTGGTGTAATGTAAGACATGTACATATCCTTAGCGACTCCTGTCAGCTGTGTGCTCAGTGTGCTGCCTTCCTGTAGCTTCCTTTTGGAGTTTTACTTCTCTCTTTACATAGCAGGAGTGGGTATATGGGTAAAAGATTCTGTGAAGCCTTGCATTGGAGGCAGGATGCTGAAATGTCAGGTGATATGAAATGATACTGTGATGCTTAAATTCCACCTGTAAATTTAGCTGACGATGGCACACATTTTCCTTTCTGAGACCTAAGCAGGCCTGNAGCTCTTTGCCTCTGGCTAGCAGATGGTAAAGCCCAGTGTTGAGGGGCCTTGGATCTCTATTACAAAGACAACTCTAATTTTCCTTTTGATTTCGGATTAACTGAAATCACGTCAACACTGTACAGCTCCCGTCATCGGGCAGCCGTGCGGTAGCCCGGGTGTCCAATCCCCGTGGACCCGGTTCTTCATATTTTATTTTCCCAACTTGTATTTACTATTTAATTTCCTTTTATTGTTTTCCTCCTTTTCTTTAAATTTTCTTTTTCTTTGGATCCTTGGACGCTCCACTGTAGCACCTTCAATAAACTTCCATCTACCTCACAGTGGAGTGAGTTGTCTCCTTTTTCTGACAGAGGCAGGATGCTGAAATGTCAGGTGATATGAAATGATACTGTGATGCTTAAATTCCACCTGTAAATTTAGCTGACGATGGCACACATTTTCCTTTCTGAGACCTAAGCAGGCCTGTTGAGCACCTGAGTGAGCCTTACATGCTGTATTGAAGTCCAATCATCAGGTAGTATATATGGCCAAGCAGATTAATTTAGGCTGCACAAGTCGTGCACACTCAGATATCCATATTTCAGCTTGCCCAATTAAAAAATTGAATAATCCTTGAAGAAATGTTTCCCTAAACAAATTTTTATGAAAGTCAAATAGTTGGTGGAGGAGTACCAGATGCTAAAAAAACCATCTCAGTCAAGAGTGTGGAGACAATTACTTCACAGATTTTGTACTTGTGTCTGGCTATTGGCAGGCATAGACACGATGCAGTTTGGGAGTTTGAGTCAGGTACAATTTTGTGCTTTAATTAAAATCTTTACTGAGTAGAGATTTATCCATTCTATGGCAACAGAGAAAATTTGCACAAATGACAGTGAAACCGTTTGTACTACCCCTATCAGTGTGAGGTATAGGATGTTCAAGACCCAGGAAGTAAGGACAAACAGGGCTCAGAGGCCAGTGGAGGCAGAAGGTGTCCTGTGCTGCATCACACAGAGCACAGGCTCCTTCAGACGCTGAGAACTAAGGGAGGATGGGGCTGGAAGGATTGCAGTCCATGTACATACAGCTTGCACATCATGCTTGCGTGTATGCTTGATGCTTGTGTAACTCATTGCAAAACTATAATTAGTTATCCGGCCTTGTTACAATGTTTGTTTATTTGGGTTTTTTTTTTGTTTGGTTTTGTTTTGTTTTTTTAATTCAAGATGTAGCCATTCTGCAGAGGGAAATGTCAAATTTCTCCCACAGGTTTTTCTCCTGTGCTTGATCAGTAATCATTTTGAGGCTGTCAGCTCTGTGCTCCCTGGATGTCGTTTCTGTCTTCAGGTTTTTTTTTTTTTTTCTGTTCATGTTCCCTATGGCATCATTATTATTATTTTTTTAATGCCCAGTAGTTTTTTTCATGTTTCTTGCCTGCTTCTGTCAGGCTTCCAGAGCACAGCCAGAGAAACTAACAGCTGAATGACAAATGACATTCAGGGCAGCGTGCATCTTTAGACGGAGAGTGGGGAGGACTGATAAAGCTTAATACAAAGGGATGTTTCCTTTCACAGAATGGCACGACACAATGCATGTGGAGAAACGTCTCTTCCTCCGAGAGACGTGGCCTTCAAAGAGTTATTTTAATGATAGCAAATACGCTTGTATAACTAAACCCCAACATTTTCCTTTCAATAATAACAATTTGCTCCAAAATGCAAAACTGTTCTCGAGCATGCCAGTCTTTTTGTGCTGAAGCTCTTAAAGGGCAAACTGCAGTAGCAATTGCTTTCATGTTAATGTCTGCTACAAGGAAGGACTTAATTTTGTGATTCATAAATATCATTAAACTGTAATTTATAAACATAATCCTTTCAAGATATAAAGTAGCAAATCAGGCCAAAGCAATTAGAATTTCTACATTTTTATGTTTTTAGTATAAATTCATTATGTCTGTCTGCGCATTCTCAATCTTAGGGCTGCCATTAAACTGTATTAATGAGAACATGACACTGAGCCAATCTTAGCAACAGCAGCTGTACCAACAAAATGCTCTCCTGAGGAATATTGATTTCCTTTCTTGGATGTACTTAAACAAAGGCTGGCATTGCAGACATCTTAACCTCTGTGTGTGCTTTAGTCTTCTGAACATTACTGCATCATTGCCTTTATTTATGAGAGAGAATTATTCTGCACTTTGACAGAGATGCATAGCTTTAATTGCTTATTTGATAGCCAGCACATGCAGATAAGCAGGATTTACCATTTTTTAAAAAATATGTTTTTCTTAACAGACTAGTTCAATAATTACATTTTTGACATTAATAAAATATAACATAATATGAGGCAATGGTGGAAAAAAAGGCAAGCACAGAACACAGATTATTACTGATCTCCTGGTAGTGAAAATTGGTCTTTTTCTCATTAAAAATATGTGGCATTTCAGTAAATGCTTCAGAGAGGAAACCAAAATGGCCACTTGGGATTCTCGGTGCTTGCTGCAGGAGACAGTCTGTGAATTGTGCCTGTGTTTAAAGATTGCTGGAGAGCTAGGCAGACATAGCAGGACAACAATCCCTAACTCATCTCAGAAATGCACTCCATGTATTTATCCTCCTTGCATTTTTAACACTCCTTCCTCTGCTCACAATGTTGCATGTACTGTTCCATTTGATAACAATTTCATGGGATTCATAAGTGCCTGGATTGTCAATGTGCACTAAATGTCTGCCTGATATATTTCTGTACAGGTATTGACAAGTAAGATTTGTAAGTGAATTACTAAATAAATGAAAAGCAGTTCTGGAGATATTCTGAAGGGATATAGCATTATCAGAGTAGGGGCACCTAGGTGTGCACATACTGATAGTCTTTTACTAAAACTTGAGAAAAAGTTGGTGCTTCTTGCTGAAATAAAAGAGGAGCAAAGTACAAACTCAAAATGTGTAGCAAAGATCAAATTGAGAAGTGTTTGCCAAAGCAAACATCTAGGGTGATAATCTTGGACTATGTTTCACAAATGTACCGGGGCATTCTTGTTGAATTTCATGTGCTGAGTTGCTGTTGTCCAAAAAGAACCACTTAGAGCTCTCTGGCAGCAGTTTAAATACATGGTCAGCAGGAACACCACTGCTAGAGGGAGGGCATGAGGAGAGCTGTGGTATCTGCCAGATGCACTGGAGAAGATGGATATGGAGAGGACAAAGTGCAGAACAAGTGTGTCTGCCACTGGTTAAATTTACATGTTCAGCATTTCAGCACAGTTAATGCAGATTCAAAGGGGTCACTCAAGTGAAGGAAGATCTCAATAAGGTTCATGGTGGATGCTGATAATTTGGTGTCTTTGCTTTTTATTTTGTTAAAGAATTCTTGTTTCTACCCAAAAGCTATGGTAAATTGCTTGGAAGGAGATTGGGAGTTTTTCCAGACATCTTGCTGGATTGCATGGAGCCTTTTTGAGGAAGGGGCGACTGACTCTCCAATGTGCATAGCTGAGGGGCACCTTTGCTGAGAGTGAAGTAGGGCAGGCAAAGCATGTGAAAGACAACAAAGAACCAGGAGCCTGCAGCACAGCAGACAGAGGAAGACAGCTGGGAAAAATAGGGAGCAGAAGAAGCCGGGCCGCAGGGGTCATGAGATTTTTTTCTCCCAAAAGACCCAAAGGGGAATGTGCAAACTTCAGTACTGTGCAAATCTCAGTCTCACCCAAAAAGCAGCTGAGTTATTGAACTAGGATCAGGCCTAGAGCCAAAGGATCTCACTACAAGGACACAGTGGATGGGGGGGACTTGTTTGTAAAACATTTTTATTTATAATCTGCCTCATTCTCAGCTCTGTTTTAAATAGTTTATTCTTGTTCATGTTGTGATGCAGCCTGGCTCTAGAGTTTGCGTAGCATGGCATGGCTCTGGGGGCACTTGCTCTGAGAAATAGGTGCTGACAGACCCACCTCAGGGTACTGGCAAACTTGGGGTCCCTTCACAGCTATGCAATCCTAAGTGACATCCCAACATGGTGGCCTCTGCATCAGAAGGAGCAGGATATAAGATGAGGAAACAAAACATTAATTTTATTAAGGTTCTATGTGCATGTTACTGGGCTTGCCAATCCTTACTAATTCAGGCATATGATTACTTAGATTTGATATGAAGCATGATGACTTTTTCTTGTTGTTCTTCATGTGTCACCTCTCACAGTTTCTTCTGTATAACACTCTCAGTCTCCTATCAGTATGTTATAGATGTACATATTTAAAATAGAGGTTCACGACTGAATTTTAAATAGTTGCCTCTGGGGATTGTTTGAGTCTGAGCCCATTTTTATTTTTTTAAATATCAGGGCATCTTTTAAAACCACTGTGCATTCATTTAGGAACAGAAGTTTATTTTTCTGCAAATTCAAAAATGGAAGTAAGTAAATGATAATTTTTCATGCTATTTTATTAACAAATAAAATACTGGCTCTGACATTAGATATTGAATTGTCAAGAGTAAGCTTATGTTGCAAGAGCCTTATGAATTTTTTTCCAGAAAACTACTTAAAATGTTCAACACTGATTCCACATCTTTGGAGTAATCTGTGGTAGAAAGTTGTGTGATGTCTCGTGTATTCCTGCCTGTTTGATCACAGAATAGCTTTTGGAAATTCTTTACAGTTTTCAATGCATGATTTTCAGCAGTTTCCCCAATTTCAATTTAGTTATTTGCTCTCTGAGCCATGCAAGTGACTAAATGTAGTGCACACATCATTTTCAGTTTTGAGAAGAGTTTAATGAGATGGGTTTATTAAGAAGATAAATAAGATGAACACAGGTAGGAGTAAAAATAGCTGTTGGCTCTGTTACATTTCATCAGTTGGAAGTAAAGTCCTATGAATTATAGAGATGAATTTGCATTAATTTCAAAGAGGCACAATACATGCTTGCCAGCCCATTTACCCAGATATCTGTGCAATAAACCCCCCAAATTGAAGCCTCGAAATTAAAAAAAAAACCTGCCAAAACCCCTTAGGAGATCACTTTCCCCCCCTAGCAATTAATCAGGTAATAAGCTGACCAGTGGATGGGGTTAGCATGACATAATGTCATGCCCTAAGCCACTAAATAAATGCAGCAGTTAATGGATGTTGTACTTTCTGATGGAGAAGCTCTGGACCCCATCTCTGCTTGTGTGGTGAACCCAGAGACAGACGTGATGAATGGCAGTTATGTCTGAGACACCTTGAGTGCATCATATTTTGTTAAAACACATATTCCTTGTTAGTTTATCCACATTTCCACATTATGAACCAGGCCTACTTGGGAAGGACTAAAAGACTCTGCATCATGCTCTCTGAATTAATATTTCCAGAAAGTTAAAGATCCTAAAATATTCCAATTACTACTTTTCCCTGTCCTACAAAGCTTTAGGCCTTTTTATTGTCCCTGCTTACAAGTGAGATGAGTCAATACAAGATCAATCCTCTAAACCCAAGAGCTGTATCTGTGTAATCTGAAGTAGTTACTACACATTTTCAAGGAGATCCCATGTCACAACAGAGTGGGTCCATTGCCTGAAGTACGTTCTACTTTTTGGTGATGATAAAGTTCCTGATCAAACCATTTCTGTACCTGTAATCTGCACTCTTCAAGAAATCAATACTTTTCATTAAAGGAAAGCCATTAATTCCTTTTGTATAGAAGAATTCTGAAATGCGTCATTGAGTTTTACCTGAAGAAAATTAAAATGAGTGATTTGCATCCCTTTAAGATGTCTGTGATTCCAGATTTCTAGTCCTGTGATGGACTTTTTGGGAAACTCTGAGAACTGACACTGATAGTTATTTCACTGAAATAATTGTGTCCGGTCCAGCTTTTATCTTCTCCAGCATTTAAAGCATACAGTAAAATATTTAAGAAAATTATAATGAAGAGAGCACTGTGATGTTGTTATTTTCATTAGAGTACTGTGTGCTCTGAAGCACATTTTGGATACTTCTACAGATCAAAAGCATGAACTCTGCAGTAACTCTCATTTTACTTTGATAAACTGTGAATTCATCTCATGAAAATTTGAAAGGGTTGTCTGTTCTGGAGACTATGTATATAGATAATCAACTCTCTGTATTACTCTACAGTTAGTTCATTTTTTCTATTCTTTCTTTTCCTAGTCCTTCTTGTTCTCCATTCAAATATAGCCTATTTGCCTGTGAATAATCTCCATTCTGTAGCCTGCTAAACTGCTTGCTTCTTCTCCCCTTAAAGCTGCATACATCTATAAATATTTATTTCTATTTCTGTCCTTAGGAGTTTCCATACTGGACCAGATATGCGTGAATGGCCCATTTTAGAGAGCTACCAGCATTAGATGCTTCAGAAGATGGGAATCCCTCAGCACACAGGCAGAGTATAGGTCATCTGCTCTTCTCCTCCCAATTAAGACTTTGCAGGCCCTTTCTAGCAGTTAGGAAAGGGTATCAGTTCAGAGGCAAAATCTGAGAACTCTTTCTACCTTTCACATATACTCACTCTAGTAATGTGTATATATATGAGCAACTCAAAGAGTCTGAAATCCTATGGGGTGTGCTACTCCTGTTCCATCTCTTCCAAAAATACATATTATTTTTCTAGTACATAATGTGAAAGCTATAGAGCAGCATGTGGAATTTTTACATATTTTTAGACCTGTAATGACAACAGTTATTTCATTTTCCAGAGAAAAGTGCCATTGATCATCTTCAAATAAATCTCAAAGCTTCCTTCAAAGGCTGATAAATCAGTATATTGGCATGTTCTTCCTCTTCTCTTTCAAACAGGTTCTTTCCTCCAATAGGTCTTCTGTCATAAACATCATCCCATGGTGAATGAAAGTAAAGACATCTGTGGGTACCTCTGGACAGAAGACATATTTGTATCGGGGGGCTTACTGAAGCACCAACTCCTACACTTTCTACTAGTAGTATATATATATAAATAATCTGGTTTTGAATGCAGTTCTTTGCAGTTTCTATACTAATAGTATTTCTTTTATAAAGATTTGGCTGCAGAGAGGAGACTGAACATGTCTAGAAGGAATTGTGATTACTCTGTCTATGGCCAAGACTGTGAGTACTTTTGGGAAGAGCTTTTCAGATGGCAGGCAAGGTGGAAGGAATGAGAATTGAGACAGGGATTTACCCTGCAAGAAAAAAGTATGTAGACAGATAATATGTAGAAAATTTGCCATGTCACAAAAACTCATTCATGTTTCTGATAACAATATTACAAATATCTCTGAGAAGTCAGTCACTTTCTACCTCTCATGAGTTGTAGACCACTGGATATTTTTCAAGGCTTTTTTTTTTTGTTTGTTTGCTTGTTTATTTGGTTTTTTTATGGTAGTTGTTTTTTATTTTCTTTTTTAAGGGAACCCTTTAAAACACCAGAAACAGGTTGCTGTCTAGTATCTCCAACTTTCATGTTCTATGGTTTTCTTCAGTCATCCTTGGACCCCAAGTGCATGGATTGGAAAGTATTGTAGAAAAAGAGTGCTAGACTTGATTTGATCCCTTGTTTTATGCAATTATACTTCCTATTTGAGGGATTTCTTGTAGAGTGATTGAGGCCTTGAAAGAAATATATATGTAGTAGAGGAGGCTGAGGTTTTGGACCTAAGTGTGTAGCTTCTAAGAAATAAACTGGTGCTTACATATCCTGTTATTAAAAATATGAAGAATAGTCTTACTCAGTTGATAGTTCTAACATTTAACTCACATGAGCTTTTAAAAAAACTTATTACTTCATAGTTTGGACTTGCACTTTGAAAACAATATGACTGAGAAATTCTGTATTGATACAAGATATACTTACAGCACATGTGTATGAATTTACACTTTCCTGTGTAAGTTTGAAGGACAGAGAAACATTTATTCTGAATATTGAACCAACAGATTTTCTTAATTCAAAGAATGAATAAAGAAATTCCTGTATATAATTGCCCATTGTCCTTGTGTATGGCTTTAAGGTTTATGTACTTATCTATATAAAGAAAAATATTTAAATATTAATATTTATCAATAGACTACATGCCGTTATTCATGACCAGAAAGGGCAGATCTCAGTATATGCACACCATTTAGCTGTACTGAGTTGCTCCTACACTGATCTGTGGCTGATGAGAGGTGGTTTTTTCTCTTAAAAAGACATACATGTTTAAATTGAAGATGTTTTTCTCATGGGCCTCATTTTTTAATAATTAATGACAGAAAAAAATGTACAACTAGATAAAACTAACTTCTGATTTGAAGTACTACTAACAGATTCAGAAGTTTCTTAGCTGCCTGTGCTGTCTTTTTATTAACGTAGTTATCCACGGTAGTTCAGTTGCCGATCAAATTTTATGAAGAAAGTGCTCTTAAAAACTGAATTTCTAAGGCTATTTTAATATTTTTTACTCCCAAATGCAAAACAGAAAAGTGATTTAGCTGGGTTTAATTTGGTCATTCTTGAGGGAGATACATATATTCAAATAGGTGGTCATCATCATAAATGTGGAG
The DNA here is from genome assembly GCA_013397115.1 of Edolisoma coerulescens. Classification (NCBI taxonomy): domain Eukaryota; kingdom Metazoa; phylum Chordata; class Aves; order Passeriformes; family Campephagidae; genus Edolisoma; species Edolisoma coerulescens. Next base: position 534,060 of record VWZW01004020.1, on the reverse strand, counting down.
CTCTTCATTATTTATTCTTTGTTCTTGTTTCATCTTCTTTTCCTTTAGGTTTATTTCTTAAATACTTTTGTCTCTTTCACTGTCTTAAGTTTTTTGTTCGGTTCCTTTCCATCCATGTTATTTCTTTCCTTAATTTTCTCCATCTTTATGCAATATATTATCTCCTTCTTTATCTTCTGACTGATCTACCTTTTATTTCAGACAGCTTTTGCTTTCCTATTTCTTTCTGATTGCTGCTTGACAGAGACTGCCATGACCGTTTAATGCTCCCTTCACCTGGCACTTGACCGTGGCAGCACTGATGCCAAACCACCATATGTGAGAGCGATTCAAGCTAGGCTAAGATTGTCAGCTGTTATTTTCCTCATCATCCTAGCAGCTTTCCAAAATTGCCTTTTCCTCTAGCCAGTTCCAAAATTTTTGGGCTAAAGTGTTTCCTAGAGCTTGCAACGCACAGTCTCAAACTAATGCATGGCTCTTTACTTTTATTTCTCAAAGGCAAAAAAAAGAAGAGCTTAAATTGAGAAGATTAGTAGTCCTATCCTTTTATGGTTTTTTTGGTCTGCTTGTAAGGAGATGGTACTGAGACTTGCCCAAGGTCTGGCAGTCATGTCTGTTGGCTGCTCTTGCTCCTTGGGACTCAACCAAGGAATCTGACACAGCTGTAGCTCTATCAAGTCTGTTGCATACTCTGGAAGATATATAGGTCAAATGCTGTCAGCACGCAGAACTTAATACAAAAGCTGGACAGGACATTTCAGCCACAGTTTTTAACGAAAACATCTTCCTTCGTGGCTCAGCTCTACACCATGCTCGACATACTCTTTTTGTTTGCCTAGCACAAGGCAGTATTTTCTCCAGAGAATCTGAATTCAGGCTGAAATTCTAGAGGAAACAGCAGCAATCCCAGAATTGAGTTAAAAACCAAAGATACCTATAGGCCATACCAGGAAATAACTCATCTTGTGTGTAACAGGTTCATGAAGGAAATGTGTTTATGTAGTTTAACATCATTATTTTTTGATGGAGATAGAAAGTACAAGAATGAAGACAGATCAACTGGTTCATGCACAGCAAACCTCTGCTTTTCACTGAAGTAGGAGTTGTTTATGGTTGCTTATTTTACCTAGACTAATGTGTTTTCCTATGGAGTGCTTTTTTTTGAAAATCAAACAACTAAAAATCCTTTTATTGAAAGCATTTTATTTCACTTAAACTGAAAATGTTGAATTTTATGTTGAAGAATGCAAAAATATGGATTTTTTTTATTCAGAATGGATAGAAATCAGGATTTTATTTTCTCTTGGCAGTTGCTATGAAAGGTTTTTACCTCTCTCTATCTCTCTGCTTTTTACAGAAACAGCAAACAGAACTACTTCCTAGCCAGCTGTGGAAAAGCCTTTAAAAATCAAATTGTTTATAACATTTCCTAATTGCAATTAAAAACCTTGCGCCAAAGCTCCCATCAAGCCTGTAAAGTCTTTGACAAAATCAAATAAAACCACTGAAGTACAAAACAAAACAAAACAAAAATCTAGTTGCTGAAATTGGTGGTTTTACTGGTTTGTAGCCACAAATTGGCTTGCTCTTAATTTCTATCCTCTTTCCAAACCCTAGTTGATTCAAACCTTAAAGAAAGAAGAAAGGAAGAGGCAAGTCAAGGATGACATAGGCAACCATGGCACCATGCTGATCTTACACTACAGATCTTTTTGTGAACTTTTAAAAAACTCAACAAAGCACAACTTTTCCTTAAATAAAAGGTTTTGGTTTTTTCTCACTTCACAAAGCAAAAAAATTAAGAATTTTTAAGTCAGGTAATAGTGATAGAGAAGATAGCTAAAGTCCAATATTGAGCTCACTAAAATGGAGAAAAATCATGCTGGATTTTCTCCGAATGCTTCACAATGAAGGACTAGGTATGGAGTGCTTATGAGTACCTCCAAATTTAATTGGAATTTGTAATCGTGTGTGGAGGGTCATTGATCTAGGCTGTTCAACATATCGAAACATATGATTACTGGTGGTGTTTCTGTATTCAAAGCAATTTTGGAAGTCACATTGATTTCAAATAAAAGGAAGATCAAATAGCCACAGCCATCCTCATCCATATTTGTGCTTGTCATTTAGCTGCCTGTAGGTGACCTCTTGTTTACAAAGTCTCAGGAATGAGGCCACACTCAAAAAGTTTAGAAACAACTTGATTTATTATCAAAAAGGCCAAATTCCTTAAATAAAAAAAACTTCTCCAGGTTAGCAGCGAATCCGAGAGAGCTTTAGCCAAACTGGCTATAAACCCAAATCAAAGACCCACAGTGCTGGGTCTTGCCTGGGCTAGTCCCAAGCAAACTGTTTAAGAAGCAGGCCTAGGATCCCCCAGCACCGGGCTCTGCCTGGGCTAATCCTGAGCTAAGGTGTGCCCAGACAAGCTGCAGCCACCGGAGCAGGCAGAAAGGACAGGCAGAGAGCAGCTCTCCCGCCTGTGCACAGGGTTTTCTACCTCTGGCTCCTCCCATCCCTGCCCACTGTCCTGCCTCCCAGGTGGAAGATGATTGGGGGAGCCCGGGCAAAGTCCTTCCCATTGGTCTGAGTCCAAAGAGTGATGTCCAGCCTTTTGGCCAATGGCTCGCTGGTGTCTAGGGTTGAACTCTCTGGCTGATGTCATCAGGACTTTAGGCGGGAAACTCCCTCATTGAAATTCATGTTGCCATGGAACTTGCTGACAGGTCCAACGGCTGACTTCTGAGAGGAGTCTTTTTAGCCATGTGTGAGGGGTTTCTCTCCTTGGGGCACAGCTAACCTGAGGATTTAGTCAAAGCTAATAAGTTTTCTTAACAAAATTTAAACTCTTGAACTTTGTTGAACACTTAAAAAACCAGTATTTAAAACTCAAACATCAAGGAACACACAAATCACAAATTCTCTCACCCTCTGAAATCAATTAACAGCTTAATTAACTAATAAAACATTACTTAATGAATGCGAAAGCCAATTCCTTGATTTCATGTATGACACAAAGGATTTGTGATTACTGGTTCTGTTCTTAAGCATGCCTGAAGTATCTTTTAAGGCTCCTACATGTTTATTGCGCTTCAGCTTTTGCTTTTTGTTGCTGAGTTACCGGAAGCTGCCTACTGTTGCATCGTGAATTACGAGTTCCCACAGCCCCCCCCTGCAGCCCTGCCCTCAGTTCCCCATTGGTTGTCTGTAATCCCTCCCCTGTTCCATCCTCACTGGCTGTTTCCCTGTTGATCCCTCCCATGTTCCCTTTCTCTATTGGATTGTACCCCTCACCCCGCCTCCCTATGTCCCAGTATAAAAATGCCTGTAATTCCTGGTTCCTAGTCTTGCTGCTTCTGCACCTTCAGAAGATTAAACTCTCTGGAACCCAAGCAGCAGATCACTTCTCTTTGCCTTTGTCTCTACTGGCACGTCTCCCACCGGCCTGGGGGAAGCCCCTTCGAGTAGGGAAGCTGCGTTCTCAACTGCTTTGTGTGTGTTCCTGCTGTGGTCAGGGCGTAGCACTCAGACCCTGGGCTTCCTGCATCTAGGCCCACACGCCCTCCCAAGCAGCCGGCCTGGCAGAGCTGCTGATGGCATCCTGGTAACGTGGCCGCACCGCCACAGCCTACATGTACCTGATCACTGTGGAACCAATACATAAAAGGAGTTCGTGAGGGAAATGTATTTAATAGTGTTGGACTAGATCCTTGAATGCCTCTGATTGCTAATTTAGAGATAATAAACAAATATTTTTAACAGGTGTGTCATTTAAAAGATGTAGCTATCTTTTAACTGGTCCCTCTATTATCATTATTTTAAAGTGTTTGCTATCTATTTCCTTATGCCTGTGCACTTTTACAGGAGTTGCTGGTGAAATAAAGTTTGGCTAGACCTCTTGAAAACAATCCCTTTGGACTTCAAATTCTATGGCATTTTTCTACTGACCTTCTACTGAGGTCAATCAGATTTCTGACATTGACCTCTGTGAAAGAGACAGATCTGGCCTTTCACAAATCATTCCTGCCTCTGCTGAGATAGTCACATTTGGAATAGAAAGCTGCCATATTCTTACGCTCAAAGGACACATGCTAATTTTGAGTAGAGGAATTCAAACTAAAATAGGAATACAGAGAGTTTTAGACTGGAAAGGGCAAGCCCAGAGGCAAATGAGAAGGCACGATTGCTAAAATTGTGGTATCAGTTTAACTAAAAGGAATTTCCATTTATATTTATCTGAATGCCTGTGCTGTAATGTCTGGTATTACAAGTCATTGCATAAAAGGCTGCTGCTAAACTAAAAATTCTCTGCTAAAATTACTAGGAAGCAACATTTCTGTAATGAAATACATGCTAAAAATATTGACAAGAATAAATCCACACCATTCTTTTGGAAAGTACCAAGCCTTTATCTTTGAAATTAACATTCATTGAAGAAAAAGAGAGGCAAATGAAACTGTGAAAAATGTTTTCCAAATGTGTACCACTTACACATAAAATTCCTCTTCTGTTGAAGCAGATCTTGTTTTATCAACTTTGAAACAATGCTCAGCATAACTGTCAGTAATTAAATAGTATTTACAATCTCAGCTCTTTAACACTCAACTTTAGTGATAAGCAAATTCCAGTATCTTCAAGTACTTTTTAAAGGGTTGTACAACTTGAAAAGGTTTTTTTAATGCTTAAATTTTGCAAAAGTGGATCAATGAAGTGAAATAAATAGTAATTAATTTCTCAAATTTACAGTAATTTCTCTTTTTTCATTAATCAGATATTTAGGCAGACTTTTTGATATTCTTGTTGTTTCTTTTTTAGTCCCTTCCAATGACAGAAAATGTATAGGTCTACTTCTATAAGGTACACTTTGAAATCCATACCATTTAAGTGCTTTTTTTGAGCTACTTGTCTTCCTTCCCCCTTCTATTGATTTGTAAACTGGCAGTTTTAAATATCTTAAAAAAAAAAAAAAAAGGCAAAAAAAGCTATATGTTTTAGGAAGATTTCTGCCACTGTGCTTCCCCTTGCAATTCTTAGTAGATATTTTTTCACTTCCTGCTCTAAGCCATTGTGGGCTGTTAACATTTGCTATGTTTACTTTGGAGATGGCTATAATTCAAGATAAGACACGGTGTTTAATCTCTGTGTTATCAGTAAAAGCTTGTAGAATATTTTTAGGCACACTTTTTTTTGGAAACCATTAGGCAAATATCCTACCAAATATTTAAGTACAGGTATTTTCCAAGCATTTTTAAAGGTGAGCCCACATGAAGAAGCATGTAAATTATGCACTTCCAGAAACCAAAATATATTTCTCAAGAACGAAATAAGAACTTCTCTAGCTGAAGTTTAACTTTGTTGCTGCTTCTTAGGTTGAGTTATTAGGCAATTGAGGGGAAATGGGGAGGATCTTGCTAAGTTGCTTTCTTAGGAGAAGTTAAGAATGGTAGTGAGATAAGTTTATTTTCTCTTTTCATAAGGAATGCTCTTGAACAGTTTCCTTGCTAAGAAGTCCAGACTTGTTTTTCAGTCTGTCCAAGATCACAGGATCTCTGCCTATACTTCCCCCAGCTGCTGGTAACCCTCTGGTTTTCCATCAGTACTTGCATGAAGTCAAATTTACTTGGCTGCTGCTAACCTCAGTTAACTAATTATTACCCTCTGCTTTTCATCAAAACATTCCCCAGACATTTGATTTGATGTCTCCTTAATCCATCTCAGTGGAATGAATTTGATCTAAAGAGCGTTCAGAAAAATATTTATGCAAGAGATTGGAAGGCAATAACCTCAAACTGCATGGAGACGGCCCAGGACTGTGAGCAGGAGAGGTAAGCACTTAATCCAGATCTGTTTATAGCTGAGGAAGACATAAACTTTCTGCTTTTGTCAGGCTCCAAAATTCATCTCAATCAATCTGTGAACCAATGAAGCATCTATTTACTCTGGTTAATTACCATTTGTTCAGACCTTCCCATGTGGTCCAGTGACTGAACAATGGATTCTTTTGTTCCAGCTCTCCTCTTTACAAAGAAGGTTTAATTACTTCTCCCAGTTAGCCAACATGACATTTAGTTTTAGGGAAGTTTCCAATTGCCCACAGATCAAGGATAATCTTGCTGGTAGATACCAAGCACCTTCAGCATAAGAATGTTTAATAGACTGGAATATACTATAGCTGAAATGGTGAGATTTGTGAAAATTGGTTATATGGTATTCATTTTCCCATGCCTGGTGAATTGTTTAATAGCTGGAGAGTTAGAAAGGCTAGGTTTATTTTTGACTGTTGTTAAAATACAACTTCATGAAAAACTGTGCCAGGACTTCTGGAGTTCTACATTTAATGAGAATTAAAATTGTTGCTGTTGTGCATCATGAGCTAGATTTTAATTTTTGTGGTAGTGCAGTCATCAGAATTACATATTAAAGGCTAATTTTTAGCAATGCCCTGAAAGAATGCTGTGTCTAGAATAATTTTTCAGGTTTTGGTTTTATTTTAACCTTATAAATTAAAAAGAGGCAATTGTCCCAGAGTCAAAATTCTTGAGCTGTGTGCTTTGATATAGAGTATGTCATCATTCCTCTTCAAAATGACTGGAGAAGCCTCATGAACATTTTCTGTCCCCTGGTTTCCTAAAATTGCTTTCATAGCTTGCCAGCAGTGAAAGAAATGGGTGAGACAATGGAAGTTCTAAAAGAGCAGTAATATTTTACAGCCTCTCATCCTTGAGTAAGGTCTTGACATGACTGAGATAATGAGAACCATTTTGATCTTATTAGTAATCTGAATACAAAGAGCATTCAGGGTTTTCATGGTTTTTATTAAATTATTTTGTATCCATAAGTACCAAAATAAGGAAGAGTTAGACAACTGTGTCTTTGAAAGTAATGTCTTTAATAAAAACAGATCCTCTCTTTAATAACACTGGTCTCATGCACATTTATTTGTGCCATCTGTAAAGGTACACATCAGATCTGGAAAGAAAAATAAAATCCTTATTCATAACTGCCATTCTGCTCATTTACCAGCAAAACTGAAAATAAGTAGGAATCAGGATTTCATGGGACAAAACCCCACCAGATATCAGTTGAAAACATTTTGAAATTATCATTATTTTTAAGTGCTTACCTCAAACTCATGTTGCAACACTACCAAGAGGAAAGAAGAGTGTGATAGCACTGTTTCTATTGTAAATTAGTAACCAGCCTGCAGCTGTGTAGCTCATTAAAAACTGTGTCATTTAGGGATATTTTGAAAACACAGAGGTCCATTAAAAAGACTGGCAGTGCATGGTTGTCAAACAGACATGCAATTATTGTCATAATATTGCTATCAATTGGATGGGAGAAATTACATGATGAACTGAGAAGCTGTTTTATATCCTTTTGAGATTTTCCAGCACAATTTTTCCTTTGTTCAGGCCAGCCATCACCCATCTTTGAATATGAGGACTCAGAGTGTTTGCTGGGAACCTTCGTGAGTACTAATTGCAACTTCTTCACTCCAGCTTCTGAGGGCTACAATATTTTCCTCCTGCTTTTGTACTGCCAAACTACAGTGATTTACATTGCCCTGTCCCCATGACAGAGATTAGCTTCTGGTTGTCCATTAAAAATTTGGCAATATCATTTCTTGACATTCACATTACTGTCCAGAGATGTCCTCTTGTCATGCTGGGGTTGTTGGGAATAACAGAAAGTGGGAATCTTGTTTCTTCCCTCCATGGCAGCGACAAAGCGCACACAGTGTCTAATTCACACAGCCAAACTCTATGGCTGTAGTTCAAGTTGTCCACGAGTTTTAGCTCTACACTGATGTGATTATTTCCAAGTGTCAGTAAAGTCCAAGAGTGAGTAAAGCTTCTAATTCTGTTCAGGTCTCAACCACAGCTGCCTGAGCTGCTGCTACCGGTTTGGCAGTGCGGTTGCAGTTTGTGTACATGGCTTGAAGGCAAGCCCTCTTCTGCAGCTTGTCCAGGGTTCCCTTTGCTGGCCAGCTTCTGCCTCTGATCACTGAGGAAGCTGAGGTGTACTTTATACACCTTTGCTTCTCTTCCTTATCATTATAAGCTGTGTCCCACAGCAAACAAAACCTCAAGTGACACCCAACTGAGTTCTGCTTTGCAAGGTTTAGGAAACGCTTGTATCTAAGGAGGCTGGGGTGGGTCAGGGGTAGGGACAAAAACTGCTGCTCCTCGTAAGACTTGTTCTGCCCTTCATCAGCTTCACTGCCCTTCTTTGGAAGAACTCCAGCACCCCTTTTTGCAGCAAGGAGCCCAGAACTGAACACAAGATTCAATGTGCGGCCTCGCCAGTACTGAGTACAGGGGGATGATCACTGCCCTGGTCCTGCTGGCCACACTACTGCTGATATTCCATTCACCACCACTCTCTTGGCCCAGCTATCCAGACAGTTTTTTATCCAGTGAACAGTGCAGCCATACAAACCACAGAAAGTCAGTTTTTCCAGGAGAATGCTGGGGAAAGCAGTATCAAAGTCTTTACTAAAGTCAAAATCATAGATCTGATGTTCAATTATGTTTGTAGATGTTTGACAAGCTTAATGAGCAGCTATTTGTAGTGTTGATGTTGTAGATAAAACATGAAATAGTCTGGAAAGCCTCCTCTATTTTGGTTTAAATAATTTGTGACTTCTATGTGTACAAATTGGCTAAGATTTTACTAGCAAAATTACTAGTATTCATTTCTTGCCTTCATATTTTTTTGTCACTTTGTAAGGTGCTTTATGGAATTGGGACCTGAGAGGAATACAAGTTACCCATTTTATCAAGTGCTGCACATTTTAGTAACTCACTCCTTCCAACACTGTGCCGTGAATAGGCTTTTATTTTTTTTTTTTAGTTATCAACTTTTCCTTGTTTTAAAAAAACCCTAAACCATCCAACTAGGTTGAAGATATTTAGTGCTTCAGAAAAGCTAATTTCCAGCACACAAGGAAATGTAAGAAAAAAGTGTGAATACCAACAAAAATGTACACAGAAAAATACTGGGCCCAATTCAGTGGTTTTTTTTTTCCTTTTAATTGAGTCTTCTGAGAAGATCACATAAGAATGCCCACATAAAAACCACTAAGGTAATCATGGTGTAGCTGCCTTTCTTAATCTAACAGGTCTTATTAAATGTAAAGATATTCTATATATTAGACATAACAACAAAATCTTCTGTGTTCTGGAGAATAATCCACTTTGGCTAACATCAGACTTGAAGATACAGTCTCATCCTCTCTGTTTCGATGGCATGTATTTTTCCAGCTCAGCTTTTTGGGAAGGATCAATAGCTAAATGACTCTACTCTTTGTGCTTAAACCCAAGACTGGTAAGGCCGAAGTTTGAACTCCAGGACTCCCTCCTACTTGCACTTTGCATGCAAAAAGTTAGATGATTTGGGGGCTGTGAGGCCTGGTGATTCTCAGTGTGCCTAACTAAAGGCAGATTTTTCAAATCTGGTTGCCCTCCAAAACTGCAGTAAGACTGAAAACCAGGTAAATTGAAGCAGAATTCTGTGGTGTTGAGCGGTGACCATGCCTCGGTTAAGAACATTAAGGATACACAAACATATACACACCAACTTTCAAAATTATGACTTGTGACACATTTGTCGTTTGTCAGGCTCACAGCATCAATCAAATCTTGCAGCCAGTGACTGGAGTAATTATCTTGTCCAGTGCTGTCCTATCTAATTATTTTAAGAGACATTTTCAGGGCACAAAAGATATAAAATCTTTTAAATCACAATGATATGGAAAAAAAAGCATTCATTATACAATGTCCTTAAGATTTTGTGCTTTTTGTTCATAACACATTGAATTGCATTACCAGTTGTGATACAGAGTGGCTGATTACTAATGAACATATACTTGACTCTATCATTACCACTTGGGCCAGAAGTCTTTCTCTCTTTCCCTCTACTTGTTCTTCCTCTTTCTGCCAGCTGTATGCATTGTGTGAACACAGATTTTCAGTTCTCAGAAACTTCCGTTTTGTATCTTGCCTGCTCCACTAATTTTTCCATCCTAGAGTGGTCTGTATATTCTGATGTTTGAGTGTAGTATTTTGTATTTGACCAGGACTGCAGTGAGCATTTGATGGCAAATAGTGTTATAATGTCCTCTTGCACAAATGCTTCTAGCACCTTTCAAAAGGCATAAAGTCAATCTGTCCTACAGCAAGCAAAAATAGCAACTGTCTACAGTTCGTTTCCATTTAGTAAACATCAAAGTAGAAACTGTGTTTGGCTAAGGTGTGGGTGAAATAAAATTTTAAAAAAAGGGAATGATTGTTGTAGTTGGGACATCACGTTATTGGAAGTGGTGGAATTTGCTACCTTGTGGAAGAGAAACCTTAAGCAGGAAGGAAACAACAGTCTGCCTCAGTGCGCATTTGCCAGAAAGAAGTGACAATGTTTTCAGAGTGCAGAAGCTGAATTGTTTTTTATTCCCATCTCTTACTATACCAATGTGAAACGAGGGGATTAGAAGGGATCTAACTTCAGCTTTTGAGGTGGAAAGGGGGAAATATTGCTGAATTACACCTCCTGTCCTGTGGCTGGCATTTCCCTCCCTACTGGGAGACATCTGCTCCCACAATAATTATGTAGTTTTTCAGTAAGATTACTGGGCTGCCACTGCAGTTAGTATTGACAGTATTGAGTAAGCAGTTTATCTGAGTACTCAGTACAGGGGTGCACAGTGAGATCTGACATAGCTGAATTTCAGGTACAGAGACCAAACTCATGGACCAAACTTTGGTGATGAATGACCAAAAAATGACCTTTTGGAGAAAAAAAGGAAATAAAAAGAGGTTACCTGCAGCAAAATTCTGACTTGACTCAAGAATGATTTTATTTGAATGTCAGGGGAGGAGCTATAATGTGCTGGATTGGCTTGTTGTGGATATCTAAACAGTGACAACCTCTTAGCTTAGGGTGGTTTTTCCCTTGAGTAAACTTCAGCATTAATAAAGTGGGATTTAATAAGGCAGTGATAGCTTGTACTTATGATCCTCCCCATTTCTTACTCTTTGGGGTTTTGTAGCCATTTGTCATCTCATTTTTCTTCCCACTTACCCCAGTATGGGATAGAATTATTGGGATTTTATTCTTTTTCGGCATCTTTTGCAGATTTTGGTCAGTTTACTTGGATCAAGGAAAATATACTAGTTCGGGTCTGTTATTATTTTAAGAGGACATTTTAATTACCTCTGTCCACTTATGTTTATTTTCCAAGCTTAATAAATCATATAATCCCAGCGAGAATTATTTACATATCAGCACTAGTACTCTGATATCATACTTGAGTCTACCTACCTTGAAACCATCAGCAGTGCAAATTTTATTTCATCATATCATTCTGATTTCTAATGTCATTTGAGTGCTTCCCACAGGGACTGATTTCATCAGAAGATTAGGTAAGAACCCAGTTTAAACTGTACAGTTCCATTTTGTACTTATCTGCTAACTAATCATATGTTCTTGAAGAATCTTTATGCTAGCATTTTAAGTACACAACTTATTTTATATAAGTCAGAGGCTAGCTTGTGTACTGAAAATTGCATTTTCTGTATAGTCATGTTCCCATAAACTGGCTATTTGGAAACATGGATGTAGCATGGAAAATATTTGGCAACCTTAATATAGTGACTAGTACCAGCAGGCATGCAATAAATGATGGGGTTTGGTTCCATTGTCCACCCTTGCTAGCACAAGACTTCATAAAGCCTCTTCAGAAGATTTGGTGGTTAAAATCTAGCTACTGTCTCATCCTAAATATTAGCTGCAAACATATGAACAAACGGGAGGCCTTGGCTTTCACTTGTGCAAGGCCAAACGAACCCAGTCTTTGTGCACCTACCAAGGAAAACACACATAACTGGCAGTGATAAGGACAACAGAAAGAAAGCATTAATTTCTCTGAGCAGCATTAGAGTAGAGGGCTCCTGCTGTGCTCACCAGTTACTTGTTCTTCACAGCTGCCTTCTCAGCTGGAGGCTCTAAATCAGTGCTGTGAGAAGAGACAGAGATGACCATAATGTATTTGTTTATGGTGACAATTTTCTTCACAATGGTAGAAAGGTAGCTCTCATGTAATACTCCAGACTTCTGTTTTCCGATTGAGTAGTTCTTATTTTTCCCTATCACTGCATAAATTCAGTCAGTTGAGGTTGTCTTGACTGTGTTATGAGTCTGATCTCTGAACAGCTTTACAGAAGATTATAAATGCAGAGACAACCATTGCAAAACTGATTTGTTTTGTTTTTACTTGGAAATGTTTCTACTTCCCTCCCCTCTTGCACAGCATGGATTTAAATTATGCTTGACCAAATTCTCAGATGCCAGATGTAGGAGGGAAGCACCTCTGAAACTTATATTTATGTAGTGCCAGCTAGAACATTTTTGGGCAGGGTAGATCCTAAGATCCTCTTCCCTGAGAGATCAAACAGGGACATGGGAGGTGGAATTTGGTCTCAACAAATATTAAGTATTTACACAGTAGTTGTATCCATCTTAAGATGTTACCTATTTTTTTTCAGTCAATGGAGAAAAGAAGAGCATTTCTAGGACCTATCTCTCTTTCATCTGAGCTTCAGCAATCTACCTTTTAATTAAATGAGTAATGCCTAAGTTCTTCTTTTCTGTCACTGACTGCAATAGAAGGCGAGTTAGTGGTGAGCTCAGATGTAAAGGTCTAGTTTAGGTGACACAAATCTCTCTTGAGGCTCGGTTTACTTGGGTGTTCATCCTTGACAGAGAAATCCTTATAATTAAAACAGTGACATTTCTGCTCTTTGTATGAATAAGGTGTGATGCAACTTCTGCTGTTAATTGATAGATACTCATCTGGAGATACACCAGGACCTCCTCATAATGCCCTTCACATATATTAGTGCTCTAAAGGTTAGTGAGGAATGGGATGCTGTGGCTGCACAGCCACGTTACCAGGATGCCGTGAGCAGCTCTGCCAGGCCGGCTGCTTGGGAGGGCGTGTGGGCCTAGATGCAGGAAGCCCAGGGTCTGTGCGCTACGCCCTGACCACAGCAGGAACACACACAAAGCAGTTGAGAACGCAGCTTCCCTACTCGAAGGGGCTTCCCCCAGGCCGGTGGGAGACGTGCCAGTAGAGACAAAGGCAAAGAGAAGTGATCTGCTGCTTGGGTTCCAGAGAGTTTAATCTTCTGAAGGTGCAGAAGCAGCAAGACTAGGAACCAGGAATTACAGGCATTTTTATACTGGGACATAGGGAGGCGGGGGGAGGGGTACAATCCAATAGAGAAAGGGAACATGGGAGGGATCAACAGGGAAACAGCCAGTGAGGATGGATCAGGGGAGGGATTACAGACAACCAATGGGGAACTGAGGGCAGGGCTGCAGGGGGGGGCTGTGGGAACTCGCAATTCACGATGCAACAGGACGCTACTAAATAAAACCCCAGACAGTCCAATGAGTCCGTGGACAAAATATTCTAGGTCAGGCCAAGACATTTAAAAGGTTAGGAAAGACTTTCTTGCTTTGTTTTAATGTCTTTAAGTGTAGGGTGATCACATTGAGTTTGGCAGTAAGGGTTGGTAGTGTAGCCACAGGTTTTGAAGGGGTGTGGATATATATCTTTTAATTATAAATATTTTAAATTAATTGATAAAGTTTTCTTTGTAAATGCATCATTTACAAATATACCATAATTTTCATTACCTACCAGATTTTGTTCTTGTCTTCAACTTGTACCCGTTTCTTTCTTACATGCCTGGTGTTACATTGTGATGTGCACCTGACATTTATTTCCAAAAGACTTTGTCTCATCAGATATCTACCTAAAATCCTTGGAAAACACTTTTTGTGTCATCAAGCTCTCAGATTTTGCCCAACATTGCTAGCAAAATACTTAACTAGCTAGTCTTTCAGATATAATTGTGCACCTCCTTAACACCTTTTCCAAAAACTGTAGTGAGAGTAACTCCTATAATAAATACTTTGGAAGGACCTCCACTTCCTATCAACCCATGGTGTGTTTTTCTGAGCAAGTTAACTAATGATCCTGCCAGGAAAGGTCTCCATTTCTCTTTTTTGTTAATAGTGAAAAAGGATGAAGTACAAAGTGTGTCAATCAGCAACATGTAAGAGGCAGAAACAAGGCATTAATCTGAGTCTCAGGAGACCCTTGCTCCAGGACGAGTTTTCTATATGTTTCTGGATGTATCCTTTAGACACAGATCTATCCAGTATGTTTACTTTGGAAAAAAACAAGCAAAAATTGGTCTTGGTTTCACCTGGGATTTCCATTTTACTACATGACTGTCACACAGTCTGGTTTCTGATTTCTAGCCAAATCTTATGTAACTCTCCACACCTCACTGAGATAGCTTGTCAGTGCAGCATAAACAGCTATTCTTATAGATATTGCAAATCATAGGGGGAAAAATAGTTTATCAATAATCTTCTAAGGCACACCCTCTAGACACCAAGCATGCTCAGAAAAAGAAAAACAAATCCCATGACAGTTTCAAGCCTTTTATGGCTTTATCTATTATGGTTTGTATGTCAGTATTTTCACTCTGATTTTTTTTCCCCATGGGGCTTGAACATATAATTTTATCTCATGCCTCAGTTTTCCTTATAGCCTGTTTGATGTTAGTATTCAGAGCTCTTCGCTTTTAGCCTGATGTAGGTGGATGAGAAGGGCCTTGCTATGTAAAGGAGTCATATAGCCTGGGATTAAAATGCTCTGATATGTGCCAGCAATAAATTTCATCTACTCAAGATGCAGGCAAAAAGGAGGAGAGAACTCCTGACTTTGTTGAGCTTACAATGTCATGTAGGGATATACATGTGCCTGGCGTGAGGGGGCACTTCCCACAGCATTTCTGTCTGAGGCGTTGTAGTAGAAAAACAGCACAATAACTGTATCTGTACCAGTAATTGTTGTCAGATGTCTCATAATTAGCTATATGGGAATACATTATTTCCATCATAAAGAAATTAGGAGTGATCCTTCACTGCAATAATACAGTATTTCTGAAGCACAGTCTGTTGCTGGACACTCCTATGCATATGCCACTTTCATGTGTACTACAGATGTCAAAGAAGTGGGCTCAGAATTCCTGTTTGTGTGGGGCTAAGTTCAACCTGGAGATGCTGCTAAAAGACATTATTTGAGATTGTGTTTATAAGAGCTAGAAGCTGGTGTGTGATCTGCACCCAAACATCCAAATTCTTGTGCTGCGGCTGAATCCTCACACAGCAGGGATTGAGGAGAATATGAAACATTTTTAAATCTGTTGTATTTAAAAACTGTGGTGGAAAGGTGCAAGTTCACTTTAAATTAGAGTCGAGGGCATGGAGAGAGAAAACCTTGTAAAATGGTACAGAAAGCGTCAGGAAGAGAGAGCTCCAGCACCCTGTGGAATCAGGAGAGCAGCACAACAGATCACGCTATCACCAAGAGGGAGGTCATAAACCCCAGTAAAGAAGGGAGGGCACATGTTCACACCCCTGTTCCAGCCTGTGCTTGCTGGGAGGAGTCCTTTCCCCCTCCCTGGAGCGGCTGCAGATCCGGCAGGACTGCAGGGAAAGAGCGCTGCTCCCTCCCACCCTGCCTCGCCTCCTCCGCTATTGCGGCATCTCCACTACTTCGGGGATTTTGCAGGGCTGAGCTACCCAGATGCTGTTTATTTTGCAAAACGCGGAAGATAATTGCATTCACGTATAAGTACACAGAGAGATTTTGTGTATGCATTCGTGTGCATGTGTGTGTGTGTGTAATATTTTAAGCTGTCTGGCACATTAATTTAGCCACCTGTCCTAGCCCCTTTCTGCTGCACAAATTAGATTGTCTCAAGGGAGCCTGTGCAGCTGATTGGGTCTGCCTCGTTACTAAGGCAACCCTTCTCCTCTCTGCTGTATGCTTTATAGCTCAGATTCACCAGGCAAAAAATGGAAGGGAAAAAAAAAAAGTGCTTCACACCCTGGGGATACCAGTACTTAATAGATGCTCTTAGCAGACTTATTTATTCAGACAAGAACACAGTTTCTAAATGTGGAAGACTGGTGAAGCAAGTAAAGTCAAATATAATGGTACTGTATGAAGGGGATGATGAGGACCAAATTAAAGGCTTTTACAAATGCTGTAGGACTCTTAAATTAGCTGTGCTCTGTGTAGTTGATGCAAAGGTATCATGAGAGGATATATCAGCAGCTGTCCCTTTGAAGGTCATCCCTGATTAGGAAGAACAACAGAAACTCTTTATGCCAAAAAGCCCACAAATGTAGGGAGGAGTCCTTATTGTCAGACTGGCTACAGCCCAAATGATGTTTTATGACCATTTTTCAGAACAAAATTTTTAGTTTGTTCCTGCTTCCTGCTTTTAGATGATTTGTATTGATTGAATACACCACAGATATGGTGTGCATTTTATGATGAAACAAGGCATGACTTCATCTTTGAAGAAGGACTTCTTGATCTCATTATTTCTTTAGCGACAAATCCAGGAACATGATAAGCAAAATAAACATGATTATACTCAAGGATGGATAACTGATTAAGGAATTATATATGCAAATGAGAAGCAGGGACGGATCTCTGAGCTGTAAGTCCTAACCTTTCCTGTGAGGACTTGTGTTCAAAAGTAGAAATTTGTGTTTGCATTGGCACAGGCAGTGTGCAGTTATAGTCTATGATGTACCCATTTATGTCTTCATGTTGCATCCAGTCCATTAATTGCAGATAATTAACTCTGTAATGTTATGCTGAGGGGATCAAGGGAAGTGTTGTTTGGACGTTCAAAAGTCTGTGCGTAGATAGGATTGCAGAGAAGATTTTCCAAGGGTGTAGATTTGCTTATAGATGAATTTAGATGCTTGTATCTCAAGGAAAGGCTCATACATATTGCTGTTCACAAAAACAAAAAAAGAGGTTCTCAAGAAAATACAACAAGTATGATTTTGGGGCATCCTATTAAATAGCAAAAATCATAGAATCATAGAATGGCTTGGAAGAGATCTTAAAAATCACCTAGTTCCAACCCCCCTGCCAGGGGCAGGGACACCTTCTGCCAGACCAAGTTGATCAGAGCCCCATCCAACCTAGCCTTGAACAAATCCAGGGATGGGACAGGCATAACTTCTCTGGACAACCTGCTCCTGTGCCTCACCACTCTTACAGTAAAGAATTTCTTTCTAATATCTAATCTAAACCATTCCCTCTTGTCCTGTAAGGACATGACTTGTACATGCCCTTGTAAAAATTTCTTTCAATTTTTCTTGTAGGCTCCCTTTGGGTACTGGAAGACCACACTTAGGTCACTCCTGAAGTCTTCTCTTTTCCAGGCTGAACAATCCCAATTTGCTCAGCCTTTTGAGAGAATCCTTAACTGTTCAAATTCCACCCTCTGTTGCCAGACGTGCTAGCATCACAGGCAACATCCAGCTCAAAGTAGAAGACCTGACAAACCTCACTGCATTTGACTTGGTGAGGAGGAATAAAATTTCAGGAGTCGATATCCTGTAGGACACATGATATGTACCTCCTCATGATTCCTTGAGAAGCAAGCTAATATTTTTATTTAATTTGCAGCAATACAAGTGGTACTGATCATATGAAACTCAAATCTTGTTAAAAGTTAATTACAGAATTTGATGCCTTTCCATGCTAGGCTGCACAGCGAAAGGTCATTTCACTATTTTGGAAGACCTTTCATTTCCAGTGCAAGTCAAAGTAAATAAAATGTATGTTAGTGCATTCAAACTATTCCAATATTCATCTCTCAGTTTTCTACACATATAAATTTGGCTTCTGCTGCCCACTTCTGCTTTTACTTCTTTCAGTTTAAGATCTTTCTTTTTTCAAAGCACTAAGAAAAAATAGTTTTATTGTCAGTGATAGTCTGCAATCTGCATATTTTTTCCTGAATTTATCACAGTGTTAGGTTTTGTAGATTTATTTGTCTTTGGCTCTAGCTCTGACAGTTTGAGTGACTTGAACCTTGAACTCAGAAATAGAAAGTGTGCTGTCTTTTGGCATTTTTTATTATCTTGAATCAGCTTGCTCATTCTCTTTTTAAAAAGTACATTGGTATATGGAAGAACTATCTTCATTCAGGCAACTAAATATTGTTAGCATCAACAGGTGATGGAAAATAAAGCTGAAAATTAATTTTAAAATGCCACTGTTTTATGTGAAGGATTATGATCCTATACCACTTGATATTCTACAAGAATGGCTTGAAATTTAATGTTTTAATTTTTATTATAAAATACTTACACTTTGTTGTTTAAAATTGCATCTCATCAATAGTTTTAATAGTTTAACTGGTTGTTTATATCAGGACAGAAGAGACTTTCTAGTATAACTGCCTTGTGACATAGGTTTCTTTGGCACCTGAGAAGTCATTCTAGAAGATCCAATTGTTATGCACTATAATTAAAAGATTAAGGCCACCCTCAGGGGGTTATGACATTTCGTTTCTAAATGTTATTCAACATGAATATCATAATGCCATTCTCCCACATCAATTCATAAACACTTTCAAGTATCTGGGAAGACATTACTTTTGATGGCCTTGTACTTCACAGTGCTTGTTGGCACACATGCCTCCAATGTCGCACATATTCTATAAAATACAGGATTTTGCTGTATCAGAAGAACATGGGTTAGAGATAATTTAGGCAAACTTGACATCCACAGACAGTGCTGGGGGACCTTATTGCTGCTAAGACACTCTGCACCTTCAAAAGGTCATGTAGAACAGGAGAGTTTCCCGAGGACTGGAGGAAAGCCAAAGTCATTTCAACCTTCGGAAAGGGGAATAAGGAGGAACCAGGCCAGTTAGCCTCACCTCAATCCCTGAAAAGGTGATGGAATGGTTCCTTCTGGATGTCATCTCTAATCACATGGAGGAAAAGATTACCAGGAGTTGCCAACATGGATTAATCAAGGGGAAATCATGGCTGACCAGTCTGATAGCCTTCTATGATGGAATGACTGAGTAGATGAAAGGAGAGCAGTATACCTGCAGCCTGTGGAGGACCCCATGTTGGAGCAGGTGGATGTGCCAGAAGGAGGTGGTGACCCCATGGGAAGCTCATGGTGGAGCAGGATCCTGGAAGGACCTGTGTAAAGAGGAGCCCATGCTGGAACAGGTTTGCTGGCAGGATTTGTGACCCCGTCGGGGCCCCACGCTGGAACAGCCTGTTCCTGAAGGACTACACCCTATGGAGTGGATTCTATGCTGAAGCACTTCATGAAGAACTGCAGCCCATGGGAAGAACCTACACTGGAGAAGTTAATGGAGAACTGCCTCCTGTGGGAAACACCCAATGCTGAAGTAGGGAAAAAGTGCAAAGAGTCCTCCTCTTGAGGAGAAAGGAACAGCAGAGACAATGTGTGATGAATTCACTGCAGCCCCCATTTCCTGTCTCCCTGTTTTGCTGTGGGTAGGAGACAGAGAAATCAGGAGTGAAATTGAGACCAGAAAGGAGGGAGGGGTGAGGGGAAAGTGCTTTTGACACTTATTTTTATTTCTCATTATCCTGCTCTGACTTGATTGGTAATAAATTAGACTAAGTTCCTGGTATTGAGACTGTTTTGCCCCTGATGGTAACTGCTGAGTGAGTCCTCCCTGTCCTTGTCTCAATCCACAAGACTTTTGTTATATGTTCTCTCCTGTGACAAGCTGAGCAGGGGCGTGATAGAGCACGGTTGGTGGGTACCTGGCATCCAGTCAGCATGAACCCACCACAGTACTGTGTGCCCCAAGGAAGTAAAAGATGCCTCAAGTACCAGAGGTCCTTTTCTTCATGCATCCTATTTTTATGTAGCAGTTTCATGCAGTTCTGTCTCATGAAAAATGTCTATTTTTTATCAGAGGCATTTACGGTTTAGCAATACATAAATGTAAAGAGACAGGAACCTTAGCTCAGGGTCCTGGTACTTGCTCTGATATCATTCCCATAATGTGATTAAACACTACTTTGAAAAGGTGTTTGTTAAATTTCTTGCACCTTCCACCTACTCCAGTCCTATGGGGAAACTGTTGTGCAGCTTGGTTGCTTTGCTATCTAGAAACCATCTAATTCCCAGTCAGTTTGGAATAATTTCTTTTGTGCCAGCATAGTCTTTTAACTTCTCTCTTCCTTGTGCTTAATCACTTGGTGCCTCTATAGAGACAAATCAAAGCCCTCTCACCCTTTGGGCCTGACCTGTAAAAGAGTTAATCCACTCTTGTAAAGGTACACTTTTCCTGAATTACCTAAGTATATATTCAGGTACATGAGCAATCAGAAACACAAAAAACACAGCTGGGTCTTAGTAATGTCTAGTGTACTTATATAAATATTTGTCTAAATCTACTGGGAAATACCTTGTCTGATTTGTGCTAAGGTGCTGAGGTCATATTTTCCTCTCTATTGTCCACCTTACAGACACACTTGAATTTATGTTCTTGAGATCTTATTAGCTGCTGACCTCCATCTGACAAATTCCTATAGCCACTGTGTGATGTGGCATTTGGTATAATTAAGTGCATCCTATTTCCTCTGTCACTCTTCCTAAGGTAAGCTCTTTTCATTTTGTCATCCACTAATTACAGTAGCAAGTTCTTACTCTAAAATCTAGGTGAAGAGTAAAATTGCTAAAGAATTTTGGGTTGTGGCATTGTAAGAACATGAAGATCTCTGTGAATGGGCCTGAACTGTGTGCTGAAGCCATTCAGAGACAAATTCTACCACCTTTGCTGCCTGCATTGACCTTGAAGCACCTTCTTCCTGGTAAAACTTAATGTCTTTGTTGGTAAACTTAATTCTAATAAACTTCCCTCAGAAGCAACTGCTATGGCTTCTCCCTTCACCCAGGTCTCTGTCTACCTTATAAATCTTCTCTGTCTCATAATCCAGGGTTACAAGATGATTCTCTCCCCTGAGGTGTTAAAAACCTTAATGAAGTCCAAATGAAATCCTTTATTTTATCTAAAGATTGGTTATTTTAGACTAGCCTGCTTCATCATATGCCAAAAAATGCTAGTTTTCTTCAAAAATTTCTTTAAACCCTACATAGTAGGGAAGCTATTTTAGTTGCCTTGTGGCTGTAAATTTATTATGTATAATATTTTGAGGGGACCTTACAAACATGTAGGAAGCTTTGCTTAATCTGTATCTTATAGTGCTGCTTCTCCTTCCCCATTAAATGGGTCATTAAAATTCTGATTTCTCCAAAATTTCCAGGAATATGTACCAGTTCTTTCAAGAATTCTAGAAATGTTATTTTCATATCCATCTGTCTCAATCTTATCACTCAAAACTTCTGAGCTTTGTTTCATCTTCAGCTTTGATAATTCCCATGCTGAGACATACATTGCCACAATTTTATTTGTGCCACACATTCAGAATTCCACTTGTTTAAAAGCTGAGGTAAAATGTTCACTTACAGTCATTCATATATTGTCTTTATGTTCACTGTCACTATATAATGGCCTGTCTTCCCTTCCACCTTCTTAATTTGTGTAAATTACAGACATTTTGTAATTGCTTTTAATATTTTTAGCATGGTTTAGTTCAGCCTAACTTCTACTGAATCATGTATTTCTCCTATACTTTTTGATATCTAGAAAAAAAAAATTATTATTATTCCCTGTATTTTTGCCTGATTTTTGCATGGTAGTTATTCACCCTGTATTCAGCTCCTCCTTGAATAGTTTTTCATATTTTTAGGCAGCTTCCAGAAAAATGTTTGTACTTTCTATTTGAAACCTGAAGTTTAAATCCTTGAACTTTTCTGTCTCCTTAATTTCTCAGTGTATTTTTCCCAATGAAGTAAATTGAATTATAGGTATGATTAATCTTCTTCATTATTTATTTAAGGCAAAGAGAGTTCAGTTCATAATCACTGGATCCATGTTCATTTTTTGATCCTTGGTTCTTTTAAAACATACTGCTAAATTAGTTTATTTTTTAAAAAACTTAAAATAGCTTCATCGTTTGGGACTTTTTTTGTTTCTATTACCACAGTGATACTACTTGACTTCTCTGTTTTTGCAATATCAGTTTCTTAACCTCATGCAGTTGTTGGTTCTATTTACATTGTCAGTTCTACCCTTATCTCCATTAGACCACAGATTCTAGATGAAATATCATCAACTACTCCAGAAGGATAGATCCATGGTATAACTGTTTACTGGCTTAATTTACAAAGTCATTATCACAATCTCATTTCATTTACATCAGTTTTTATATACCTTTTTTCCCTCAATTCCATGTTGTATTCACCAGTTTGAGTCTTGTCTCATTCACTATTCTGACACATCTCTTTCAGTCCTGCAGTAGTGCCTGATTATGGGACATGCATGCATTTCTAGTCATTCACTTTTATGGTTTAATCTTCCTGTACTGGTACATCAACAGCATAATTTGACTTTGCACCATCCAAATTTTTAAGTGGAATAAGCACAGTATTTCATTGCCTATATAACTGACTATAGACACTTTAAAATGCTTTTCAACGAAACATAAATGTATTCTGGGAAAATGGTCTTGCTTTGCCAAAGCCAGTACTTGGAGTTATATCAAATTCATCTTTTTCATCTGATTATCAAGAAAAGGTGTAAAAATTCTCTGTACTGTATAATATTTCTGTACTCTATCTTACAGAGTACAGTTTGATGTCTCACATATAGTCAGGAATATGGTTTCTAACAAACTAGGAAACACCTCTCTCCTAGTCTTTCAAATTACAGGAACAAAATCAGACAGTGACCTGTTCATCCTGATGGTAAATGGTCCCATTTGCTCCCTAAAGTTTGTCCTTTGCTACGGAACTCTTGTCTACAGAATGTATGAATGGACTTGGACCTTGGATGAGAAATGAACATAAAGACTGTTTTTGACTGGGCTTTCTCTACATTTCTGTCATCTTTTGTGTCTATTTGTCAGATGTATTTAAACATTACTTTTGTGAGGGTTTTTTTGAATCAGAGTGGTGTTTGGATGCTATTGTTCAGCATAAACACCAAGAGACAAAACAACAGACACAGACTGTAATTTAATATTGATACACTGTAAGAGTTAGGCAGAGTGATTTAATTAAATTCTAGTGGAAAGGTACTTAACCTTTTCTCTTAACCAGAAATTTATGCACAAAATGCAAAGACAAAAGCAGTTTTCATTAAACACTGACTTCTTTTAACTAAAGAGCCATGGAGAGATTGATTGCATTTGCTTAAGAGGAAGCAGTGCTGCAAATTTCTTAATTCAAGTGGCTTCCATTTAATTGTCAAGTGGCTCCAGAAAAGGAACAACTAGCTGAGAATAAATGAGGCTCCTTTGTTTCTGGTCCTTCCCAAGGACCCATGTTTGCAATTGAAACATGCAGAGGATTCATATATTGAAAGGGTCTTGAGCTTATCAGTTTGGTGTCTAAATATCCACATCCAGAGAGAGAGAGAGAGAGAGAGAGAGAGAGAGAATCAGGGGCAGAGAGAGATTTATAAGTGTATCCCTACCCAGCACTCCCTCGACCACAGCAGGAGAATATTTCAGCTGTGGGAGATGGTTGTCTTTCTCAGAAGCCCAACATACTCTTTCCTGTCAGGCACATTTTCTTTCACTGGTCACAGTTGCTAAGGAAACCACCTCTTCTGTGTGAAGGCATCGTAGGTGCCTCTTTTGGGGGCTTGAATCTGGGACTGCAGCCAGCCACAACTTGCAAATTGAAGCCTGTACTTCAGCATACTTAACCTTTGACGTGACCATAGATACATTACTAATACAGCGAGCTTCTGTACGAGGGAAGTGGCTGAAGGATGAGTTCTTCAGGGAGGGAGGGCCAAGAAAAGCTCCCTCCTTCCTTGCTTTGAAAGAGCGGTCAGCAATGCAAGCCACAACTTACGGAGCACTGGGAAGAGACAAATTTAAGTCCTCTTGGGAAACCTGACATCAGATCTACAAAGTTGTGCAAAGAGCACAAAATATTAATCATAAAAAGTATCAGGATAGTAATTGTGAAAAAAATACTCCTACTCATGAAATCATGTATATGACAAAGTGAGCTGACAAGCTCAGGAATATATGAGCTTGAACTGTCTCTGGTTTCATCATTCAAATCATGTTACTGACCTACAAGCTCCAGTGATTAAAAATGAGGTGACTTAAGAGACCACAGTTGCTGCTGTACATAGCTATTGATTTAAAATCCCTTTGTCATCACATGAGCAGAAGAGGCACTCATGATTCCAGTGAAATGCATGCTTTAAACAATACAAAGTATGTAGTGATATGTAGCCTAGTACACACTTAATAAAAATATACTGAATATTGAATATAGAAAAAATTGCATGTGTGAACACCTGAAACACTGACACTGCTGTCTGAAAGGTTCTGAGATTACAATATTAGTGAATTAGTTGATGGGTAGGTCTGAGCACCATGTAGCAGAACTCAGTTTGCCTTAATTAGCTCCATGGGGATGAACAACACAGGCTGTGGGCTACAAATATTGTCAGTACTGATGAAGGAGAAGGTTGGCTTAGAGATAGAGTGTAGTAATCTGAGATCCTTCTCAGGCATGCCCTTTGCCTTGCTGTATGAGTTTGGAGAGAAAGTCCACAAACATTTTTGGACTCCAACTCCCGTGAAGGTATGGACCTTCTCACACATTTCAATGGAAGTTCTATGTTCCCATAGAATGGGACTTAGACCTCAGCAAGTCAAAGCTCTCAATGGCTTGCACATGTGCAGTCTCTTTGAGGAACCTGCAACACCTGTTTACATGTGGAGTAAAAATAAATATACATGAAATCACTTTCTCTTACCTTCTCTCTAATTAAATGGTAACTCTTGAGTCAACTCTTTTGTGGGCTCATACAGTGCCTACCACAATAGGTCATTGATTTCAGCTGTGGCCTCTGCCTTTGCCACAGTGCGGAGGTAGTCTTCATGAAAATGACTATTTCAAGCTGTCCTGTTGGCATATATAGAAAAGAATTTTAATGAATGTAAACCAATTATATGTTTACATTTGCCTCCTTTCTGCATTTAAAGTTTTCAGTATTGACATATCAGTTATTCTGAAACAAACTATATGACTTGCATTTAGGGAACAGCAGACAGAGCTGCTGGACTGAAATGGGCTGCTGGACTGAAATTCCTCTTTAGGTTGTGAATTTTCCTACCACTTTCAAATGTAAAATCCAGTTGTAGTAGTTGTCTCATCAAGAGAGAAGACAGCTGAGTGAGTTGTACAGCCAGATAGTCATCATTTCCTTAGATCCTTCCTTCATTCTCCATGGCTAGAGAGTTACAAATATAAATAATGGAATCAATTTAATTTGAATTTTGCTATTCATAGAAATTGCATTTGGAACTCAATATATTCCCTTTATAGTAGATACAAGTGATTGTAATTCCTACTATCCTTTCCCTTTGTGTTTGCTCTCTTGCTTGTTCTGTGGATATATTCTCTATGGATCACTTGGAGTGAAATGTACAAGAGTGCAGTTGCATTTATGGGCATGTGATGGAGGAAGGGAAGGGTGGTGCAGTCACAGCAGATCCTCAGGTTTTAGAAACAGATGATTTGCTGCAAATACTTCTGATGCCTGCAATATGTGTTCAGTGTAAACAAGGGGTTCTGTGAGCTGCTAATGATCTAATGAAGCCAGATTTCCTACAAATTTCTGTCTCTTGATTGACTTTTTAACTGAGACACAGTTTCACATTATATTATGCCTAAAACATTCTAATGGCAGAGCATGCCAAAAGAGGCAGTCCTGGTTCTTTACTCACTTTCTACTGTGTATTACCACCCCATCAGATCTAGCAATTATAGGGCCTCGAGATGAATTTGAAACCTTAATTTGTGTGTGTGTGTGGTGTTGTTCCAACTGGATCAATGAGCTGATTATCTCTAAGATCAGTACCCCTCTGCCAAGTTTGAAATTTAGTCACTAAGCTCTAAAGATTTTAGACAAGTAAGTCAATGTGTCTGCAGGCATATGCATGGGTTGGATGTTTTAGTGGAATGACTGTGTGCTGCAGTCTGATTTTAGAGTAGAGTGAAATAAATAGCTAATATAGTAAATGTGTCTTTAAAATGTCTCTATGGTCTGTGACAATTCATACTAGAGAAGTACAACATGTAAAACTTCAGGAAAGTAAACACACGGTTAACTATGCTACAATTCAGTATGCTGATAAGCAACATATCAAACCTCCTGGCTGGATTCCCTATCATTTTCAGGGGAGTAAGGGCTATGTATTCAATGCACTTTGATGAAATGAGTATGCAAATTTCACTTGTGGGGTATGTCAAGATGTTTCATTTGATGCACATGTGTAACAGGCACTATTGAAAAGAGTTTATATTTATTGTCATGCTCAGAGTAAAATCAGTATCAGCATCTACGTAGATTAGTAATATGCAGTCAAACAACTAGCCAAAACACCTTCAGGAGAATAACAGCAGAGGAATAATCAGCTACTCTGAGGGTGATAAATGTTCTTTGAATCCTGTGTGGTGATTTCCACTAAGCGGAAAAGCAGGCAAGTGTCTAAACTTTGATGGATTTGCTTGAATTATCTGCATGTGGATCAGCAAACTATCAAAGTGGTTTCAGCAACTGCCCTCAGAAATGTTGCTCTGTGTGTGATACTTGATATTGACCTGAGGCAATCTGGGAGACATTGCTTTAAGGGCATTTTCTTTCGACTTGGAGATGAAGCAGAAAGTGTGTCTGGACTCTATGCAAATGTGCACACTGATGTGTTAACATCTGACACTTCATGAGTTCTGGTCCTTAGTGCCTGACCACTTCCTGTGTTCTCACTACATTTGTGTCACACTTATCACTTGCTCTGATAACCAGTAGGCCAGCTCAGTGTTATACTGATTATCCTGGGTAAGTGTTCATCTGGAGGGCTGTTGCCTTGCTGCTTCTTTAGCTCTGGCTGTGGATGTGCTTGGCTCAGCCATTGCACAAACCCTGTGCCACCCCTCTCCGGTTCCACTCGCCCTGGCAGATGGCCCATCCGTGTGCTGGCAGGTGTGTTTCAGTCTGACGCACAGCTTTGGGGAGCTGAATGCAAAGCCATCATTCAATGTTGGCATTTTCAAGGCCTGACTGAAGGGCCACTTTCTACCTTGTCAGCCATGCCACAGCTTGAGCCCTTGTGACCCCAGGGCTTGGGTGCTGGGCTGATGCAGTGAGCATTAGGGATCTAATCTCTGCCTTGCTGGTGGACTGCCTCACAGCGTGAGGAGAATCACATTGCCCTGTTTCACCATCTGCAAAATGTATGAAGTCGAACTCAATATTCTTCTTAAAACCCTTTGATCTGTGAATGGTGTGGGTTGTAAAACAGCTGAAACAAACCACCATGACAATTACACCTGTTCTGATCTACCCTTCAACTTTTCTGGCACAGCTAGAGTAGGGAGGCAGGTATGCTGGCTGGAGTAATAGCACAAAGACATTTGCCATCTTACTAATATAATTTAAATTTGTTTTGGTGAACAGATATAAGCAGTGGCAAGAAAATAGTGTTTTTGTTAGCATCAATCATAGCTGCACTAAAAGTATTTGGCAGAGTTATGCAAGATAACTCTTTCTATGTACAGGCATGTTATATATTTGCTCCTTTTCACCTTCCACCTTCTTTAAAAGGAATCTTTGGTATTCATTACTGTCACAGGTTACCATTTTAGTATCATTTTTGTGCCTGTATTTTACTCACATTTTCTTCTTGGTAAGCAGAACTGTCCCCTTTCAATTACCCTTCACCTCCCCCTCTCCTGCAAGATCAAACAACAGACCTCTAAGCACTGGAATGGATTTCAGAACAGCTGGAGGGTGGGGAGGGGCATTGCCTGCTGGACTTACCTACCACCCTCTTACTTTTATATCCTTATAAAGGTATACCATGCAGTAAACATTAAGTAAAATTTTAATTCTGGACTGCTCACCTTTTGCTCCTTGTGGTAATAATATCAAAGAAAATTCTTTGGTATTATTTTACAGAGTAAATTTGCTTTACCTTCTTTGTGAGGAACCTGGGGGTGGCTGGTTTGGATTGTCTTGCTTGCTTGGGAAATAAAAGCACACACATATCTGTGCTGACTTACTTGTTCTGCTGAGAAAAATGCATTCTAGATCTACCCAGAGGAATATTAAATGATAGCCAGGTTTCCAAACTTTTGCTTATATAAGCAATTACATTTACAATAAAAATGCTATCTTATTTAGCTAGGTAAAAACTAAAGGAAGGACAATAACTTTCAGTGGCTCTTGCTTTCCCAGTCAAGAGATTAAGACAATAGAGTTTGGGGTTTTTTTCTTATTAACACTATTTTTAAATTTTAGTTTAAAATGACATTTGTTTGTAGGAGCAATAACTGACACCACAGTAGCTGATGCCATAAAGATACTGTTTAAAAGGGAAACTAGAAAACAGGGCATTAAACTATAGCTGACTGAAAGTAATGTTTCTCATATCTCCTAGTCCACAAAAAAAAATACCAAACTCAAATCACCCACAAGTGTAGACCCTCTTCTAAACTGCTATCATACATTGCTGCTTATGTACTAGTGCCCAAGGGTGCCAGGATAGCACTTAAGGCAGAAAGCAACAAAAAACCCCAAACATTTGTGTAAGGTCACCAAAAGAACACTCAGCCCTCTCCCAGCATTTGTAAACCAAATGTCAGTTGTAGTGTTAATATAAATACAGTTAAATAAATGTTCTACCGTTCTAAAATACAAATTCCAGCCTGTCTCTGTCCCAGGTACATGTTCTAGACTACAGACAACTGTAACAAATAAACTTTAA
The DNA here is from genome assembly GCA_013397115.1 of Edolisoma coerulescens. NCBI lineage: Eukaryota > Metazoa > Chordata > Aves > Passeriformes > Campephagidae > Edolisoma > Edolisoma coerulescens. The sequence goes on along the minus strand of VWZW01004020.1, from coordinate 505,248 downwards.
CACGCTCATATTGAAGGGCAAGCAGTGGAAACTTCTAAGTTAGCTGGGTTTTGATGGCAGCATTTCTCTCAGCAGCTCTCACACTATACGCAGTTAGCTTTCTGTTCTTGTCAGTGGACTCTAATCTTTTGCTTCTACAGAGATCCTTAGATCCTTATTTGTGTTTTAATTGAAAGATATTAATTTTTACAGACACTAATACTTCTGTTGTGGCTTAACCCCAGCCAGCACTCACTCACTCCCTTCCAGTGGCGTGAGGGACAAAAGAGGAAGTGTAAAAGTGAGAACACTCACCGGTTAAGACAAAGACGGTTTAGTGGAGCAGAAAAGGGAGGAAAAAAATTTAATAATAATGATGATAAAAGAATTAGAATACACAAAATGAGAGATGCACAATGAAATGCTCACCACTTGCTGACTTACATCCAGCCAGTTCCCAAGCAGCAGCTGCCAGCCAGTTTCCCCCCCAGTTTATATGCTGAGTGTGATGCCACAGAGTATGGAATATCCCTTTGGTCAGTTGGGGTCAGCTATCCTGGCTCTCACATTGCAACTCTTTGTGCCTCCTTGATGGTGGGGTGGGGTGAGAAGCAGAAAAGTCTTTGGCTCTGTGCAAGCCCTGCTCAGCAATAATGAAAACATCTCTGAGTTATCAACACTGTTTCCAGCACAAATCCAAAATGTGGCCCCATACCAGCTACAAAGAAGAAAGCTAACTATTCCAGCCAAAACCAGCACAACATCATTTTACCTGTTATGTTTAGTTCTGACACAGAGATGGCCTACTTTAGTCTTAGAGGTCCAGATAAGTAGGCTTACACAGGCTTTGTAAATGCAAAGTCCATATTCAAAAGGAAAGTGCCTTGGGGTCATCTTCTGTCAGGTGAAAACCAGCTGTCTGATATCACGCAGCAGCTTTACACAGCAGTTTGAGACAGGAAGTTGCTGAGCAGGAATTAATGGGGAGGAGACAGATTGATTCTCTGTGTATCAGCAACCCAGAAAGGTAATAATGAGAAAAAAGAGAGAAGTCTACATGCTTTGCAGGCTGTAACCGGTGTGGAATTATAAACCATCAGTTGATGTTGCTTTTAAAAATAAAATTCAGAACTATTTGCAACATGGTGCATAAAAGTGCATTTGCTTTTAGCACATGCTTTAAATCACTGGATGTGGGTTATGAGTACTATGCTATGGAGAATTTAGTTGCCAGAAAGATAGGCTTTGGAAGGTTACAAATACCTAAGGTTAGCATGACGTACCTGCTCACTCTCTCAAGGTAAATTGGAGGAATGTTTTGAGGAAGCCATGTGTCACATTTAGCAGTAATCTTCAGGCTGTGCATGTCAGAAAAACTGCCTAGTGAACTCAGCAAGTGCATTTATACAGTGAGAATTGTGTTAGCATTTGAAATCCTCTTTGTAAATTGTTATCATCTATTTAATTTATTGCAATCATCCTGAAAGCCTACCACCTACAGAAGCCAAACAGTCCAAAATATCCATGCCATGAACTGGAAAGCTGGAGGATTCTTGGGGGCATTGTCTTAATTTGGGATTTAAATGAAACATTCTGCTCATTGGCTTAGGCAGCAAATAAAATACCTACGCACCTTAGAATTTGAATCCTGTCTAGCTGAATCAGCATACATGATTCCTATTTTTCCATTTGAGTAGTAACAACAAAAAATACAAGCAAAAAAGAATCCTAGATTTCTATAATTTCCACTTTCATCATCTAACCAAGTTTGCACAGCACTTAATTCTCCTTGTGAATTTTGCCATCAAAGTTTTCAAACTTTAAAGCATTGACAGCAGCACAGTGGTGTATCAACCACTTCTGGCAACAGCAAAAAATTCAAGAGCTGACAGAGGATTCGTTATGTCCTTTGCTGAGTCCCAAATGGAAGGGACTAGAGACTCTGCAGAAAATTGACAGTATGACAAGGAACACTACACAAAATATATGTCCCCATATTTTTTGTGCTGGTTTGACCATTTGATTGGCAAACTCCTCAAGCAGAATGGTTTCAGCAACACTGTAGTTCATAGCTGAGGTGATTGTTCAGTTCTCCCTTACAGCCTCCATTACAGATGGTTTCCCTAAAATTTCTTTTAGTGTGAAAATTTCTCTAATTGCTTCATTTTGCCAACTGGAATAGCTTGGAAAGCTTAAAATAAATGTATTCCACCACTTTGGAGCCAGAGAAGTATTTAAAGTGAGTATTGTTTGGTATTTATAATTTATCAGGTTCCTTCTTCGCTCTTTGTTTTTGAGCAATCAATGTGATTTTAATTTAGCCTTTTATCTTGAGACAAGGTATTGGTGGAGATGAGGAACATCTATTCTGATACATCTGTGTAGATAATTAAATGATGTGCATGATCTGCTTGGTTGCTGTCTGAAGTATGTATGATAATGTGATACATTACAAAGTAGTCCTAGTGTGACATTTGTGTATGTTTTAGTTTTAACATGATTTAAGAACTGATTAAAAAGCCCTGCCAGCCTTTTAATTGAGTGTTGGCACTTGCACATACAAAATCTAGTGCTTAACAGTTGTATCAGAACAAGTGCTCAAAGGTAAGCTCATGTTAAGCTTTGACAAATAGAAGTAATGATAGTCTGTATGTGCCAATAGTAAGAGAAACAAGATTAATTAATAAATTGCAATTTGCAGCTACATACGTTCACAGTATTCTTATCTCCAAGTCAGATACTAGAGATTATTTCTATATCCATGACAGAGCTCATCAGTCACTGTTGCTTGAGATATTTTATTTCATAACACTAGAGATATAAACTATTTCAAATCTGATGAGAGGCCAGAGAACAAGTGTGAAGCATGGCCATGTTCACAAACAAGTGGCTTCAGTCATGAGGAATATTACAGTTACAAATTTCAGGAAGGATGCTGAAATGCCATCAAACAGATTTGGATTTGTACTGAATTGGCTGAATTCAAACTCATTAAAAACTTATAGGACATTGTAGCAACAATATCTGCTCAGACTTATCAATATTTTCTTGTTCCTATGGTTGCTTTTAATTAAGAGAAAAGTACTTATTGCGGTTAACAATTTTCTGAGAATCATCCAACAGTTATGTTCTTTGATAAGCATTAGACTTCTCTGGTAAAGCACAGAAATAGAAATTTTTACTAGTCTTTCACATATGGTATCATGAAGTTTGGCTTCTATAAATTTAGGCATATAAATTGAAAGTAACTTCTCAAGGGCAAAAATTTTCAGACACTGAAAACTAGGTGATTGAGCTTCCCTTTCTATGCTTCAAAATACTGATGTTGGGGAAAGGAAAAATACATATTTTTCCCATTTAAATGTTTGTTTAAGTGGCCTATCTCCACAACAATGTTACAGTTCAAAAAAATTCAATCTGCGTATATATTTTGGATACATAATTATAGTTAAAATCTGTTGAATATAAAATTTACTCCTACTGAGCTTTTTACAACCATATAAATACACAAACGGTAATTAAACAAAGGTTTTGACAGCCCTAGTCATTTATTCTTTTAATTTCCTGCAGCTAACACATGAATTATCAGCCTCTGGACATCAGAATGAATTATGTGATTGATAGTTGCTTGCCACTATTTGTCACCCCACCCTTCTCCCACCCAGGGAGCAACACTTTACATCAGTCAATAACTTTAAAGTATATGATTTTTGTAGCAAAAATCAAACTGATTTAGATCCAGTTTTATTTAATGCTTTCAGTCTTGAGCAAGCTCTACACAGAATTTTGAAGTATTGAATTAAGATGAGAGCATTATCTGTTTTATCTGTTTTATGCCTGGCTCTCTGAAATGGGAATTATGAGGACAGATTCCTGCATATATCGCCAATAAGATGCAAAAAACAATTTTTTAATGAGAATTTGATAAACCCAATGAAGCCCAAAAGAATAAATTCCTAGAAAGATTCAAGATACTTTGATAGATGAAGAACCAGACTTGGAAGAGACCCAGTATTCTTAATTCATTGCACCAATGGGGAAATGAGGCACTAAGCAATCCAAGGAAGGTTTTTAAAAAAGTTACTGGTTTTAATCACACTTAGTGTTTAATATTTTTTTTGGTCCTTTTAAACAGATTCAATATATGTTGCTTTTTGTTGGTTTTTTTTAAGACTGGTGTGAGTTTTTTGTTCCTTTATGAAGGCTCTCAAGAGGAGGTGTGATGTATGTTCAATGCTGTGTACACAGAATGAGATCATGGAGATTTAAGAATCACTATATTCAGGAGCAGAGCTTCCATGTGACTGGCCTTGAAGAAAACATGCTGGCATGAAAGGGACAGATGAGACAATAAAAAGTGCTACGGAAAGGGAACCCGCACAAATAATCCATAGGTTTGTGCCACATGAAGAAGGGGTAAGAATGCCTGCAGGGTAGTTATAGTACTGATCCCAAATGCATGAATTCAAGCAAATCCAGCTTAAGCTAGTCACCACAGTTGAGAGCTGTGGTACAGAGGTAGCTAAGTAAAATTGTACTGGAACAAGTCTGCTTTGGCTATTTAACTTGCCTTTTAGGTTATTTCACTTTATCACCTTATGTGTGGTTATAGGAAATTATTATGATGGGAGCATTTGTTGATGCTCATAGAGTGATCATTAAGCAAGAATGAAAGAAATGTTTTACAATTAAGACTCTAAAATGGTAATTTTAGAATTAAAATGTATTTCAGTCTGCCACAATACAATATGTTCATCAGCACAGTAAGCTATTTTGTCTGAAATGTTTATCATTCTATACCCAGCTGTAATTATCTCTTCAGGACTAATTCTTGTGACCATGAAAATTTCTAATGTGGTTATAAAATACAGCTAAGGCTTATGGTTACTTCAATATTCTGGGGTAATCTCCTGCTGAATGTGTGTGAGCACTCCAGTCAAACAGGTTATGCTGAAGGAACAGAAAAGTGCCTCCTACCAGTAAATGAAGCAGTGTAGGTGTCAAATATTGAATGCTTCTGAAAAACTGCCTTGAAGAGGCCATTAACTAGAATTTACATGGGTAAATTGACTGCTGGGTAGCTCAACCTCTGTAGGTGTGTGGGGACAGAAAATTCCGTGTCCTGTCGCTCAGACTGAGCTCTCTAGGGCCAACTTAAGTCTGGAGTCCTCACTATATTGAAATGGAACAAGGAGTTCAAACTAATAAGCTTTGCTTGTAACTCTGCATAAACATACTATGAAAATTTGTTAGATTATGTAGAAACAATTTTTTAAAAGAAATTATTCACTGGTTTCTAAATAGATTATAGGCAATACTGACACAGTAATTTAATATTACTTAACATGGAGGATCTTTTTTCCTTCTTTATCTCAGATCTAAAGCCACAATTCCTCTTACACAGTGAGTTTTCTGAGTCACTGTCACTGAATCGACACCAAAACATCATTTATTGATGTGCCATCTAATGAAATGAGGGCAGGTTTTTTGAAATAAAGATTTCTCTGGTTGCTGAAAGAGCAAAAGTCTATAAGTAATCAAAATCAGAAGTACCAAATCCCGTAGTTTTAATATCAAATATGGAAGGTTTTGCCACAGGTGAAGTTAAATTTACTGTTATGGCTGTTAGATTATAAAAAAAACCCTCATTTGAATTACAGAAATTTTTTCTTTCCCATATGAATGAATAGTAATTGTATATTCATGTGTTGACATGCAAGATCAAAAAGTTCTAGTAACATACCAAGGCAATCAGGCTACCTTCTAGGGAATTAAAATAGCATGGATTCCCCTGGTATGTCAGAGAAAATGAGCTCTCCTGTAGTCTCCATCTTCAAGTGAAAGGGGCTGCAGGTGAGGGCAATTGTGAACTGTGAAATTTGCAACCCAGGACTGGAGCAAAGCCGCATGGCTTAGTAAAAAGGAAAAATCAAGCTCTGAGTGGTCCGTTTGTTAAATGGGGATGGTGACCCCGAATCCCTAGTGTGATGGTTCTGGTTGTAATATTTGAAATGTCTGTTCCATGACTACACTGGCTGGTGAGCCAATATGTTCTTGCACAGTCCAGCGATGCCAGGATTCATCTCTTTCAGCAGAATTTATTTTACTCCATTGCACTTTTTGAACTTTTGCTGAAACTAGCTGGAAATGCGGTTGTTTTCGTCCTTTCTGAAACTACTGCCCACACTATAGACAAGAGTTTTCCTTCCCGTCTCACATTCTGCTATCAGAAAAGTGCTACCAAAAAGATATGAAAATCATTGACAAAACCTCAGTGTGTTTCTGAAACAGAATTCAACCCAGAAATATAGAAGTAAACTTTTTAGACTGTATGTTGTGACTAAATGATTAGAGTCCTCTTTCTTCTCTCCCTCAGTTGCCCAGCAAATCTGATCACCTGAGCTTGTGGCTTTCTTCAGTGATGATGCTCAGCAGTATGTCCATCATTTAATTATGTAACATATTACTTTTGTGTCTACCTATATTAATATATTTAAAGTCTCAAGAAGAGACTGTAATTCCATACTATTCCATACTATAATAACATACTATTCAGATAGAAGGTCATCAATTGTTTTGGTTTGGTTTTTTGTTTTGGTTTTTTTGTTTTGTTTTATTTTGTTAAAAGAGCATGCAGAAAGAACATTTTCTCTTATTTATCAGCCAGTTAAAAATGGGAACTACCCTGTAAATCTTAGGTAAACTGGTATTTTCATCTGCTCAAGTTTGACAAGACTCAATGGCAACAGAAATAGCTTATGCATAAAGGCTAGGACCACAAGCAGGTAGTCTCAATACCTAGGGAGCGAAACTTGTAAGACAATCAGAGACTGATGTTGTTTATAAAAGTAGATATTATCTTGACTCCTGATCTCTTTTTCATTATGAAATTTGATTTTCTTTTTAAGGAATTTCTCTATTGACTGACTTACAGTCAGAAAATTAAGGTAGGGCACTAGAATATCATCAAATCAGTTAAAAGATGAATCCTTGAATTCATATGGACTTTTTAAGTTATAACAAGACATACAATCACTGAAATACTAGCAGATGGACTGAATGGTTCTTCTAAAAACATCTTTGCAGTATCAGTTTTGAGACAGGTATGTGAAGTTGATAACCAAAAGAAAAAATTTGTCTGTCATGGAAAAACATTGGAGGAGTTCATTGGAACAAAGAGAGGTGTTTGGAAAACAGAAGCCAAAATACTACTTGACACACAAGTAAAATTGCTCAGCTAAATTGCCAGACTGTGGTGACTTCCTTCAGCAAATATTCCTGTATCTCTACAAAATGCTAGTATAAGCCTATAAAGCACAGGACACCAAAACTCATCACAGAATCACAGAAAGGGTCAGGTTGGAAGGGACCGCAGTGTGTCATCTGGTCCAACCTCCCTGCTCGAGCAGGGTCATTGCAGAGCAAATGGCACAGAATTGCATCCAGACAGTTCTTGTTCATCTCCAGTGAGGGAGACCCCACAACCTCTCTGCGCAATCTGCTCCAATGCTTTCAGTAGGAATGAAATTAAAAGAAAGTAAAACCAAAAGAAAGGTTTTGTTCTTTTTCCATCAGTGTGTATTTTTTCTGCATATATTCCTCTTTTTGTTACTGGTCCACAGATGTTTTTCAAAACACGTCCTGGCCTGTCTTTGTTCTCAGCATCCAAGCTAAATCAGTTTTTTCTCCAAGGTAAGATTTTGAATCTATGTTACTGTATTCCATATCAGGCTACCATCCTTACTGTTAGGCTTTGTCTTTGTCCCCTTTAAAACTTGTAAAGTGCTGTAGGTAAAGCTCTCTGTACATCCCGTTGAAATCTGCAGAAACAGCAGTTTTCTATTACACTTGAAATTCAGCCTGTACTTTAATGTGTATCACACAGCTTTATGTGTCTAACTGCAGACAATCACATTTTAACAATAACTAGTGTGCCTGCAGAAGTGACTGATTGTACAGCATTTTTCCCTCACCCCCTGACTGGATCATTTGATGTTGGAACAGCTACACCATAAGTAGAGTGATGTCCCTTTAAGCATTTCAATTTAATCACATAAACAAGCTCATGGGAAAAACTGGCAGATGATAGGCAAAATTGGTCTGTATTAGACAAAGAGTTGCATATGATTCAGCAGGAACAATTTTTGATTGATCACAATTTGAGGATAAGTGTTTGAAGTTTAACATTTCCTGATTATACATTGAATCTAAACTGGATAACTTCTTGCATAAATTGACTTCAGGTCCTCACTATTGATCATTTGCTGCATTTTCATGATTAGACCATTTGCAGTACTATGGAGAGGACTGGCAGAGACTTTTGTTCCAACTCCAGCAGGATAGCACAAACCAGATTTAGTCCTTCACTTGCCTTTGTGTTTCTTTTCTGTCTCAGCCAGAAGATGAATTTAGATTCCTCTTGGGCACTTAGCCTTCCAAATCAGAATGTTTCCTCTTACACAAACATCGCAGAGGAATGTTGGCTGAGGGATTTATGCATACTACTTTCATTAGCTACATTAGTTTTGTGATATGCCTGCCTCGCAGTTATCTTCCCCACCCATATAGTAACATGTTGAATACACATACATTAAGTATATTACTGCCAAAATAAACTATGTTTTTACTATGCATTATTATCAACATTGCTATTATTTTTGTCAGTATAAAAAAGATATTCGTTACTTCTTTAGGAACAAAGCAATTTTTAAGCTTGCAAGGGCTGAACTTACAGATCTATATCCTTATAACTTCCAACATGTGTAACATGAAACTTCTAATTTATAGAAAATTAAATTGATAAATATAATTATTATTTTTTATCAAATAGAAGTGTAACTTGATAGAATAAAACATTGTTTGAATAATTGCATTAACTGAGTGAGGAATCACACACTTGTCTGTTTTTGAAGGTTCACAAAGTGGCATTTAAGATGGTATATTTTGTTTGTGTGAACACAGCATAAATGAGAGGAATTCCCTAAAATAACTGATTTTCAAATATATGTGTCAAGATATTTAACTAAGAAACCAAGTTGAAGACCAATCACTTCTGCATTTTTAAATACTTTCAAGAGAGCTTAACCTTAAGCACAGAAGTAATTGTATGTATTATTTGTCACTTGCAATTCACTGGAACAACTCACAGTTTAGCCTATATATGGTGATCTGCTGAATCACAACTTCTCTGTGTTTTCTTTCACCAGAATGAAACACTGGAAAAATAAAAGTAAATCCCAAAGGGCATATTGACAATAGCAAATACAAAATGAGAAAAGAGATCCACTTTAGATCAGCATTGTGGAGTCTGAAGAGCAACTTTATCAAGACACAAATGTCTTCAAAATATAGTTGCTTTTGGAAATAGCAATACTTAATTACATATGCATATATTTTAATAATGAATAGAAATACATGACTAGATCTACAAAGCTCTTGTGCTTTTTTTTGTTTTTGGTTTTGCTTTTTTTTTTCTTTTTTGGACAAGTGTTGTTTTCAACGGTTGTATTTTTTTTTTGGTGGTGATGGTGGTGATTTTTTTTCTGTCTAAGAATAAGTTTGGACTAAACCCACAAGTATTGTAAAGAATTAAATGTGTGCCCAGCTCAGTAGCTGGTCACAAGATGGCTAAAACTTAAACATGCTTAAGGTTTGAAGGAAGTGGAATGTGAAAGCATGTGGTAGAGAGGAAAACAATAAAAATTTCTCTGTACAGAGGGCTGTCAGGACAAAATGCAGGGCACTGAAATGGCATTAAAGCAAACATGTAGACAAACTTTTTGATCATAAGTACAGCGAGGCACTGGAGAGATGTGGAGTCTTCAGATTTTCTTTTTATTTGGTGTAATGTTAAATGTGTGCTTTTAGTATTGATATTAAACAAACAACCAACATTTATTAACACAGCATTGAGATCAAAGTAGTATATATATTTAAAATATGTTAGCACATATAAGCTGCAATGGGATCTTTATCCCCATGTGCTATATACTAAGTAAAATCTTATTCAGATGTCTCAGACTTGCATTTCCATAATTTTATACATGTGTACACTTCCAAAAAACTCAGGGAAATTATCCAAACTGCGAGTTAAACATGTACAACTGAGGCATAGATATCTAGCTCAGGGACACACAATGCACCATTACATATTAAGGCTGTGGCAGAGCCAGAAACTGAATCGAGATCTTTTAGACCATTGTTGAGTTACTCAACCACAAAGTTATCTTTGCTACTGTAGTATTATATCCTAAGTAGAAGGCTTATCTTTCAGAGCCTGGTGAAGTTAATTTCTATTGTCCAAATCAATATCATAATGAAATGGAAGTAGCAATCTAAATGCTTTGCCAAATGAAAATTTAAGCTACGCACCAGTGGAAAAAAGAGGTTACAGAAAGGAGACATAAACTGTCTGTCTGCAAGCTCAATATGTGAGGCAAGGGGGAAAAAAAAAAAAGAAAGAATGCAGCTTTATAATATTTTTCTTTCAAATTGTATATTTTTCTAAATGAAAAGCAAAATTTTAACTTCACTGAACATATCCAGCTGAGATGCCTACAACTGCAATGTATATCAGCCTTACTGTAAATGTGTGAGCAGGACATGAGTCCTGTGTGTTCTGCACGCAGCACCTTGAAGAAGGTGTGAGCTGCTCTATGCCTCTGACAAATCTAGATCCAAATAGATGTGTCTTATCATTTATTTTGTGCTTGAAGAAGGACAATTATTTAAGCTGGATTCTGTGCTGATATTTTGTGGAGACTTGTTTATATTACATGTAAAAAGATAAAACAGGAGAGCATTGCTGGAGTAGAGGAATGTGCTTTTCTCAGGATTGTGGAAGCCAACATCTGGGCTAGAAAGTGAATTATGAAAGTGTTGGAAGTGACTGAGGCATGCCAATGAAAAATAGTTTACCTATAAATTGGGAACCAAGAAGAAATTGGTGTTTAAACTTATTTTTGCTGCTTTTCTTATTCACTGCCCAATAGTTCTGAGTTTAGCAAAAACATGACACTGACATGCTCAAATGAATAAAAATAAATATTGCTTTTATTTTTCCCCAATTATTTCTTCAAAAATTATAGAGAAAGAAATGTGGCTAGTCTTGAAACTATCCTAACATTACAGTGTTAATTATAGAAACAAAGTATGAATTCAGGATGCATAATTAAAGCAGCTGACTATTGAGTAGTCCTGAGCACCCACAGACAAGTGGAGATCTGAAGGAGATGGTATTTGAAACAACTAATGGATTAGGAAAGCAGAGACACTGATTTTGGGGATCTAAGGCCATAGACATCAGCTCAGTGTCAGAGAGGGCAGCTTGGAAACTCTGCAGGAAGCAGTAACACAACTATAGTCATAAAATAGACAGGGATCTGACAGGGTGAACAAGGAGAAGAGTAAAGAGATGGGGAATTTTTAACAACGTTTTTTTCCTCCTATCCTTATGGTAGGATCTGTAACAGGTTTGGAAAATACAGTGTTAAACCAGGCAGCTTTAAAAAAGCAAATGAAAACAGGCTCTGCTGTGAGGGGCACTATACTGAAGAAAAAACCAGATCTCTTGATCCAAACTTAGATCAGAGAGATTGAAGCTCAAAGGAGCTGAGGAAAAAGAAGGTAAAGAAGCCTAAGGCACTGGGATAGGTGGTGGTGTACAAGCAGGTGTGGTTTTTATAAAGTCTCATACCTATTTGCTAAATCAAAATAAGAAAAGGTTAAATAGAGGTAGCTGTCCTGTTGAAGGAGACTTTTCCTGGCAATGGTGTTCTGTGGGGTAATCCTGTTCGCTCCTCCTTTCCCTTTTAAATGCAGCATGTGAGCTCTGACGTGCCAGGAAACAGGGAAAAGTTTTAGCTGCAATATGATATCCATTCATGGCACAAAAAGATGTGTGTACTGGTGTTGGGTAAGGGGAGTCGTCCTAATGTAAGGGAGTAGCTTCTGCCTTGAACGCAAAGGTCACTGACTGAGAAAACAGGATAGAAGGTTCTGATAAAAGTCTTCTGTAAGTGGATGACCACATATTGACTTGAAAAAGTGAATATAAAACACCAGAATCCAAATGAGAAACACAGTCTTCGTTGATTCTGTCTTCCTAAGACTATATTATTATACATGGTACATGTAAATCCTGCATTGGCATAGAAAAAACCTGGTTGCCTTGGTCACATATTAACCTACAGTTCATCTAAAATTACTATCAATAGATTCTTTTTAATGATAATAATTTGTGTTTTGTTCATAGAATATATAGATATCATCTAAAGAGTGATTCAAAAATTACTTTGCAAAAGATATTGGTCCTTCTTCAAAAATCTTGGCTAGCATAAGAACAATTTTGCCTGACTTTAGCATTAACCTCAGACCTCTATCATATTTCTAGTTCATTTTAGGGGAAGAGAATAATGTAAATTCATATTGAAAATCTAAATACTCTGCTGAATATAACATATAGAAATCTATGACCAAGCTTCTTTTAAAGTATCTTGGGACATAGAATCACAGACCACAGAATGGCTTGAGACCTTAAATCACATCCTATTCCAATCCCCCCCACCATGGGAAGGGACACCTTCTAACACAGTGATCCAGAGCTGGAAGCTTGTTGCGCTAGAACACTCAAGATCTTTTTGCATTGAAATAATAAATCTCTGTTATCTGTCCCTGAAGAATCATTTACTCTGGACCCTTTTTAGAAAGACTTTTCTGTTGAAAACACTCCATGAACATTTAGTCACTGGCTAGTCTTACATCTATTTATATCCTAAAGCCAAGAATCACTAAATGATGTAAATGAAATACTATATTTTGCACTGTTATTCCTGTACTGAGTCTAATGATTGGTATTTGATGTATTATTTTCCCTAAAGCACTGAATCTTTGAAAACATGTGATATTTCTTTCACTATTTAATAATCAGTCATCTTAAAAATAAAAATAATAATAATATGAATACTAATACTACCTTTAAAATTCTTATTTGTGTGTGACTTTCAAATTCAAATTTTTGATATCTATTATAACCATATCTACTGGTTTAAGTACTTTTGCATCCCTTGGAATAATGTTTTGTAAAGTGGTTGAAAACATTGCAACCAAATCATTCTTTGCATCATGTTTTAAGCTTTTTCAGTAAATGGAACCTTTAATTCTCTTATAATGTTACATTTTCTGTGAATTTCCAAGAATTATTGTGTATCCTTTCACATACTTTTTCTGTTTTCTTTCCCAGTAATGTCTCTTAGTATGCAAAAATAATGATGAATACAGAAACAATACTGCAGCCATATTTCTGGATTCTATTCCCTTTTTAGCCTCATGGTTGAGCAATATTGGAGTGAAATTTTGTGTTTGATAGTGATGATCTTATTTGGCTTATGGCCAGACTCAAATTATTCTTTGAATCTGCTAAGAGACCTAAATATTTGAATTTTACAGATGAATGAAAATTGGTAGCTACGGTATAATTTAGTGGTTCACTAAAATAGTGGCTCACTATAAAAAGTGTTTCACTAAATTAATCTGCTTGGCAATTCTGCACTTTACTACCTCAATATTCTCTCAAACTGAATTTTTTTTTTAATTAAAGAAAAAAGTTTTGGAATTTCTGATGTGGTAGCAATTATTAGTAGTACAATTTGGCCTGAATTATTATCTGAGGTATTCAAAGATAAATGATCCAGAGTAGCATTTATTAATTAGCAAATATTTCCATCAGAAGAACTAAACTAATTAAAATATAGAGAGGTGGTGATAGTAGGATGGCTGTTCTCTACCATGCTTCCATTATTCACCTAGAGCAATCATATGCAAGGAAGCATGGTCTGATGTTCTTTACACTGCACACCGTATCATGAGCTATAAAAAATATAAATTTAAAGAGGTAAAAATAAGCTTTAAAGCATTTTCAAAATGTATCTCACTCTGTGATCCCAAATCAGTCTCTTGATACAGGACATTTATAGTGTGCTAAATATTCAGGAATTAACCTTTTGAATATTTTTTATAATTCAACAGAAAAATTCCTACCATGATGTTCTGTGTTAGATACTGGTATGGAGGCTTTGTAGATTAAAAATAGGTAAACTGATAGTTACTTTCCTAGAAGACTGATTAATATGCACAATTCCAGTGTTTATGACTTTAAGTAATTCAGACATATCACTATAATGATCAGCAAAGGTTTTTTTTTTGGTCTCAGTACTTACTAATTTAATGCAAATCTCATACAGAAGGACAGCACAAAACCTGCTTAATTCTTAGGGAGCTGTTACTTTTTAGGCAAAAAAAGGTCTTGGACTCTAACTGTTTACAAATGTAATTGTAATTCATGTTTACAAAATATTGCAGCTGCTTAGATTACTCCAATTTCTACTCAATAATTCCTTGTTTACTTTTCCTCTTACTCAAGAGCAAAATGTGAAAAAGAGAAACACATTTTGTCAGCCCAGACTGCTTCACTCTCCAGTCTGCTCTCTTAGCATGCCTTGTGTATTTGCAGCCTAGTTAATAAGATGTCTGTAATTCTTTCAGTTTATACCATGCTGGTCATCTCTCTTTCCCCTCACTATGCAAAGAGAAAACATTTGCCATGCTTGCGGGGCTGGAAAGTTTAGAAAAAACACTCTAAAGGAACTGAAGGCGGGGAAAAAGGCTCAGAATCACACAGACTTGTATTAGTCAAGATCAAAAATAACAAGCATAGTATTTGTAAAAGGATTATAAATTACAAACTGTTACTGTAATTAAAAATGAATACACTTTTGAAAGCTGAAGCACACAAAAAACATTAACTGAGAAATCGGAGAGGCTGTAGATTTACCTGATTTCTCTTATATTGACACTATTACTTTATAATTTGTGATGAGAGTATGCAAACACTGTAATGGGCAATAGATTCAGAGGTTTTATAGTCTAATTCTACTTGCAGTCTGCTTGAAACCTTTTTTTTAAAAAAAAACCCCTAGACTATGTCCTCAGTGCCATTTGTTATAAACTTTCTGTGAACACTTTTGGCAGCCAGGGTGAAGTACAAGACCTTTCACTGTGACTCTTCCTCCACTGCTGCTTTGTTCCCAAAACCGGGTAATGATGCCTCTGCAGACTTTCCAGCAAATTATTCCATAAGAATTCTGTATTTCTGTTTCCTCTGCAAAGCCTTTGTGTGCGCTGAGATGCCACTACACTGTGTACTATATGAACACAAGAACAAAGCTGCAGATTCATCTCAGATGATTTGTAAACTAAAAGAAGCAAGAACTGACAGAAGAGAAGACATCAAAGTAAGGGGTGAGATAAGGCAGACTGTGGTGCCCCAAACAGTGCATAAGTTACCTTGTTATTAGCTTTTTTTTTTCCCCCCAATTTTCTGGATAGGAGAGTAGGTGGATTTTTGCAGGGAAATACTAAGTTACCTATTCAGATATTAATGGATAGTCATCTCAAGTTTGAGGGGCAGGTGGAGGAATGCATCACATTGTTCATTTGGATCTACCTGGCAATGACAGCTGGGCTCTTGGAAAAACAGGGAACAGGAGATAACTTCCCACATGCTCTAAGAGGACATAGATCAGAAAATATTTTGTAAAGGGTTAGAATCACCTGTCATATCCAGAGGAACAGGCAGCCCTGTTTATATACCCTGTCTGATTTCTGAAAGTATAAGAAGAGGCACACAGTTGTAAGGGACAGGGAAGGCTCATTTATGCAGTTCCTTAGGTGAGCAGGGACATTTGCCATCTTCAGAGCCTGGCCTGACAGAAGGCATCCTCTGGAAGAGGCTGGAAACCAGTGTCTGGCAGTGAACCAGATGAATTTCATATGTATAGTTCCACAGGAGGGCTTGAGATCAAGGGTTTGTGGAACTGTTGAAAATCAGCTTCTAAATAATTGGGTTTCTTAGCAATTGGTTGCACAGATATAGGAAAGAAACTCTGAAAAGGAAAGAAAAAGACTTCTACAAGAACAGAGAAGAATGGTCCTCAGAATTTATAAGAAAATGTTGAACAGGCTTCACAGGTGTTCCTCTTCTAATGCTGAGATTAGTGGATTTCTTCTATTTATCTCCCAAAGTGTCTATCAAAGACCAAGAGACATCTTGAGAAACAGAGGTGCAGGAATAGCTCACATTCACTCGCAGTCCCCAGACCACAAAGATCTGAAGATAGGGAAGGAGACAGCTATGTCCATTTCCAAGAAGATAAACCAGTGTGGTAGACATTTCCATGTTCATTTCAAGCCTGAAATAAACTTTGTTTGAAAAAACCTTTCAATCAGAGCTTGAAACAAGCACCTTATAACACCTTCTAGTGAGAAAATTCTCCCTAAAACATTTTCTCTTATGTTTGTTTCCTTTGATACATAAGGATTAAGCCTGAAGGCAGCTTGCTTTGAAAGCAAGAGGGGAAAAAATCAACATATTCAAGCTACAACATTATCTTTTGCAGCATATTCACTTTGGACATCTTTGTTGCTCATGTCTTTTGATCTTTAGTGTATTTCTTCAGGCTGCAGGTACACGTAGAAAAAATGAATGCGCTGAATATTTTTCTGAATCTTCACATTGGACATGTTTTACTGAGAAAGGATCATTTTCGTTTTGATGACCTTGAGCGAGCCTGTCACAGCTGTGATTCCTGTGCAAAAGAGCAGAAGCAATGAGACAGCTCTTAGTATCACACTTTCTCTCCAGTCCAAGCAAGTTCTTGCTGACAAGGCAGAAAGAAGGACTACAGGGAGGTACCTTTTCTTCCTGCTTCTTGACAGCTGCATTATCAATTTTTTGTATGCGTCTGAGCACAATATGCATATATGCATATGCATATCAGCACAATGCTATTCAACATCAGTTACATCCATCTCCTTTTAAACCCTTGGATCATGAAGTCTCACTGTCCACGTGTGTGCTCCTGGGATTAACGTTGTCTGTCTGGACTCAGTGGAGTTAATTTTCACCGCAGCAGAGCGTATAGCTCTATGCTTTGCATTGTGCCTGGGATGGTGTTGATAACACACAGTGCTTTGGCTACTGCTGAGCAGTGATTGCATGGTGTCAAGGCTTTCTTTCCAACCCCTTTCCACCTAGAGGCCAGTGGGCTGGGGGTGGGCTAGAGGCTGGGAGGGTACACAGCGAGGACATCTGGCAGACACTGACCAAAGGAACATTCCCTACATTCTCATGATCTTGTGCTCAGCAAAGAAAGCTGAGGGAAAGGAAGAGAAAGTGGGGCTATTGGTTATCTCTTTTGCTTCCCTAGCATGTGCACACAATGTGTTCTGAGGTCCTGCTTTCCTGGAAATGGCTGGACATCTGCTTGCTGGTGGAAGTAGCGAACAAATTCATCTTTTTACTTTGCTTCTGTGTGTAGCTTTTGCTTTTCTTATGAAATTGCCCAGTACTCAAGGAAATCTCAACACAAGCTTTTCCATCTTATTTTCTTTCCCTGTTCTGTTAAGAAGTGGAAGTGAGAGAGTAGCTGGGTCTTGCAGCCAGTCAAGGTCAACCCTCTACATGGTCTTTAAAATATACTTCTCTGATTAGTAGGTAAGTAAATTGTCACTTCTGATGCTGTCCTGTGCAACACTTCTCTGAATTATGTTTTTTTCTGTCATTTGAATGATACAACCTTATAGTATTATTTTTCTTTGATAGTGTATCAATGACTGTATCAGACCTTCTCAACACACAACTATTTCCAATTCTGACAATGTATGTGGCTTTTTGTCATACCACAGTTCTGTAAGTATTCTTTCCCCCTGTTCTTGCAGTCCCAGTTTTTTAAATCAATCTAGTCTGAACTTAGGCCGTGTTTACTCTATAAAACTCTATATCATTTTACTCTGGTCTTTTTGTGTGTGTGATTTTGAAGATTTCTAAATTAAGAAATATTACACATATATCTTAAACTATACACAATTAGATATGTTCCTCTGTTAAGTATATACTTGTTTATGCTGTGAATGCGGCCCACTTTCTCCTTTATGATAGTTTTTTTAAGGTCACAAAAGTCTTATGTTTCTTGCTAAGGAATCCTCTTTTTCATCGTGTCTCTAGTGAAATATTTCTGCCTTGAGTATTGGCAAGCAATGAAGGAGGAGCTGATGTCTTAATTCAAGTTCTGCAATGGAAAAAGAAACAAGAGGGAAAGGGCTGAATACATTTAATCCAAGTACAGAATTTCCAAATAGAATAATGCTTGCACCAAAAAAAAAAAGCTATGTTCTTGAAGTCACTTGTGGATGGGATGTTCATTTTGCTCTGCTATGTTGCAATTACATCCTGCTGAGTGCAGGAAAAGTTAGCCAGCTCTCAGCCTCCCGAGAACAAAAATCAGCATGTTGCCATTTTTCTTCTCTACCAAGATGTCGTTGTCAGCTCAACTTTCTGTTTGGTTCTTGGGGTTTTTTTGTTTCATCTGATTCCTTGCATCATTCAGACAAACTGCACTTCTTTTCTTATCTTTTGCACAGAATGGGAAAGTGTGGTTTGTGTTCTGGACTTTTGGTGTGTCTCTAGGGACATGAGCAAAAGTAGATGAGGTATTTTGCTCTTAATATCTGCTCTAATACACAGATTTTATGGATCTGCACAGGCTCAGAAGAGAAGCAGATAGAATGCTCTATGCCATATGAATTGTCTTGCTGCATGGCTGCTGGTTCTGCAGATGGCTTATGGCTTGGGACAAAAAAAATGGGAAATGTGGGAATGTGGTATCATTATGAGTGTATTAAAGGAAGTGTTAGAGAAGTATTTTGGAGGTGCAATGAAAAGCAGCAAAAATTGGGGGTTGGTGTTTATTGGTTGGCTGTTTGGGGTTTCTTTTTACTTTAGGAATACAGCTAGTTTATATTAGTCAGAGCTTGATTTACAGTCATATAGAGAAATGCAAGTACATTGCAGAATAGGATTTCAAAATGCCTTCCACTGACATTAAGTAGTTTACAAATATATTATTATTGTGACATTTGAGCTACAGATAATAATGTCAGAGAAACACCAATATTTTCCTCAATTGTAATATTTGTAGTCAGAAATTACCATACATGTGAAAATGATGTCTTCAAGTACATTTTATCTCATATCTTTAAGGTATTCCTACTACTTAAATAGGGAAACACAAGTTTGACCTTGCAATCACTGAAGAACGCATTAACTGTATGCTAAATGCTTGTTATTGATCTCCAACTGAGCACTCATATCATTAAGTTCTGCAGGTGCTTAAGTGTGTGCAGGGTTGGGGTTGATTTCCTTTCTTCTAATTCCTTTAAGAATAGATCTCTCCTTGAAGGTTTGTTCAGCTTTGGAGGAGTGTTGTTATAAAGGTCTGAACTTGCTATCAACTGCTGTCACTGGGTATACTAATATAATTAAAGAAAAATGCATGTAAATATTAATAGTGTAGGAAGCATATGCAGAACCATGGAAGAGTCTCATGTCTGTTTGTGTTAGGGGAAAATTCAGACCATGGGTAAGGTTTTCTGCATTTAAAAAGAACTATTGTACATGAGGTATTCCTACCTTTCCCAGGTTGAGGAAAATATGTAGTCTATACTAGTAAATTAACTATGTCGAATGAGTTAAACAAATTGTCTCATAGAGTAAGCTGCACTGCCAAAAGTTCTCTTGCCACCATATCTGTTTTAGCAAGGGTGTGATTTTTTTCAAGTTCTATATTGTACAAAACCTTCAAATGTAGAAAAAGATTGGGAAATTCGTCTTTCCTTTTTAAAGGAAATAAGGGTGCAAAACTGACAAACATGAATCTACCTTGTGTAGAAAATAAGCAAGACAATTATTTTGCTCATCCTTTCACATATTGTTGTTTAATTCCAACAGAAGTATCTATGACGTATAACACAGGTGATCTTCCCAGGACAATAAACAGCACATGGATGAAAGATCTGGGGGAAGACAAGGGGAAATTCAAGCCTTCAAAATTTATCAACTCTTTTTTTTTTTAAATCTGCTCAGTGCACCTTTTAAAAGTTACAAGAATGTTTTTTGCATATCTGTATTGTGGTTTGCCACTTCCCTCACCGTCCTCAGGTGTGAGACACATCCTGTGTCTTCCTAATTAATTCCTCAGTAAACCAGGAATTTTTATTTTGTATCAGATATTATATTAAGGTATAAGCTATTACAATTTAAAAAATGTATATAATGCGCTGAGTCCCTCTGCAACATTTGAGAAGATACTTCCCCCTGCTCATGTCAGCTTTTCTTTCCCAATTGTGCTCCATGATTACTTTCAGAATTGATTAACTTCCATTTTATAATAACACATCTAGCAGTTGTGAAATAACCAAAATCAGCACTTCTTCCAATGTTGCATCTCTGTGAGCTGATTCAATCCAATTTACAGTTATCGAGTTGGACATTTCCTCATTACTCAGAAGCTGCCAACCAAAGGTTCTTAAAGAACCCCAACCTCCAAAAAAGCTTTATTTTTCCTTATCGCTATTTTTGTGGGTAATTATCTATATCTATATATAATTTTTTATTTACTGAAGTTTGCCACTGAAGGCCATAAAGTGAAATGTAGGAAAGTGCTGCAGAATATAAACTCCTAAAAGCAGTAAAATTAATTCTGCTCCAAAAGGCAAAATGAGCTAGGTAGATGACTTAGCTAGATTCTGCACAGATTTCTGTGAGCAGTGGGAACAGGTGAGAATGTTTGTTTTTCTTGAAATTTTTCCAGAGCAGAAGTTCACCATACAAAGTTCTAAATTTACCACCTGTTAGGAAAGGATCATTATGTATTTGTTTTCCGTTGTAATGGCTAGCAGAAAAACATCATGCTAAAAATTATGTATGCTTTAATTTCTTTTCAAACATATTATAGATTTAATTCCTTTACTGTTTCACTTTTTTTGTTATGGGTATGCAATCCTAGCTCCCTGTGGAGTCTTGAGTGTTGTAGCTCATTGTTTATAGGAACAAGAGTCAGCTGAAAGGATCAATCGCTTGAAGAGACAATAAACTTGTAGATACTGTTACAAGAATACCTGGGCAGAGTAACTTCACTGAAAGCCACAGAAACCATTTGCTCATATTGAGTTACTTTGAACTTATGCAATTTTTATTAGACTAAGAATGGACCCTGGCCTTACTCACTTTCTGTCCCCTAGGCTACAGAAAGAATAAATGTATGGAAAAAGTCATTAAGGAGTATTTTTAGCAGAATTTGTTTAGGAATTCCTGTGAAACCAGTCTGGAAAGAAAAAAAAGTGTTAATGCTTTCTATACAAAGCCACCAAATCAGCTCTTTTTTTTGTCCAAATATCTTGGAATCAGGTGGCATTTCACACATTATGAATTTTTAAAAGAAGAAATAAAATTTTTAAGTGTTCTAAAATAAACAATTTAAATTTTCTTCAAAGTTTGCTTCTATAAAAATAATCATAAATGTTCTAAAAATGTTAGAAAATTAAGATTTGTGTAAGATCAACTGAAGCAAACTAATTTTTAAAATGTCTTTAGGGTCAGAAAAACATTTCTTTCACTTCTTTCTCAGCTGCCACAAGACTTAAGAGAAGTAGCAGTTTCATGCTATAAACTGATCATCTTCTTACTCAACTGACCATGCATACTGAGACCTTCCACAGGAAGCACAAGTTCTACTGAAGGTAAAAAACAAGCAAAGAACTTCACCAATAAACCCTGCTTTACTGCTTAATTACTCACTACTTTTCATCATGAAACTACTGTGTCATTTTTACTGAAATGGAAGAACTGGGGAAAGAGTGTTAGCTGTGATCTCTCAGCCAGAGCTAAAAATAACCCCTGGTAGAAACCACATAAGTTATTTTAACAAAATTATGCCTCTGTAAGGCAAAAAATTTTTCCTGTTTTCTGCTTTTCAAATGGTGATGAACATCATGTTCTCTTTGCAACTCAATAATGTTCAGAAAGCAGCAGATGAACAAGTGTCATGTTGTAGTTTCTGGAATTTCCATATGAGAGAGCTAGCACGATCAAAAGTTCCCACAGAATTCACTAGACTTGAACTAAAATATAATCCTTGGTCACATCTGAATATCCAGAGAGTTCAAAATTTATGGCACCATGGTTATAACAATTTAGACTACTATTAATATGAGCTTCGTCAGTTCCTTTAAAATCTGGCAAAAAACATTTATGTCCAATGAAGCTTGGGCTAAATTGAATATTATGAAATAAAGAACAACACCATGGCCTACCAGTAGCTACCGGTTAACCACAATTATTTTAGAAGTAAACTATCTGTTGACTGACCATTTACCTGCAAGCCAAATTAGAGGTTTGTTTGTGCCTTCTTTTTTTGTTTGGTTTGGTTTGGTTTGGTTTATTTGGTTGAGTTTATTTTTTTCTACTTTAGACTTAAAGTTGTGACTTCCTGTGAATAATTGCTGAGGAATACCTGATGCACGGTAAACAAGACTTAAGGCTTCATTGGAGCTCACTAGTAAGCATATAGATCAATAGACCTAATAGCTTCTTCTCCTTCTCAGCATTCTGTGTCTTTATATTGTGTAGACAGAGGCACAAACATGCACACATATGTTATATGTTTATATGTAAGTACACGTGCACCTGGTTTCTTTTGGTTTTGTTGACCTGTTGCATATTTTTCAAGTGGCTATAATCACACTTTTAAACAAACAGTTTTCTTCAAAACTGTCTTTAATATTTTCTTGGTTTGCAGCTTTTTTTAAAAAGATGCAGGGCGTAAGTGTCTTGAAAGAAGTCTGATGGACAGGAGCAGAAAATGTGAATTTTACATACGGCATGAGTATTTTGACAAACAGCATCATGTACATAATCCCAGTTTCTCTTCCAGCCAAACCACAATGACAAACATAAATGTTTTAAGTACAGGAGAACAAATAACCTTTTAAATAAAGACAAATATTTTAAAATTAAATAAGCATATATTAGAAAAAAACATATGATCTTGGATGAACACATGCAGTATTCGCAGTGAAACACAAATTGAATACTTAGAGATGCTGAAAAAAGACTTATGGATTATCTTCTTATGTTCTGTGGAGCTATTCTAGCAAAGTTGTGAGCATTAGAGGATGGCCATAGATTCAAAATATGTAATTTTGCATTCAATATTTTTTCTATGTTTTGGCTTTGTTGATAAACTTTTACAGTTTCTGATTATGGTTAAGCCACTTTAAATCTGGATTTTTAAAGGATTAAGAGGATTGAAATTTGTGTGTTCTCGGTTGTACTGAAGACCAAGGAATGTATTTTAGGCAGAAAGTTTCAGGTAATAATAAAGTATTAATAGTCTGGATTTTGCTGATACTAGATGTTTATTTTATTAATCTGTAAATATGTGTTTCCCTTGCATACAAAATGGAATACTTCTGCCTTACTGATTACTGAAAATTGACTTTGAAATGTTAAATAAAATACAAATTAAAAATTTCTTATTAAAGAACATTTTTTGAATTAGGACTCTCTGATAAACATTTTAACTACACAGTAAAATTTGATTATTCTCATCCATTTTCATGGTATTTAATTGAATGCTATAATGCAATCAACATTACTCTTAAAATTATTGCAACCTAATCTCAGACTTTAACAGGAAAAAATATTCTTCTCTCAGAATAATTCACATTTTCCTTGTAGCAGACAAGGCTGTCTCATCCATCAAAAGTATTTTTCCACTTGAATGTTATTATTTCAATATGCTCCCAAACGTGGGGGTTTTTTTCAGTTTATGTTCTTCTGCAATCACATTTGTTCAGTTTGCTCATCTATCAACATAGTTAAAAGTGCTGTCCAAACTTGTGTGTACAAATGTGAGTAACAAGGAAAAAAAATTGTGCTGCATAGATGGTAGATATATAAGAATTTAGTTAAACCAGAAAATCAAAATCATTTTAGTTAGATTGTACTATTCTTTCTCAAACAGGTCTCCAAGGAAGTAACTGTATTTTAGCCATGATTACCACTTGATTCTGTTTGTAGTTTCAAATTGAAGAAATATTTATGGTAAAGGTATTTTAATTGTGATTCTGATTTTAAAACTCTCTATTAGGATACTTATAAAGAAGCATTTAATCCTTCAGAAGTAAACTCGTAATGAAAAGAAATGTGAAATATTACTTGATCAAATTAACCATTTTCAATTTTAATCTATACATCAAGACAGAGGCAAATCTGCGGCATTTCCATAACCCTGGGTCATTCTAAGGAATCCAAAGGAGCAAAATGAGATTTATGGATCCAAAACCTTGTCCTCAACTCTGAACAATACCATTCTACATACAAAAAGCTGATTCACACTGCTCCATTTAACATGCACTAGTGTCAATGTGAATAAGTAACAGCTGAAGAGTTGGTCCTTCTATTAATAGAAAACACATGAATTTCAAATGCAGCATTTGCAGTAATCAAACACTCCCATATATGGCTTTTAACATGTTACTTTTTAAAATGGTGTTAAATCATCATTCTAACCTGTCAAATTCTGTTTACAAAGACCATACACATTTAGTAAAGATTAAAGTTCATGTAGGTGACCTTGGGCATTTTTTAAGATCATCTCATAGGCCATCATACATATATTACATGTAAGTGAGTAGAAATAAAGGTCAAAGATCTTCTGGTTGAACATAGCCTGAGAAAATCCTAATTGAGATGGGGGAAAGCCATTCCAAGTACTGCACTTGTAACAAACCCCTCTTGTTTGTGTGCTTAAAATAAAACTGGTCTTATTTTACACAAAACTGACTAGAAATGGTGTAACAGTCTCTGGCCTGTGTTGTCCTCAAAACCATACTTGGAAGTCTGAGATAATGCTGGTGGCCATGATCCTAAATGAAGCCAGGAACAGTGCCAACAAACGAACATTGCACAGTCGTATCATATTTATATGTGTTCATACACAATTGTTTTGCCTGAACCCCTATTCTGGCATTGCTTACATTGGCAGAAGGGGCCGGGACATAAAGGCCAGGAACACATGCAAGCTGAAATTACTATTGTTTATTGTCATGCTTCGTGTGCAGCCCTCCAATAAATCTTCTTGACATTATTATATCATTGCAAGGTGCATCAGGCACTCCTCTGCAGCATCTGTCTGTCGTCGCCCTTGTCACTAGTCCTTGAGATCTGTGCTGATTTGTTCTTTGATTTTGTTTGCTCTGTCTGTGCAGCACTTCTAGGTATATAATTATAGCACAGGCAATTGAGATGGAATTTCTGATCTTAAAGGTGAAATATCCCATTGAATTACCTACTGACTTTAAGGTATGCTGCAAACTTCAGTCATTATGCAGGTTGTGCTGGGAATTTTAATTTTTTTTTTTTAAAGAGAATCGGACTTTATAAGGATGGAAGTGTTATAAAGCTGCCTGATTTTTTTTAACAGGATGTCTGTTTGGAGCCTCCTTGTTCTTAGTCTTCACTATATATTCATAAACAGCAAACAGAAAGCTAGTTGCAGCTACAAATATGCACAGGCTCAGAGGTTCTACAGGCTCCAAAACTGTTTGGAATCACCACTTGCAAGTGGAACCTGTCAAACAAGATTCTAACTTGCCTATCTCTATGATTATTATGGTATTCCAAATATGAAGCTCGAAGAGAGCTTTTACAGGTATAAAATTTACAGGAAAAGTTTCATAAATGAGAGCAAGAAAAATGGAAATTTTTCATCAATACATGGCAGTGCCAAGAAATGAATGGCATTTTGTGTTTCATTTGCACTCCCTTACCTTAAGTTGTTTATATTCTGCTAAGAGTATAGTCTTCTTAGATGCCAAATCTGTAATTTCTTTGGAGAGATCAGGGAAATTCCTGCCTCACCTTTATGATAAGCAGCTGATGTGATACAAAACTGCATGGGAGGGAAAAAAAAGGTTTTGTACAGTAAATGTCTCTGGTTACGAAATGATGCAATTATTTATAATCCTTTCAAATCTCATTTTTATTTTCTGTTGACCAGTTGGGACTTCACTAACTGTGACATAGCATGTGACAGATGGTGGAGGGAAAAGATATTGAGATTAATATGTAATTAATATAAGCTTAATTAATTAATTTATTATGTATTCTCTCAGGATCTGCTATCTAAAGAACTGGCAAAGAGATCACTGTAGTTAACATTAGGCTCCACTGGACTCTTGACAAAGAAAATTATTAAAATATGTTCCTGATACTGAGGAAATACTTATTTAACATTCCAGATGTTACATGGCACACCTTAGAATCTCAGCTGGCAGATATTAAAGGTTCAGCATATATGTTGTTAAGTGAAATTTTCAGTGAAAACTTGATTTCAAGATTAATCCCTTTAATTAACTGGAAGAAAAAAATAAAATTAAACACAATTTTCTCTATTTGTATTTGATAAAGTGAAGTAGTTTAAAGATCAGAAATTCTCTTAAAGTACTAAACAGTAACTCTACAGTTTATAGTAGTATAAAAGAGGGCTGTACAGTAACTTAAGCAACAAAATTGTGCATTATCCTACTTTGGATTTTATTCAGGTGGGAAAGGATAGTCAATAATTTGAATGCATGCCATTGCTTTCTAAGGATTTGTTTTTATTTTCCTCAGATTCTTCTAATGATCTAGGGATACACAGTACAGTTATGTCTTAATTTATCAAAAGCAGCTGATGGAAATATGGTATTTTAAATTAAAGAGGACATCGATCTGCAAAGGCTGGATTGTGTCCCGTCCTCAGTGTTTCATTTTTCAGAAATGTGGAAAGCTAGATAAAAGAAGTTATTTTCTATCATCCTGCCGTAATTTCTTTCCTTCAGTAGTTGTATGAGATACTTCTCTAGGTGCTGCTCCCTGAGGCTGCTAAAGGAAGAACCTAAAAGTATTCAAAATCTAGTTGTCTTTTTCAAATGAGTTTAAACTATTTTAGTTTAAACCATTTTAATTATGTTTGTTCTGGGCTAGGCAAAATATGACAGCTACAAAATGGAGTCCCTATTTTTTAACCTGGCTTGCAGATGACTAACATAAACATTATGTAATAGTGAAAGTAATGGTCCTCACAGTCTGTAAAGGAGCAATGGAGATATCATGTAGCTGAAGCAATATCTCGTGATCCCTCAACAACCTGAATTTCTTGCATGAACTTCTCCAGTGGAGAGACATAACTGAAAAAAGCAATGACTCTGAAGGGGACAGCAGAATTTTCTCCTTTAGTTGTATTGAGAAGTTTTGTACTTGCACCTGCTTGGAAGAGGCAAATACTTGGTAATACAATTTTTTTTTTCTTTTTCTTATCTAAATTTCCTTTTAATGCTTCCTTAAAAAAACCCCATGAACATTACCTTTTAAAAGTAGCATCATCACTGCCTACTGCACCATGTCATAGTCTTTATTTTTCTACTTTGTCTTTCAGATTAGTCTTTGAAAACAGAAGTGGATAAAGGCAAGTTTGTTATCTAGAGGTGTTTTCTCAACGTTTCCTTTTTTTTCTCTTTTCTTTTCTTAAAAGTATTTGTGAACAAATTCTTCTGTTTGAGATGAGATCTTATTCATTGCAGCTGAATTTGACCTTTTGTTCTTTTTAAGATTCATCGGAAGAGCCTGAACACCTGTTTTGAACAGCCGGGCTCCACCCTTTGTACAAAACAAAGAACACGTCCTTCCTAAAAGAATGAGGAATGAAATGGAAACCTTCTGGAGGGAAAGGCAGATCACCTATGATTAGATAGCCAGATAGCAAAAGATGCTCAGGGAAAAGTAATATGATGGTTTCTGAAACAGTTAAATGGGAGATGGGAGGATGAGCATTTGGAGGTGGGAGAGAAGCAGAACAAAAAATGTAAGATAAAGTAGGCATAATTTATATGCAAACGCAGTAGGAATAATACAAATGGGAGGCAAAAGTTATACGTAAAGCAGAAGTATATAACAGTATTGATGTTATTCAGTAGGAGTAAAGCATCCATGGAATCAGGGAACTAAAAATGGAAAAGCGCATTCCTGGTTATCTGCCGTAGCACCATAACACAGCTATGGAGAGAAATGTGAGAGAATATAATTTTCAGGTATGGACCATATGGAAAAACTGCCACTGTTATAATAGTTTGGGTTAAGTAATGACATTTGTACAAAGGACCAAAATTTGGGACTGGAGTTAGCTACAGTTCTTAGAGTAATCTTTAGAAGAATGTAAATCAGATGCAAAGGAGAGGTACCATACTGCTGATGAAAATGAGAATATGTGAAAACTTCTATGGCTTGAGGACAAGTACAGTTGGTATTTTCCTGAGACACGTTTAAGCATATTCATATACAGCAATCACAAAATGAGGTTTTAAGTTACTTATATTCTACTTGAAGTCCCACATTAAGGAAAGAAAAAGGAAGTTTAACGTTAAATAAAAAATTCTCTAACTAAGCATCTCACTACATTTCTCCATTGGTTTTGGTCTTCATATATATAAATAATTTCAGTGTATCACTGATTCTGCACCAAAGTGTTCAGTTTGCCTCATGCTTTCACCTTGACAGAAATGGGGGTTTAAAACGGACATATTTCTAAAAAGAAACTTTATTTGTATGTGCAAGTTAATGCATATTGCTGAGACAAGCACTCTAAGAGATCAGTTCAAATGTTATTGCCAGTGTGTGTCACAGATGAGAAACTGCAGCAGTACTGGGCAACTGCCTACAGAAGGTAAGACACTTCTGGAAAAAAAGTAACCATTCAAACCAGGTTTTAACATGCAAAAAACCAAAACCCCCACTCCAGATAAGGACATGTGGTTCAGTGTTGTAGGCTAATGATTCGACATTTGTAGAGAGGTAAGATTTGTAAAGAGAAATAAAACATAAATATACATAAACATGCATGTCTTTATATGCAATTATATAAATTAGTCCAGTCTTTTGGATAAGCACCTTTCCAGGAGCAATTTTTAAATAATTTCCTATTGACTTGAAATAACATGGAAGCAAAATGAATTCAGATTTCTGATGCAATAAAATCAGACTGGGCTATTCTGAAAGTTGGCTGGCAAATAACCCATGGTGACAGACTATCTGTGTCTGAATATATTTGTAAGCTTTGCATTAGAAGCCAGGACTTTTCATCCCTGAGCATGACTTCTTAAGGACTGAAAATGGGAAAAGAGTTACCATTTATTATTGTCAAAGGTCTGCATTAATATAAATGATTCCTCTCTGCATTTGCACAGAACTCCCTGCCTCAGATGTCATCATGCAGAATTGGATGCCTTCATGCTTCCCATGGACAGGAAGCTTCAGAACAGCATCCTGATATAAGTGAATGTAATAAATTATTCCTTTACTCATTTCTTGTGAGAGAAACCCTCTCCAGACATTCAGATGTGGTTGTGTGCATCTTTAATCACATGCTTATGTGCTTTGCTGGATGAGACAGGAAGGCACTGCTATTTGATGCTAAAGACACAACGAATTTCGTAAGAAGGGAGAAGGGTTTTTTGGGCTTCATTTAAAAGCACTTGTTTTCAGTCTGGAGTATTTTGATAGAAGCATTTTTTCTAAGACTTCTGCTGCAGAGGAGACTCCTACCAGATGAAGATGTGAAATGATGTAAAGCAGGAGGATGTACGTTCCAGGTATAATTATTTAAGAAGTGCTTCACAGTCAGTTTGGCTGTCTGGCACAAGGCACAGCTTCTGGTGTTTTCTCACAGAAGTCACCCCTGAAGTCCTGCCCCGTCCTGGCCTGGCTTCCAAAATCTTGCCTCATAAATACAACACAAGGTTCCTGACAATGAGCAATGTTTTCCTGACTCTCAAATCACACTGTTTCTAATGCTGTATTTTCTCTCGGCAAGCTCACCTGATCTGCAGAAGGAGTCTCCCTTATTCTTTAACAAGTGTTGTTACATCCAGTCTTCAAAGGGAAACAAAATATAATTATTCACAAAAATAAAATAAGGAAGGACAGAAATGCCCCAGTTGCAGGACACTAAAGTCTTGCGATTCTTATAAATCCTTATTAGTCCTGGAGGAAACTTAATCTGAGCTACTAAAACCAAAGAGACAAATGCTGGTAGAAAATGATGGGACAAAGACTTCTAAATTGATAGCATTAAATGAGCTTTCTTTAAATGCTTTAAAAAACCAAAGAAACAAAAAGGTGCATTTATGCTTTGACGTTGAGATGTTGGCAAAGCAAAGATCCAGTTCATAGGCTGAGGAAATGCACTCTGCAGATGGCAAAAGCAAACCTTAGTCCCAGTTCATACTCTAGCAGCTGGTATCTTAAGTTTTGTTTCCCTCATTGGTCTCGCTTCCTTTCATTTAAAAGCCAGACTGTTACTTATTTTCCCTACTAACAAATGGGGCCTTTGTTCATGTCCTTCCTTCATGCAGCCCCTTGAGTAATCTTTGTTCCTGAACTTAAGACCAGGTTGCTGAAACATCATTGACATAAAACACAGCAAGGGTAATGTATGTGAAGCAGACCCCCGAGCAGAGTATGTTACTGCTAATCCACTTGCATTTGTTTTCCTGAGAGGAAAACTCAGCTTGCTAATGTTATGCGAGGCAGCAGAGCACTGTCAGAGGAATTGTACCAGAGCCTGCATCACAAATATATGGGTACCATAAACTTACTTGCTGTGATCCTTTGTAGGCACAGTCAGAGTTGGAAGGTGGGTGTTCTTTCCAATATCTCATGTTAACTCTTGGAAAAGGGAGCAGCTGCCTCTTCTGCTGCAGAGCAGCCTGGTGACAGCACACGGGAACAGATGGCAGAGCAAGTGTCTCTTTCTTCACATTTAGGCAGTTCCCTTCTCTCCTCCTGCTTCTCACAAACAGCCTCACTGAATTTTTCTCATGGTATAAAGATACTAAATCTTTTCTTTTCACTCCAGGAAACAATTACCCTTGTTCTTTGCACAGCAAAAAAGAAGAAAGGGGGTAAAATCTAAAGCATTAATTCCACACCCCTCCACATCCCCCATCCTTCTTTCACAGGTCAGACAACTGAAAAAAACAGAGATGAGCTTTAAGGGGTTTTTTTTCTGTTATTGTGGGTTGATGTATATACAATATTAACAGCATTTGGTAGTTTGCTGTACGGAGAAGCAATGGGATTGTATAATTCTAAGTAGAGAAAAACTAGTGTATCCATTCCTTGACTTATGCATCAATGCCAGAGCTTTTTCCTTTTATATCAATAATCTGAAAACATAAATGCTTAGTTTATAGACAGTTTATACAACTGTTTATAGACATAAATGGATAGTTTATGCAGCTATAAGCAAAACTTTTGCACAGCATATATTATCTAGACTATTGTCTGTCAAGTGTTGCTAGATGAAAAAATGTAAGCATAAGAAACAGATTTCAAACGTTATATGATTTCCTTCTAATTTAGATGAACAAAATAAGTTATTGACAATCAGGCAATGATTTGGACCTGCACTAATACAAATTAATTTGGAGGTCATATGGACCTTTTAAAGTCACTGTTATGGCTGAACTCCACTGGGACCAAATTAACATGGCTAGGTGCTCTGTTCTTTTCTTAGAGGAGTCCACCCAGCCGTTCAGAGCCTGCTGCTGACAGGAGCGCCTGCAGCAACCAGACTTGGAGGGGAGATGCTGGTGGTAGGTCACCACCCCGAGACTGATTGATTCAGACTGTCTGCAGCTCACTTAGTGCCACTGAGTTGGCTGCACTCTCTTTACCTTTTCAGTGGTGAAGTCTAGAGATGCATGCATTTTTTAAAAGGCAATTTTAGATTCTGACATAATTCCAAGGCCCCTGGGACCTGAGATGCTCAGAAGTCACTGTAAGACTTAGACTTTGATATATGCTTGCTCTCAGAACCCTATTCCTGCAATTATTGTTGTTCCTATAACTCTTACTACCCCACTTTTTGAAAGCATTAAACAGCCATCTAAAGCAAAACTCAAAATCCAATAATGTACTGAAGTAAACCAGAGGGTCATTTATTTTTATACCTGGTGAATACTCCATTTCCTGAAAAGAAAACATTAATCACAATTCTTGATATGCCATGTGTTAATTGAATAGAAATATTTTTCAATGCCCTAAAAGATCAGAATATGAGCCAGATATTTGCATGGAGAAGCACTTGAACAGATTGGTTGACTAAATACTCCTATGAGTGAAGTCTTGTCTCTTTATTTCAATGTCTTTAGAAATTCTCTCCTGATCACCTCTCCCTGTAAACAAGCACTCTTTACATATTCCATTAATAGGTGTTTGTATTCCTGCGGATGAATATGATGAAGCTGGACCCTGGGATAAGCTTTTTGTTACGTGCTGGTCTCTTCAGGGCTTTGTGGAATGTCACGTTGCAAATGTAACATGACGGAAATTGGTGAGCTGTGCTCTCTCATGCAGTAAAGTTTATGTAAACACTGAAGTGTTTCTTCTGGTTGATATAGCCCGTAACTTCTATGAGAATTGTCCTCAAAGCTACTATTTTTTAAGTGAGAGAAAACACAAAATATCTTGCCTGTGTGCTCTGTGTTGGGAAATAATATAAAGTTTTTAACTCATTTTGATATTATTTAACTTGCCATTGGAGTGGCAAAACAAAACAAAAACCATCAGGCCAAGATAGGCAACATTGCAAGTACCAATAAAATGTTATAGCTCTGTCACTGTTTATGGAACAGGCAGCTACATTTGGGTTTGGGTTTTTTGTTTGCTGGGGTTTTTGCTTGTTCGTTTTTTAAGTAGGAAAGTGTTCTACATGTCAAATAACTCTAGTCTTTGGCTGAGTGAACTGACAATCCAGGGGATTTAGATAGAGGTGTACCTGCAGAAAAGATCCTGATGGCTTTCACTGAAAGCGTACGGAGTCTGAATTGAGGTAGATAGATAAATCAACTATAGATTTTTTTTCCTGAAAAGTTACTAGAACTGTGTTCTTTTATAACTTTTTCTTCAAAGAGTGAGTGGTACAACTGCTCCTGATGCAGGCTAAAACTCTGTGAACTTTTGTGTAACTTCACTGGCTTCTTGGACTCTGGATTATATTAAAGAACAGAAATAATTACACTGAGGGTCCTGTCCTACATTCCTAACATAAGCAGAATGCTTATTGGATTTGCAGTGTAGGTCTGTCTTTTGTTTGGGAAAAGCTTTGAAGCCTTTTGAATAAGGACCAAGTCAAGGTCTTCGAATGGGACCCAAGTAGTTTTCTGCATAAATAAGATATACACTCCACATACATGAAGGATAATTGTTTACATTTTTTATGAGGATTCTTTGTAATCTGTATTTTTTTGTCATGCATTGATTTCATGGACGTGAACCAGCTTTTGAGATGGCAAGAAACACACCACTTCACACTGAGAAGTTGCTTCATATATAAAATATGAGTAACGGATTTGCTGGTGTGCATATTCAGCACTGTCCTCTACTGGTTGAATATAGAAATGTGCAGCTCTGTGTTGAGCAACACTGGGCAAACAGGAAAAGAATTTGCTGTGCCATTCATTCTAATTCAAGAACTAGTCCTGAATCGATCATGCTTGTGGCTGTTTTGTGTTCATCTTCCCATAATGTTAGAATAAAAGATTTATTTGTTTATTTATTTATAATCAATTGCCAGGTTTATAAGAGTGAGGTAATACCTTTTTCTAGGCTAGATGGTACAGTTAGAAAAAATGGACAACATTTCAGGCACAGAAGCCTACATTGTGTCTGTCAGAGAAGCCAAAATATGCAAGTAAAGCAATGGTTAAAAACAGGTGACTTAAATTTAACACAACTGCTAATTGTTTAGATTCCTCGGAGAAAAGAGGGAACTGATACCTGCAGGTTAATGGAGCTGCAATGGCAGACATGTGAGTTCTTAGATACCTGTGAAACTGAGAAGACTTCCTGTGGCTCTCAAATGCTCTACACAGTGGAAAAGGAAAGTTAAATGTGGAGATCAGGCCATTTAGATGTGGAATTTAGTGGCTTAGATAAATATATAGCACTCGGAGGGCATCATGCTTTGATTTAATTTTGGTTGCCCACTTGGTTAGTTCTGTGTTAGCCAGCAGGAATATGCAAAGCTTTTCCCCTTATAGCCTTTTCCTCCAATGAGAATTTACCTGTTGCCACACAATACTTCTCTTAGGTATAGAACGTGATAAAGATTCTTCACTCATTGCAGCTTAAGAATTTTATATAGTTCAGTGTCTTGATGATTTTCTAGAGATGATATTTGAAGAGAAAAAATTACAGCATTTTCCTTTTTAAATGATCAGTTTTAAGCACTTCTGTATCTGAAGAAGCTAATTTTGTGTCTCTAGCACAAAAAAAGAAAAAAAAAAGAGAAACAACTTTTTCCTTTAGTTTAAGAGCATGAAGTTCAGTAATCACAGCAGTATTTGCTTTAATTCTGTTCAGGAGGGCAGTATGTGCATGCAGCAGCATTTGGAAAAATGGCTGCTTGAAGACATAAATCTGAGAGATGCCCTGAGATCTTGCTGTGGCGGTGTAGCTTTGATTTCTTTCCTAATACAATAAAATATTGTGGGTTTTAATGTTGCTTCAAGTCCAAGTAGCTTCCTATTTTATTTTATTTTTCCTGGGTGGCAGGCAGAAGAGGGAATAAATATATTTAGGAAGGATGTTGCTTCAGAAATGTAATCCTGATTATGTGACACTTTTAGAGATTCATTTCAGTGGCAGAGCTAAGTAAGGACCACTGGCCAGAGGGCAGCAGTGTCAGGGCCACCCAGCCTGGCACCGGGCATCCTGCAGCTGAGCTGCTTCAATGTGGCAAAATGGAGGCATGCCTTCCTGGCAGTGTGCAGAAACCTCAGCAAAGAAGCAGTCTGGTTCTCATGGCAACCAGGATTTCCATATACTGCAGGGGCACACACAGTCTGACATCACTTTGCTGCAGGGAGGATTTCTGTGCATACTCAAAGACTAAATTAAGCCCTTTGTAAATGAAGAATGTCTGTCCATTTTCAGGTATGTAACTGTATGTCTTTCCTCCTGTGAAAGGGAGAAGAATAGGGAAAGAAAAGAGGATGCAAAACCGTATTTCTCTAAGTCAAAATAGAAATAACCCTGACACACCCAGCTTCTCATTTTCAGTTTGCATCCCATTTTGAAAAGCAATGCTATCTTGCACAGCTGTGAAGAAAAAAAGGATGGTAGCAGTTCCTTTAAGTGTTGGAAAAAATTGCTTTGCTAATCAGAACATAGGGAAATGGATTTACTGAGTGTTAGATGATGCTTTTTGCTGCAACACCATATATACAGATTTTATCAGGGCAAGTCTGTAATGAAGATGTGATATTCATCATGCATGATACAGTGACATCTGGTGTAAGACATCCTGTGCTGTATGCTGCAGTTCCTAGCTAGGAAGATAATTCATGTGTTTCAGCCTTATCAGACTGCCATGGAGCCCAGTGAGAGGTTTCCTTACCCCTCTTTTGAGATGACTCATACTTATTGTAATATCTTACAGGGCCCTATGTTATTCAATTCTGTATATATATTCTGTCCTGTGGAATTATAATACAAGAAAAATCTGACATGAAATCTCTATTGTTCTATTAAGGAGATTGGAGTTCCCTGAGTGTTAAAGGTCTACAGTTCCATGTAGATCATTTATAATATGACTCTGTATGGACCTGAAAAAGCTTATATTTGCCTTTTAGACAGAGACATTAAGGACACTGAGGGATCTTTCCCTTCTTTTTTTTTTTTTTGGCAGTAATACGAATGCTGAACTGAAAACACTTCTCATATAGCTTTTTTCTTGCTTGTACTGATCATAATAATTTTGAACCCTTCCACTTGCAAAGCTTTAGTATGGGCTTGTGTGAATTCTGATATACAGAGATCCTGTAGGGCTAAGGCAGATACCAGTTATTTAATGCAAAGCTGTGGTTTTACCCTTTTTCTCACTACAAACTCTCACTTTTCAAAATGAAGATCAGTAGAGCTCTGCATAGGTGGGACATCCACACCACCATATCAACTGCATAATTAAAGGACCTCAGGTTTGTTTAATTTTTGAGCAGGGATTTACTTTGCAATGTGTTTTTTGAAGTGCCAAATGTATTTCCAAATGATCACAAATTAAGTGAAAAATTTAAATAAACATAATTATATTTCTTGTGAATCTAGTGTGTGATTAAGAGCTTTTTCATGTTTTAATCAACAAGTTTCACTCTGCTTCTGAATTATGGTTCTCTTCTTTCTACTTTGTTATGAATCACAATTTTATTACATTACTAATTTGAAGTTAAATGTGAGACGTATAATCACAAATCTAATGATAACTGTCCTTTATCACCTACATATAGGGAAGGAAAGAAAGAGAAGAGGTAAAAATGAAAAATAAAGCCAGACCTTGGTATTTTACCTGCTCTATCCTCCAGTGAATTGTTTTCATGTGGGCAGCTTCTGGCAACTGTGGAAAACAAAACCGGTGGTTATGTAATGACTTCAGAGGAAAGAGAGCCTGCTTTGAACTGACAACAGCCTTGACAGCTTGAATGTTGAAGCTAGAAATATCTTGTCAGAAATATTGTCTCTAGCATTGCAGAACCATCCTGGAGCCCTTCACTCTAGGAAGGAAAGGCGGGTGGCACTTCTGTGCGTGATTCTACCGCAACAGTGCCGGGCCACTGGAAATGGCTAGTGATAAATACCTGAGCTCTGCATCCACATCAGCGCATGCTGTGTGCTCGCTGCCCCTTCTGTACCCCAGAGGGAGCTGATTTTTTTGTGGCCTTCACGCTGGAATGTGGTGCCACCACAGTGACAATGAAATCAAACGGATGGCTCCTTCAAGAAGCCTATTGGTGTTGCTTGGCACCATACCATTCTTCTTTTTTTCCAAGTGGATCCAGATGTACATTCAGAATTAACTATAATTTTCTGTTTGATTGTATTTCTTTAATGGAAAATATTTATCACACAAATAGGAGGAGGCTTGCCTAGGCTGACTGTGACATAAGTGAACTAATGCATTTCTTCTCCACCCTTTCCCATATAGTTTTTAATCACAATGGGCCATTTCTTAATATTTTTAATTTATTTGTACATAATAGTTAGTACACAAATGCATGTTATTTATTCTGGTGTAGTCATAAATGAATTTCGAGGTCACACACGTGGAACTCGCAGGGATGTGCAGAATCCGCCGGCATCAGCAGTGACCTGTAGATGGCATTGTGCTGTGGACATGGAGAACCAGCTGTGCCGTCCGAAATAAGCGACTTAGAGAGACAGCAAGAGAGAAACAGTGGGAAATAACAGAAGAGAAGGTCTCATTACTTCATTAAAAGAGGAAATATATGACAAGGGACCATCAGAGTGTTCCCATCTGTTTTTTGGGGTTTTTTAAAATGTCTTTTGTGCTTAAGCAGGCCAGAATGGCCAAAACCCTTGTCTGGGCACAATGCACAGTCCCTGACATCCTCTCAGCGATGTTGCAGCACACAGGTAACACACCTGTAACAGTTCTGCAAAAGCAGCCCATACAGGCTGTGCCCTGTGTGGTTCTCCATCACGCTCCATACAAGATGGTGTTTTGATTTTGTACACCTGGAGCAACCAATCCCATTTAGTCAAATCCTGATCACTTATGTGCTTGCCTTCTTAGGCACTATGGCCCCTGCAGGTTCCCCTTTCTATGGCTGACAATAGGAATAGAGGAGAGATTTCCAGCTCTGGGAGGGTGAGACAAATAAAAATATGCAACACATAAAGTGCATGTGACAATGGGCCTCTTGTCACCACAGGCAGAACATCAGCCTGTCAATAATTTCTACTAACCAAAGCCATGTCACCGATCCAGCTACAAATATTGTCAAACAGCAGCCCAAGAGTCAGACCATCAGCTCTCTCCTTGATCCTACCTGATTTTCTGCTGCAGGCATCGTGAATAGTGTTGGTAGCTTGGCAGGATTCCACCAACAATAGTGAAACAACAAACAAAATGATATACCTAAAGCATATGTGTTTCTTTATATACAACAATTCCTTGGACTTAATGCTGATTTATTAGAAATGACATTTAAAGTATTGTGCAAATATAATGTATGAGCTACCTATATGAATGTGTGTGTATATATATCTATATATCTATATTTATCTCTATATATATCTCGAAGTTGAGACCTACATGAAGTACACCTGCCTGTTGTCAAAAGCCTCAGTCCAAAAGCCTCTTTGGCAGTATAGTTCCAACATTATTTCAGTCTCTGGGTTTTTCCTGCAACTCTTAAGAAAAACTAGTTCTTGTCCTCCATTAAAATTTTATTTTTTTTAATCTCCTTTCCTGTTATAAATCAGGATGACAAATTTAAAAGCTTCTATATATCAAAAAGCTCAGTGTCTTTTTAATTAAATTCAGAGTAGTTTAACTGCTTGGTACAGTTTTCAGCCAATTTTTTAATCTGTCTTAAACTTTGAAATGTATCCTTCACAAGTGAAAAATCCAAATTTTCATTCCACCAATATGTTTTTTTTTTAGTAATAGATAATATCATAGCTCAGTGCTGGCTAAAGTCAACACCCTGCCTAGCTGTGGTAAGGTAGATCAGTTAGGCAAAAGCTCTGGGATCAACACCATCTCAGTAAGGAAAACAGGCATTTTAAGTGTTGATAGTTGTGTGCCTCATATACAATCTGCTGGGAGCAGCATACACCATCACATCTCACACACCTCAGAAACTCCTAAGGTGATGCAGGCATTATGGACATTGCAGTGCTCTCGCTGCCTCTGCACCTCCTCCTGGCAGATGATGGGACTATTAACTGTCTAAATTTCCATATCTTTATTGTTTGTTGTAGCAGATTATTTCATTCTCCTAATCAAGCCCTTTCAATGGGGCTTCTTTGCTTTATTTTAAGAACTGGGAAAAGCTGTTAAATGGTCTTCTACCCTCTCTCTCACAACAGCTTGAGCTGCTCACTTTAAAATTTGATTGCAACCACAGTCTCGTACTATTGAGTTTAACCAGGGGTTTGTTCTGCAGTTCTGCTTGGCTTTTGCTATGGGATGGGTTCTGCTCTGAGCTGTGTTCATCTCCCCTCCACCTCTGACCATTCTGTTTTATTTTGCAGCTCTAGTTTTTATTTGATCAAGTCCTGCTTGTCAGAATTCTAACACTACATTGAGCGGTGTGACCTGCAAAAATGGCCTTCTCCTTCTCCTTCTGCTATTTTCTTATCAGGTCTCTGACTCTTGATTGTTTCTTATTGCTTGGATAATGTTGAGTGTATCTTACAGCCCAAGGCACAATGATGAGCGTAATATTTCAAATGCAGCTTTCACCTAGAAAATAGACTAAAATAAAAAAATCAATCAGTCTTGCCTTGGAAAGAAAGAACCTGTCTAGCAACAAACACTCAGCAGCATTCAGAAACATCTCTTAAGTGGGATTTCCTGGAATGGTCAGTTTGGTGACTTATGGATTGGAGGTTTCACCAATTTTTAAATTTTAAATGTTTCCATTTTTATTGTATTTATTCGGAGAATTTAAGGACCCACAGGACATGTTTGAAACAGAAATATGATACTACTCTTCAAAATTTTCTTTAGACTCACCAGTCAGGGGCTGAGAAAACCACATGCAACTTCAGGACCATTGGAGGGAACTGATTTTCAGAGCTTCTGAACAGGTGTGCTGATCATGTGGAGCTGCATGTGCAGGATGGTATATCTCATGCCTGTAACTACAGAGCCAGAACTGTTTTAAGTTTAGAAAATTGGGGTTTTTAAAAGTGATTTCACCAGTATTCTATGGATTCCATGATTGCAACATGACCTCAACTGCTCTCAGCTCTGCATTCCTGAAAATTTTGAATCCCTTCTCCAGTCCCATCTCGGGACCCACAACCATTCATGCCATTCAATAATTTTTTTCTAGGATTTTGAAATATCTGTATCTAAAGCCTAAAGTCTCATAACATGAACATACAATTAATCTGCAGGGTTTCAGTGTATTTTTGGATGATACACAACTTACCCAGTAGTTTTCAGAGTAGTTTTCTGGGAGAAGCAGTTGCATGCCGTGTTAGAAGACTAATGAAAGCAGCCACATCCACCTTTGTGATGCAGCTGATCCATGTCCAGTTCAAAGGAGCCTGCTGTGTTATGAGCACTAATTCTTGGTGATATTCAAATGAATCCAATGCAGCTGGAAGGCCAGAAAAATGAGATGATGAAAGCAGCAATCAGCGTGGCAATAATAAATATTACAACAGTGTTTGTAGGAATTGATACTCGGTTTTTACATTGCTATTTATGTTACATTACTCCAAAACAACATGTGAATTACACAAAATCATCATGTGAATTACAACAACATGAGATCTAAGTGTCCATTTCTCACTTTTTTTTTTCATTTTGGGCTCTGAGATTAAAGGTGCCTCCCAGATCATTTAATATGAGACACTATGTGCAAAAGACATGCCCAAATTTCTGAACTTATGCACAACTCAGTTGGTAGTGACAGAAGAGAGATTATTCTATGTGCAAGTAGTAAAGAAACAGCTTGTAAGATGGATCACCAGTCTAAAATGCTCTGAGCAAAAAGTGACTACAGTAGTGTCAGAGGCTGGAAATACTGCTGGTATTCCCCCTCTGTGTTCCACAGCTCATCTTCCCCATGGTCTGGCTCTGGACCCTCAGAAGCATCTGGCTAAGGAGGGAACACAGTATTTAAGGTGACGTGAAGCTTGGGCTGTGTGAATTTGGGCTTGCATCCCAGGCCTTGCATTTAGAAGCCAGATAGCACAGGGTCACAGAGCTGTGTGCTGGCACCTCAGGATGTGCTGAATGGACAGGAGGCAGAGTTCTCTCTGCCCTCCTGCTTCATTTAACAACAAAACATTTGTATTGATGGCAGAGACTGATGCTTAAATTTGGTTGATAAGCAATGGGAAGCAAGGACAACTGGCTGTGAGCCTCATCTGTCCAAACTCATTTCTTGATCAAACGCAGCACCTGAAGACTTGTTGATAAGCCCCAAAGCATAGTTCTTCAGGACGTACTGAATTCAGATACTGGCTGCCTGACAAACAGATGTCACAGTAAGAGGAAAGGCTCATTTGGCACCTTCTCCAGTAGAGTAAGGGCACCTGGAAACCAGCCCTAAAAAACCAAAAGCAGAATGGATTGTGAGACAATACCTTGGACAAAACTCTGGTTTTTCTTTTGGTATGTCCTGTAGCAGATGGTGATTATGGCCAGTAAACAAAGGGACAAGGACGCAAAGTCAGCTCCTATAATATTGCTGTCCTCCTTTGGAGGGCTCAGACCCACCCAGATTACACCTGTGGTTATATCTGAAATTTCATCAGTCCTACAATTTACAATTGTGTAAGCTGCACATCTATTATGATACATACGGGAAGTGTTTGCATTCCTTTACTGCTTTTGAGACTATTAGTCTTGTTCCTCCAGCTTGGGTGCTACAAAGTAATCTGACAGACAATCTAACAGCTCATTCATAGGAACTGACTACTGTAAAGGGAGCAATCTCTTTAGCCTCTTTCTTCAGAGACAAAATATGCACTCCTCATGATGTCTCATGAAAGACTGTAAGGGTAAAATTATTTGCTCTGAATTTCCAGCTAAGTTTCTACTCTTCATGAACTGGTTATATCTCTATTCATTTTTGAAAATACAGAATAAATTCCTCCAGAAGCTATGCATTTAGATGTCATGACATTTTCCTTAGACCATCAACATACAGGACATGTCTCCTCAGCTCTATCCATAGCTCTAGCAGGTTATAGAAAGCTAGAACATCTATATGTTTTAGTTAATTATTGTGTTGCCAAAGCAACATAACATGTGGACAGCTTATTTGCAAACAGATAGGTTGACACAAACCCTGTCTTTTCAGCAAGGTTAAGTGCCTTGTGGCATCACTATGCCAGCAGTGTTGAAATCCTGCACCTAGTCTCAGTGCTAGCTCACTTGGTCTGAGCACAAGGTTCCTGCCAGGAGGGTTTGCTGCATGATGTAGAAAATCCCAAAGTATTCCCCAAAATGATAGCAGGCCTCTATCTGCTAAGAAAGGGAAGCAGTGAAAAGGAAGTGCAAAAATGCTTGTTATTACTTCTGCAGGGAGAGCTGGAACACAATAATCCTATGAGTGGCTGGGGAAAGGGGAGACCTGAGAGCTACATGGCAGGGTGTGGTTTGGAAAGGAGCTGGAAACAGTTGGAAAACATTGCCTTTGGCTGTCAGCATAAAACTGACCATAATGGAGTGAGAAAAGTTTTGAGATTTTGCTTCCCTAGCGTCAAACTAACACTGCCTGTTTGCACATGCGAATTTGGCCTTCTGCAGTTAAGAGGGAGAATACTTCAGTGAGAGTTTGCATTAACATGTCTTAATTTGCAAAAGGATTGCAAAAAGCAGTAAAAGCTGACTGCTGCTGTGGCTACCTGGCAGGCAGTAATTTTTTAGCCAGCTTTATTTGATTTCATATGATTTGTTTTGCTCTATCCTTACTGTGTGGTTAGTCTGCCCTTAGCAGGATCTGCCCTCAAAATATTCCAAGCAGGCATGAAACCCAACTTAACTGTGAACATAAAAAATGAGTCATGAGGAGCATTTTAGGAATGGAGGAAAGCCAGAATGATTTTTCTGAAATATCTTCTTGATACAGCATGCCATTAAAACTCACTGAAGCCTGAAATATATGGAGCTTGCTTATTGTAGAACAAGATAAATAGTGCCACTCCTAAAGTGTTACACTGATGTGATAAAGTACTAGTGGTTTATAATAAAGAAAAAAAATCCTTTTCATCTCTGCTTTTTCTCAAAATAATGACTCCTAATAACATGCTAATAAAATTAACAATAGGGTCTTGTGCTTTTGAGGATAAGGGAATTATTTCTCATTAATTTTATTTTCAATTAAACAGCTGTTCCATTTGTTTCTCTTGGGATACATGTACTAAAATTTGCAAATGTTCAGTGTAATTTTTACTAATTTCATGTGTTTATCGATCAATTGTATTAATGTGCTCCCTGGTTTTCTCTCATTGTTCATTCCCAAACCTTGGTTATTCTTGTTTAAAATTCTGGGGAAAGTGTTTTGTTTTGTGCTTTGTAATTACTAGTTATCTGACCTGACTGTTGTTGACTATAACCTTAAAAACAAATGAACTAGAGAAGAGGCCTGAAATATATTTCTGTAAGAACAAGTGAGGAAGGTGTACAAAGTTGAAGACTAGACACCTGTGCCTAGACCTCAGCCTCCTGCTGTACTGGGTGTTGTTTTAACACTTTTCTGCTGCTGGTGCTTTGCTTAACTAATCTTTGTCTGCTCAGGGATGTCAGTTAAACTGTCTGCCTTCCTGTTTGCTTCTTGCAAGTGCTTCTGCCCCTGATTTGGAGTCACAGAGGTAGTTTCTCCCTCTTCCTCTGGCCCAGAGGCACAGAGCAGGACTGTGCAGTGGTAGCAACCTTCAGGGAGTGCACTAGATTTGTTGCTTCGTTTTTATGTTTACTTGAAGCAGGATCAGGTGGTCTGAGCAGTCTTGTTCTGTGCAACTGTCTTCCACAAACAATATCTGACCTACAGTGAGTAGTCCTGTGTTGCTCCAAAAAGAGGGTTTTTTTCTAATGGAAGAGTTGAAAGATCAAGGTTTTGTATACCTAGGCTGTTTAGATGATCAATTTTGGCTGCAGAACCTGTCACTAGAATTTTATCTCAGTTTTTAGCCAGAAGGTGTTTTAGATATTGTAAATGCTCTTTATAATAAATGCCCTACAAAAGGTCCACAAAAATTTGATATTTCTCAAGAATAAACTTTAATAAGAAGTTAATTAAGACTTTAAACTTAGCAGCATTG
The DNA here is from genome assembly GCA_013397115.1 of Edolisoma coerulescens. NCBI lineage: Eukaryota > Metazoa > Chordata > Aves > Passeriformes > Campephagidae > Edolisoma > Edolisoma coerulescens. Next base: position 461,468 of record VWZW01004020.1, on the reverse strand, counting down.
TGACACATGCAGGAAGTATTACCCAGTTGCCATAAGACTCCTATTACTGTCTACAGAAACAAATTAACAGTCAAATGTCCCCAGATTGTCTGTTATCTTTCTAAGATTAACTTATGGTTTTTCACAATGCTTACAGCTACTCTAAACCTGAGTTCTCTCTGACTTCCGAAACATTCAGGTGAGGATTCAAATACTAAGAGTGACTGGTTTTATTGCAGCTTACCTGAACAGCAACATACAGTTCCAGCTACTGGTCATAATCAGAGGTCCAAGAGGCCTGCTTTTATCTTGTTATGGCTATTAAATACACTCTTTGAGGCACTCTTGAGGAGCAGATTAAGCACTAATAAGAGAAACTCTTTCTCATTTTTTCTTGTTGACTTTACATGCCAAGGCACTGAGCTTGTCAAATGGCAAACTTACATTGTGTGAAACAGTTCTGGAACACTCAGAAGTTTCCTTCCTAAATCACTGTCACTTTCCATTTGGTTTTGGTTATTTCCTTCTCCACCAATTTCCCTCCTGTCCCCATGCAGTGCTTCTGATTTATTATTAGTGGGGTACTGCACTGTCTCCTATCTGATTGCATAATTCAGCCTTCAGTGTGGAGAGACATGAGGGGAATGTGTGCAGTCTCTCCTACTATGTGTGCCTGGTGGACCAGGAGGGGTCAGATCATTTTGGGGGGCTTTGTATTCCTTGTGCTTAAGAACACGACTTCCCTGTATTCTCTGCTCATTTTGTATCGCCATGAAGTGGTTATTACACAACGATGGCCCAAGGCTAGGCAGATATCTAATATTCTCAAAGCAGTTAAAAATGCTCTTTTCTAACATTCTCCAACAAAATCCCATTTCAACAGCCTTTTAAAACAGATGCCTTTTAGCAAACAAATCTTAATAAAAAAATTCCCACTGTAAAAATTGCCATGACATTTGAAATATTAAAAATAGCAAACAATACTTTTTAATCAAAAGTGCTGTTTGTTAAATTTTGTCTAGGGAAAAAGTTACATTGAAGTACATAAAGGAATAATGATATAAAATCAATAGCAAGTCCTAACCAGTCCTTTTTAATATCTTTACTGATGATCTGGATGAGGGGATCAAAAGCACCCTCAGTCATTTTGCAGACAGCTCCAAGCTGAGTGAGATCTGCTGGAGTGTGGGAAGGGATCTAGATCTGTACAGGCTGGATCAATGGGCCAAGGCCAATTTTATGATGTTCAAAAAGGCCAAGTGAAGGATCCTGTCACAACAACCCCATGAAACGCTATAGGTTTGGAGAAGAGTGGCTGGAAAGCTGCCCAGCGGAAAAGGACCTGGGGGTGTTGGTCAACAACAGCTGAACATGAGCCAGAGTGTGCCCAGGTGGCCAAGAAGGCCAATGGCATCCTGGCCTGTATCAGCAATAGTGTGGCCAGCAGAACCAGGGCAGTGATCATGCCCTTGTACTCGGCAGCGATGAGGGCACACCTCAAACCCTGCATCCTCTTCTGTGTCCCTCCCTGCAAGAATGGCATTGAGGTTCTGGAGTGTGGTCAGAGAAGCACAGTGAAGCTGGTGAAGGGTTTGTAGCACAAGTTTTATGAGGAGTGGTTGGGGGAGCTGGGGTTGTTTAGCCTGGAGTAAAGGAGGCTCAGAGGAGTCCTTCTTGCTCACTACAACTACCTGAAAGGAGGCTGCAGTGAGGATGGGAGTTGGTTTCTTCTCTACATAATAAGTGACAGGACAAGGGAAAATGACCTCAAGCTGTGCTCGGGAAGGTTTAGATTGGATATCAGGAAAAAAATTCTTCACCGAAAGCGTTGCCCAACATTGGAACAGGCTGCCCATGGTGATGGTAGAGTCACCATTCCTGGAGGTATTAAAAAAGACATGTAGATCTGACACTTAGGGACATGGGTTAGTGGGGGGCTTGGTAGTGTCAGGTTAATGGTTAGACTTGATGATCTCAAACGTTTTTCCAATCTAAATGATTCTATGATTTTATGATTCTATTCTAATGCCACAACCACTAAAAACAAGAACCATTTTGCATAAAAAGAAAGTCCTAATTTCTCTTTGATTTGTACTCACCAAAAGGCAGACCTCCATCATTCAGACACCTGGCTCAAGTGACAGATATTTTTCTCCAGTTCAATAATTTACTTGCCTGATTGCCTCAAGCAGCTAACAAGATGAAGCTAAATCTCAACATGGGTTCTTTTCCAAGTTTCCATGTTTTCCAAGTTACGATTGCTGTTGTCTCCTGAAAACTTAAAGTTAAAAAATATTCTTGCCTGAAGAAGGAATTTCATGTATAATGTTGAGCAAAATTCCTAGGAGGAGGGAGAAAATTCACTGGGCTCTTTGGATGTATCCTTCTTTCAAGAGAAGGCCAGTGCCTTGTCAAGTTAGATAAAAATCTGAATTAGAGATTAATGTTTGGGCCCTAGATAGAGGTTCTGACTTGCTGGTAAGAATTGATATTGTTTGTGAAAATCCTAAGGTTTTAAGAACAGGGAACTGCAAAAAGATGCAGAGTTTTGCCACCGCCTACTTAAACACAGTCAGATGTTTAACATACCCTGAGTGACAAACTTTTTGAAAGCAGACAGACTGCATGTACTTCATATCAAAAGGAGCACACTAAGCATGTGTGCCTGTTCTTGGATTGTGAAGGAAGAGAAAGTCAGTGTTGACACTAAAACTGTAGTGAATATTTGATCTGGAAAGTAGAGTAACAAACTTTTCTATAAAGAACTTGTGAGGGACAAAAAGACTGACAAAAAGACAAAAAGAACTCCACTGCTATTTCTGACAAAAACCAGTCTGGATCAGACTAAGCTAGAAGATACAACATTTCTTTCCAACTCTTTATAATAGATCTCTAACTACAAATGGAGTCTCTTTCTGTGAAGGACACTGCATCTCATGGTTTGAGACTTTAGGAAAAGAAAATAAAAAGTAACCATCTTGAATGTTTGGCATGCATATACCTGTTTACATCTTTGTGAGAAACTCACAGTATAAACCTTAGGATAAAAATTTTGAGGCCTTTGGGGGCAAAGCTGAAAAGAAATAACATCTATATGGTTTGTGGCTTCCATGTTATATGCGGATGTCAGAACCAGCAGGCTAGAACAAGCACTGTTTACATTATTTCAGTGTTTGGAATTGGATTTCAGTGCTTTAGTTTTAAAATACAGAAGAGGGTAAGGGAAGATGGACAAACGCTGGCAATGTGCTTGGCTTTGCTCTTGTTGTGACAGTACCCAGAGAAGTGTGAGCAAGAACATGGTCTTGCAAACTGCCTCTAAAAGTCATGTTTTATTTGAGCTCTAGCTGTAGGCCAAGTCAGCAGTTGCTTATGGCAGCGCCTGCAAGGAAAATGCTAAAGCCACACAACAAATCACCACTCTAGCATGTATAAATTCCTCTTGCTGGTTAAAAATTGCAGTGGCAACTTGAGTGACTGAGGTAATGACAGTTAATATCAGTAAATTTATCCTCGATATGGTATTGACTCTCCTTCCTGAATCAACACAGGATCTGCATGATGTGCTCTATTTCAGCAAAAATGCAATAGTTTGTTTATACTGATACTGATCAAATTTGTCTTCTTAGTTAGTCTGACATATACAAAAATGGTGCTAATGATGATGGCCCAATAACTAGCAATTTCTACTTCCACCCTCCATTACCATCCCGTAGAACCTAGAATCCCCTAGAAAATTAACCCCTAGCTGAGTTAATTTTACTCCCTCCTTTCCCTTTACATGATAGGAATAGCTGAGCCTTAGTCAAGTGCCCAAAGTCTGCTGATGCGAGAACAATTTTGACTATGTTCCTGGGAAGCTGATGCAGCAAATGCCAGCAGTGTAAGTCTTACTATCTTGCTTATATGTAATTGGCACATAGGGGAGCTGGTTTCAGTGATTTGAAATGCCAGGATTTCAGTTAGGTAGTATTTTACCCTCTCTGACCAAATAATATGTAGGAGCTATGGAATTAGGTCCTTGATTAGCTAACCTGTAGCTGATCTGTCCTATGTGGGCATCATTCTTTGTTTTGATAATGAGTTGCAAATCAAGTAAATATAAATCAAGATGAACGTAATGAAGTAACACACCCTTTAAATGCACTTGTGGTAGATCACAATCACAGAACGGGTGAGGTTGCAAGGGACCTCTGGAGGGCATCTAGTCTAACCACCATGTTCAAGCAGGGCCACCTAGACCTTGCTCAGGACCATGTCCAGCCAGCTTTTTAATATTTCCATGGAGGGAGACTACAGAACCTTCCTGAGAAAATCATGACTGTGCTCAGTCTGCCTCAGAGTAAAAAATTGCTTCCTGATGTTCAGAGGGAACCTGCTGTGTTTCAGTTTGTGCCCACTGTCTCCAGTCCTGTCATTGGGCACCACTGAGGAGAGCCTGGCTCCTTCCTCTTCTCACCTTCCCTCCAGGTATTTACACACTTTGAGGAGATTCCCCTGAGCCTTCTTTACTCCGGGCTAAACAGCCTTAGCTCTCACTTTTTCCTCGTATGTAAGACACTCCAATCCCTTCATCTCCTTTGCAGACCTTCTCTGGACTCTCTCCCATATGTCCAACGTCTCCTTTGTTCCAGGGAATCCACATTTGGGCACAGCACTCCAGATGTGGTCTCCCCATGCTGAGCAGAGGGGAAGGATCACTTTCCTGGATCTACAGGAAATATGCCTAATGCAGCCCATGATACCACTAGCCTTCTTTGTAGCCAGGGCACATTACTGGATCACGTTCAACTTGGTGTCCAGTAGGACCCCTAGGTTGTTTTCTTCAAAGCATCTTTCTCGGTTGGCATCCCCAGCATATATTGGTGCCTAGGACTGTTCCTTCTGTTGCAGGACTTTGCACTTCCTTGTGTTGAACTTCATGCGGTTCCTGTCAGCAAATTTCTCCAGCATGTTCAGATCCCTCTGGGTGGCAGCAAAACCCTCCAGAGCGTCAGCCACTCCTGACGGTGGTTGGGAGGAATGCTGAGGGTACCTTCTGCCCCATCATCCAGAAATGGAACAGTTTTTTCTGAAGAAATTCCACCTTACACCTTACCCTGAGAAGAAGCCAAGCAATGGTAGAAATCAATGTGGATGTTAATGCTTAGTGCTTAGGGAGAAACTTATAGGTCAGAATAAGTTAGAGGATCTCAAATATCTTGTTATGCCCTTGGATGAAAGTAGCTTGTATGAAAGGACTAGCTAACTTCTCATTTATTTCATACGGATTTTTTCTTTTCAATTCCATGCTTACACCTTTTTCTTTAAAGACGCAAAGCTAGAAACCCTCACTTTTTTGCTTATAAACAAAAACAGTGGAAGGAACTCATCCCCAATGACAAATTATCTCTGCAATTTTCATTGGAAAAAATGTGGCTGAAATGTTGATCATGGGAATGTTCTGCAAAGCAAAAGAGTTTCACACTCCAGTTCTTCCACTGGTTCTGTTATACAAAAACAAATCATTAAATAGGAGTAATGTGCAGAGGTGAGGGGAAACTGAATTTAGGGCTTGCCCAAATTTTGATATGTGAAAGAAATGAGGTTTACTAGCCCAGATTAATAAATTCTGCTATTTTGGGGCATAGTGTCTCCCTGACTTTATTTTCAATTTAATTAGATTGAACTTTATTGAAAATGATCATGTAGAAAATCTTCTTCAGGCCAGTGAAAAGAAATGAGAACTAGTTAAATCATATTCTAAGAGAAAAGTGGTTGGGTCTATTTAAGATTCTGGACCTATTCTTAAGTGTACTGCAGACTGTCTCCCTTTCTTAGCACAGGCCTGAGAGCCCAGGCTTATTTTGTGGTTTTATAGTGACTCAGTGTTGCAGGATTAAAATTCTCAGACTCTTGTTTTGTTTACTTGCTTTGAATTTAATACTTTTTCTGAAAGCATTTTTTTTTTGGTAGGAATTCGGCTCAATTAACGTGGCAGCCAAAAATCAGAGAAAATTGAACCCAGTATTTCTAAAGGGGTTATGAAAGTGCATGGTGGAAATAGCTAAATATACTTGTTTCTAAAAAATTTATAAAAATGCTTTTGTTTAACTCAGAAGTTAGGAAATCAGTGGTTCCTAATGTGAGACAATACTTCTCTGGAAGCTCCCTGGAATTATTTCCTGGCATTTCTCCTTACTTCTCCTTTTGGGAACGTAAGCTGTCATTCTAACTCTGGGCTAAGGAGGAGAACACACAGGAAGCACACTAGTTAAAAATCAGGCAATTACTTTATAACTCTGGGTTTTATTTTCTCCCAGTTGCTCTATGCATTACATTAATAACTGAACTCACCAGATCTATATTTCATAGTTTCCTCTTCACTGTCTAAAACTCTGAGAAATAACAGACTGCATTTTCCTCTGTACATAGCTGAACTGCCCTTAGAAAGGATTTCTGCTGCGTAAATGAGGCCAAGCTGGAATTGCTGTGTGGGCAGGCAATGCCTAATAGTTTAAAAAGTGGCTCAGAAGTCAGAAATTTCACGAGAGGAGCATCTAGCCAATGCAAATCCTCTTGCCCTTGCTGTACACTTGAGTAAAATTGTTACCTAATCACTGTACAACTTTCTCTGTAGTTCTCTGCCAAAATACTCCTACATCTCAATTTTTGTGTGTTCCCTGTCAATCTTAATGCTTACTACCTGCCATATAAAGCTTGTGTGTAAATGAATGTGAATTGAGACCCACAGAAAAAATACACTTAATTTTTTGGCAAAATACTTTCACTTTGGAACATTTTTATATATACTTTTCTTAGAAACAATTTCAGATGAGGAGATTCAATTTTTGCATTTATAACAATGTCTTCCTTCTTGGCTTTCTTCTCCTGTCTACACTCCACATCCCCCAGAAACCACCCCCACCAAAACCCAAACATGGACAGAGTCCTGATCTAGACTGATGAGGAGAAAATGGTTGAAGAGAGGAAACTAAAGGCAAAAAGTTATTTTAAGAACAAAGGAATGCTATTTTGGATATCTTTTACCCTTCTTCCATGACTAGTCCTGTCAAAAAAACAATGAAAGACTGAATCCAATTTTTTCACATGTTCTTTAAAGAAGTCAATTTTTATAGTTCATGTAGACAAAGTGCATTTAAATCTATTATTTCTAATAATAATTTCCTGGTTTATCTAGTGCTTAGTGGTTAAAGGACCAAAGTGTAATAATTTATTTGCAAAATGTGTTTGTTTTTTGTGTCTCGGCCAAAACAACCTTCTAAGTCATTCGCTTTGTATCTGGAAACCCATAGATTAATAAAATGGTGTAACTGTGTTAATTAAATTTCTCATAAATGTACTACTCTAAATATAAGGGCTTTGTGATATGCCAAGTTTCAGTGTTTCTGAACATGGAAAGTCTCAATACTTGGAAGCATGCATTATTTTAAAAATTAAGGCAGTGAACTGTATAATAAAGTATTTTTGGCTTATGACACTTAATGCATTGCAAAACTTCAAGGGTTTTGCTTGCTCCATGATATTAATGAAAATTCTTTGTAATTAAAGAAATAGAGCTCTTTGGTGAGGAAAAAAAATGCACCAGAGGGAAGAGAAGTATTGTTTGTGCTTCCTGTTACTATAAACTCAAGACGGAGCTGGGATAGTCAGCAGTCCTGGATAGTCAGGAGTCGTTGCAGGGGATTCATCCCAGTGAAAGTTTTGCAGATCAGATTTTATTTTAATTTTTTCATACTGTGATCTATGTACCACTACTTTCCTGTGGAGCTGATTGAGGAGGACACTCCACCTGGCTGTTGTGACGTGCGTGAGCTACTGATGTAAGCAGAACTGCCTGGCACCCGCCTCCTCCAGGCTCTACTCCCCCGCTACTGAATTATATCTCATTGTTTAAGTGAGGCAAGGAGCCTGTTTTTATTTCTGTCTGGGGAAACTTAATTTCCCAGGTGCATATTAAGATAAAGAGCCTTTGTATGGGGAGGGAGGAGGGGTGTTGTGTTTCTGCACCTCCAGTAATTTATCTTTGCTTTAAAACGGCCACTGGGCATTGCAGTAAATCAGTTTTTCTTGGGGAGTGCTTAGCGACTGAACTGTGTTGCCACAGCTTCTCGACAAATAGGGCGCAGGTCCTATATTTTGACTATTAACCAGAATGATATAATCCTATGCAATAAAACACACTACTACTTTTATTCACCAGTATCATGTCAAATATGATACTGGTGAATAAAATTGCAGAATTTGTCTTTCCTGTTCCACTTTGGTTTTTGCATGCTTGCTACAATGAATATCATAATTTTTCTTCCTTTTTCAGGATGTATTTTCAGTTCTTTACAAAGTCCTAGTTCCTAAAATATTTGTATTTTTTCCTTCTTAAAACACAGTAATAAAGATGTTGTTTTTACATGTATGTGAGTAACACAGCCTAAGAACTGTATTTTTTTCCTACACTGCTCACTTTCTAAGCAGTTACTGTAATTTTAAAGCACTTGGGACATATATATATCCATAGATTCTTGCTTTGTCAAGGTAAAATTGTATTCTTGGTTTCCTGTTGAAAACGGTATTAGATTTTTCAGGTTAAGTGCTTAGCCATTTACAGCTTCAAAAAGCTTAAAAGCAGCGCTAAATCTTCTTGAAGCCTTATGAAAGAATATGATGAAGTGATTTTTAAAGCACTTTTTTTCGGCCAAAGTGTTTTTGTTGGGATTTATGGAAAATACTAGGGAAGATAAATACTGCTCAAAAAGTAATATTCTATAATATTAGGCCGATTCATCAAGTACAAAAAACCAAAGAAATGTGAGAACTTGCTGTACAAGCTGCATGAATACACTTTGTTTTAGAGAATAATTCTTTTTTTTTTTTTAATGCAGTGGTAATTCTTTCAGCAATTTTGGCCTAGACTATTGATGTATACATATGACCACCTCTGCTGTTTGACACAATAATGTCATTAACAGAAAAAAAGAAAAAGTTGAAAAAAACACAGATGGGGATCTTGTCCTTGGCCCTGCCAGCACCAGTCCTGCTTTTTTCTTTGTTTCTGCATGTTTCTGTGGAAAAAGCAGAGGACCAGAAAATACACTAGCACATGCATGAAGTTTTATTACTTTTTTTTCTTCTTAAGGTCACAGATTGATTAAAGGGGAAAAAGTCCCCCAGACACAACCCCAAAGTGTCATATTCAGAAGAAAAATTCGAGCAATGACTACATAATATTATTGTAGCAATCTGAATAAAAGGAAGCCAAATTTCTATGCTAAAGAAATCAACCATCGATTTGAAGTTTGATGTAAACTTTACTCTTTTTTAAAAGTGAGCTCTGCATGATTTTATTCTGTAATTTCCATTAACTTGCACAGTTATATCCCAGTTTTATGTTTCTCTTTTCAGTGTTGTTTGTGGAGCAGTACATATAATCCAAACAGCAGCAGTCCTTAGGAAGGCACCTTACTCCAGGTGTATTAGTAATTAGGCAGGAGTAGAAAGTTCAGGTCATACAGAGACTATACTCAGCCACACAAGACATGTGTGAAATATTCACTTCATACACTGAAATATAAAACCAATGCTAACAAAGTGTTTATTTGTTCTCATTGACAAGATCCCTGGAAATCAAACCACTACCTTTAATATTAACAAATTCAATAGGTATTAATAGGCTCCCCTGTGGTTACTCCATAATTTTTAAAAGTTCAGCTGTTTTTTCCTTGAAAATGTATTTTAATAAAAAGAATTTTCAGGCAACAGGGGGCTTTTTACAAAACATTACAAAACTGCATTCTTCAAGTTTCAAGTACATTCCACAAGTTTCTCTAACTACAGAGTATGCTTTTGGATCTCTTTGGAGCATGTTGGGTCTAATCATAGGGCTGAAAGTGACCTGATTAAAAAACTTACCCAATTTGGCTGCCTCAAGGAAGTATCAAATATACCTACATCATTCCTGATGAAATGTCTGCGTAATACATTCTTGAGGAGCTTCAGTGAGAGGCATTCTGTTCTTCTCAAAGAAATTGTAGTAATGCTGCTTGGTGTCCGTACATCAGGGGTTCTATGTCCCTGTGTCACCATCACCATCTTCTTCTTTTTGTACTTGCAAAAATATTCAGTTCTACTGCTTAAAATAAGACACAAATACTGCAAATAAAAAGGCCAGGATGGAAAGATTAACATCTGGAAATACTAACATCAGGACTATGCCACTGTAAATATAAAAAGATCTTATAATCCTAGGAAAACTGTCAAATCTTGGTATAACCGGGTAAATTTTGGTAGTGTGGGGAACTGGTGTTGGAAATAAACTGACATCTCTGGATATTTTCTGTTCTTAGGGTGATGGTGAGTTAACATGATCCAGACAATGAGAACATATTCTCTGTTGCTCTTGCTGTTCTCCAAGTGGGAAAATCTTGATGGTTTTCAGTAATTAAATCTTTAAGCTATGTAAGATTAAAGCAGGATAGACTTCTACAGGATATGAGTTAATTAGGGAAGGAAAACACATGGGCACCAACCCCTGAACAAATGTGTTAATGTTTAGCAGGGAAATAAAAATAATATTTGAGTCTATAAAAGCAGTGAACTTCATTAACAGTAAGCCTAGCAAAACACATGTTGTATGATGTGCTAATGGGCATTCTATAACAACTTCTTTTTCACACCACAGTGTTGTCTCTCCAAAGAAAACTTGGAAAAAAGCTTTGGTTCCTGACTACATAAAAAATCATTCTTAAGAGGCTTGATTTGAAGGCATTGAGCCTTTGGTTGTTACCAAAACCTTTCAGCTTGTGTTTTTTTCCTGATATGAGAATGTGGCCTGTCATATGCTAACAGATAGATTGCAAACTGAGATACAAAAAATCCATATCACATTTTGAAAACTTCTAACGGGAGGTCACTTAGCTGGAAACTATGGAAAAATGTCCTGCTATGGTTCTATCTTGACTTCATCCACTGTATTGATTGCAAAACTTGGTTTTAAGACTTGAATTACAATTGTCAGTCTTATGCCAGGGAAGATGAACAGTTTTAGTTTAACTGTGGATACAGTTTTAGCTTAACTGTTGGTAAGGTATTGAAGTTCCATTTTCCTAAGAATATTTTGCCTATATGTTACACCAAGCAAGAAAATGGATGAAGAGTGATATAGAAAGATTCAAAGAAAGTTGAATTATGAACAGACCTATCAAATATATTGCTAATTTTTTACATTCAGTTGTCTCTTATGGATCATTTTACAAGATGTAAGGTCTTCTGTCATACCTTTAAAAAAATAAGAAAATTCTATTTTTTTTCAGCATTTCAGAAGTATACCTTTTTTTTACTGTTAAAACTGTGATTACATGCGTGTGCTAGAAAGAAGTTTTAATTCAGGTAAAAGTGACAAGTTAATATTGAAATAAATCAAGTTATTTTTCCAAATTTTATTTTTTAAGAACATTAGATTTGAGATCTGTGTAAGAAAAAAAGGCAACTATTATTTCTGATAATTTTTTCACTCTTATATGTTATCTAGTTATTAGAAAGTAGAGTAAAATGGAAAAGTACCTATGGTTTTAGTCTTCTTTAAGACATGGAGGACACTACAGAGGACTGAGGTGTCCTTTGCACAGAGTTTCCTTTCAGTGTCCAAGAACTGTGTGACAGCCTGAACAAAGGGTGATCCAATGTCATTGCAGAGCTCCTGCCATGTACAGAGGCCACATTGAGATTCTTGCTCCTCAGAACAGTCACACACACTGGTAAACTTCTGCTTCTGTTTCTGCACTTTGAATACATTGCTATCAGTCAATCCAACATTGCTGCAACAAATTCATGTAACTTTTAAAATTTGGCTTTTGATTGGGCATTTATTCAAAAGAATAGATTTAAAAACCAAAAAAAACCAACAAAACCCTCTTCATTCCCAGAAGGCAAACCAAATTTTGTCTGCAGTTGATGCAACTAATCTTTGTTAGGTGCACCTTCTGTCATAGAAAGCAGCTAATACTTAGATAATTAAGAGCATCAAGGGCTGTAAGAAGAATCATATTTTGCTGAAAGAGTGCAATATTTGACAGTTCTACAATTATGTATCAGGAATTATTTTGAGTATATAACAAATTGCTGTTCTAGCTGAGCTCCTCAGAGCTCCTCTTCTTAGGGTTTCGTAGAGATGCTTTAGGTGTAAGTTGATTTAGTGTAGTACAGTGCTGCAGGGTATATCTGATGCCTTGGACATGAAATGCTATACAATCCAGTTTCTAGGGATTTTCACTTCTCAGTCCTTCCCTTTTTTTTTCTCAGGGTGTACGTACACAATGGTGTAGTTTGCTATGTAGTTGATTTCAGGCCTGGGAATACAGAATCTCTCCTTGAGTGGTAAGATGTTTTTACTACAATCATCTTTTTATATACATAGGTATGCATGTGTTTAAAAAAGTAGAGATTGGAGACCAAAACTCTTTCAAGAAGACTCAAAACTCAAAACCTCCATTTCCCTGTTCCCCTGTGCCTCTGGGGGTGGAGATGTGGAAACCAGGAGTGAAGCTGAGCCTAGGGAGAAGCAAGAGGTGGAAGGAAGGTGTTTTAAAATATTTTTTTTCTCATTATTTGATTGGTAATAAATTAAACTAAGTTCCCCAAGCTGAGTCTGTTTTGCCCCTGATGGTAATTGGTGAGCAGTTGCTTCCTTTCTTATCTCAAACCATGAGCCTTTTGCTATATGTTCTGTCCCCTGACCACTGAGGAGGGGAGAGATCAATTTTGGTGAGCACCTGGTGTTGCACCATGGAACCTGGAAATAAGTAACTCAATTTCTACATAATACAGAATGAATAATATCACACCTTTATTGTCGACACCAACCACATGAAGCTCAACAAGGGCAAGTGCTGGATTCTGCTCCTGGGACTGGCCAACCCTGGATGTACAGACAGACTGGGGAACGAGAGGCTGGAAAGCAATGCCACAGAAAGGGACCTGGGGGTCCTGGTTGATGGCAAGTTGAACATGAACATGAACATGGCCAGGAGGACCAACCCTGTGCTAGGGGACATCAGGCACAGCATCATCAGCTGGGTGAGGGAAGGGATTGTCCCACTCTGCTCTGCACTGCGGAGGCCTCAACTCAAGTCCTGTGTGCAGTTTTGGGTGCGGTCCAAATATATCTTTTATAAAAAAATATAAGGCTAATAGAGAGCATTGAGAGGAGAGCCTTGAGGATAAACAAAAGTCTAGAGGGGAAGCCGTATGAGGAGCAGCTGAGGTCACTGGGTCTGTTCAGCCTGGAGGAGACTGAGGGGAGACCTCATCACAGTTACAACTTCCTCATGAGGAGGGGCAGGCACTGATCTCTTCTCTTTGGTGACCAGTGACAGGACACGAGGGAATGGCCTGAAGCTGAGTCAGAGGTGGTTTAGGTTGGGTTAGGGAAATGTTCTTCACCCAGAGGGTGGTTGGGCACTGGAACAGCTCCCCAGGGCAGTGGTCACAGCACCACGCCTGACAAGAGTTCAAGAAGTGTTTGGACAATGCTCTCAGGCACATGGGGTGAGTGTGGAGGTGTCTTGTGCAGGGCCAGGAGTTCGACTTTGATGATCCTAGTGGGTCCCTTCCAACTCAGAATATTCTGGGATTCTGTGATTCTGCCTTGGAAAAATCTACTAGTAAGAAGAAATACTTGCTAAGAATTGTCCTATTAAATATCCTATTAAGAATGATTTATCAAAATACACTCAATTTTGTTTGTGTATAAATGACGTTATTTTGCACATTATGATGATTTGTAGTGTGTTTATGATCATAACTGAATAGAAAATATTGTTTGAGTTCAAAAAATATTCTCTAAAGTTGTACTGACAATCAAAGAGAAAGGATCTGAAATAATGCACAGCAATAAAATAATTTATATTTGTTTATTTCTGAATGATTCCTCTTTTCTTTTACTGCTTTTATTAAATGTTATCAGGATGTAAAGAGTGGGATCATACCCTCCCTTTCTGATTGAAGGACGGATTCCCTGCTGCATACTGAACATGTTTTTTTACTATAAAGAACATATCAAAATTAATATCCGCTTTATGTGTGGGCACTAGTCAAGGTTATAAGTTGGGCAACATGATATAATTTGAAAAGAACAGATGGATGAAGCTCTCAAACCCTTTTTCAGGCCCGATACAGAGCAAACATTAAAGTAATTGCTCTGGATATCATTAAATTATATTAATAAGCTAGGAAATATTGAAAATAACTGTAAGAAACTAGGAAGTAAAAAGGGAAAGTGCCTATGTGCATGCTTATTCTGAAAATAGCTGCTACTGCCAGCATGTTGAGCTGTGAATAAGAGGCAAAAATGGTGATGAATTTGAAGCATTTAAGATAGGAGGGAAATTCTAGTGTGCTATCAAAAACACCCATAATTTAGGTCAGAATTTCACTTATCCTGTAATATTATTCATATTAGTAAGCAAAGTAAGCTCCTGAAAGTTTAGTTTTGAGTTTTGGAAGTTTTTTTTCCCCCTTAGCTGAATTGCAGCCAGAGTAATTCTTTCCTGTGTATGCTTGACTCATGTTAAGAAAGGGCTTGAGAAAGGGCTTGTGTGCCCTAAAGCTTGATCTTTCCCTTTTTCTGACTGCACTATTTGGTTCAATACAAACTGTTATCTCTTTCTAGATGTTGATTTAAAGGAGCGATGGACTAAAAAAACAGGTGTTCACCTATGTAACACAGAAATAAATTTTAAAATTACCACCAATACCTGTAGAAGCCTGGTCAGACCAGAAAGACTGTATTTTTTAATGTTAGATAATGACACTATTACTGATGACAGGCATTTCTCATTTTCCAGACTAGTTCACAGTCATGTGGGTATGTACCATTAGTCTGCACACAGCAGGGGAGATTAGCTGATGTATAAAGCCTTTCCTAAGCTTAATTGGCTAGTTTTGCATTTGCAGATGTTAGATTTCCAAATCAAGAATCCTGTAGAAGCCCACAAGCAGCTGTGATGAGACACAGAATTTGATTTGCTGCTGCTTTTGAAGACAAATCACATTTGCGATGGAAGATGTTGAACTTAAAGAGAATATGCCCTTGCAAATTCTCTTACCCGAGGGGAAATGATAAAATTGAATGTCAAGGTCACCATGACAGACAGCATGTGCCTTGCAGAAAATAAAATGGCAGCTTTAGAGACTCTGGGTTTTAAAGTTTTAATGAGGCCTGGGTTTTGGTTTTTCTGAGGTTTTTTTCCTTTTCCGGTCCACATTGCAACAGCAGCAGCTGAGGCACACGGCTGCATTGGGTGAGGGCATGGAGAGCATCCCAAGAGGATGCTGTAGCCGGGCAGGGAGATGCCATGTGCAGGGCTGGCTACTGCAGTGGCAGCAAGCCCTGCATCACTGCAGGGCCAAAGGGCACTGGGCATGGTGGCAGGCGCTTCCTTTGGGCTCCAGCAATAGAAAAGGGTGATGCCTGCAATTATGCACCAAGAAATGCATTTAGTTTAACCATTAAATTAAGTTTTTAGACTGCTTCTTATCATGTGATTGAGCCAAACCAGACTGCAACAGCAGAGCTATCAGCAAACAGGTTACCTGGTATTTTTCAGGTTTGCTTTTCAAAAGAATAGATGTCAGTCTGCACACATTTCACACCATGAAATGTTATAGTCTTTACACAAAACACTGAGAGTATGGAATTGAAGGGAAGTGCAGGGTAAAATATGACAGCAGTTTAATGTAAGAAAATCCTATTATTTGAACAATATCAGAGGATGAGCAAGATAGAGGGAAGCATGCGAAAATTAAGTGGTGACATTGAACTAATCAGCTGTCTAGCAATTATCTAACAATGTTATTCTTTTGAAACTATGCATGTTCTCAGTGTACTTTCTCAAGTGCATTATTTTTCTTCTCTTCTATGTAACTATTCACTACACTACTACATGAAATGGCTGGTAAATATCTTTCATGTAAAGAAGGGAAGCATGAAAGTGAAATGAGATTTTTGGAATTTTTCCAATCGATTGTACATGGAACCTCCCACTGGTTTAATGATGTCCAGTGGAATTGCTGGAGTTTCTATTCAAAAATGTAATCCCATTCAAAAACTAGACTGGTATGTAATTGGCAGCAGTAGCTCAGCTACTTCGTACCACCATGCAATTCTTTGCTTATCGTATTTCTTTTCACTCTTCCTTGTGAATCCATAATTTGCATAACAGTTTTACAGTGACTTCTTAATAATGTGTAGCATGTCAAATGTTACTATCGGATTATGGGTAATCTGATTTCTTGAAATCCATGAACAATTACTCTCAATAGCCTCAGTATGATTGTACAGGATCCTTTAACCTGATTGTCTCCTAGTCTGAGAACACTCAGGCAAGTTGCCTGTGACAAATGTGCCTAGCTTAGCTTCCTTTCTGTCTTCCACTGAAGTCTACAGCAACCCGAATTCACATGACTGAGAAAGAAAATTAAACAATTCACCCTACCTATGCTACTACACCATTCTGGTGTTTACAATGCTGGAGAGAAACATCTGGCTCTGCAAGTGCAGAGTATGTGTATCCATGCGCTTCCGAGCATCATGCTTATAGGGGCGTGCGGAGGTTT
>VWZW01004020.1:332319-444844 GCA_013397115.1 Edolisoma coerulescens | reverse complement strand
TTTTTACCTCTGAAGCCTTTTTCTTCTACATCTATGCAGATAGGGGGTGAAAGATGACTAGACAACCCCTTTTCCTTCATGTCATTAGAAAATTATTTGAGATCTATTTAAAAAGTATTGTGAGACTGTCCTAAGAAGAGAAAGCCATTCTTGTCCTGTCTGCATCCATACCCTCTGTCTGGAGGTGGTCCTGGCATACACTGCCATGCCAGCTGTGCTCAAGTCATATGTTTGATCAGCTTGGTCCAGGTTGTTCTTTCTCAGAATTTACCTAGGAAGAGATCTACAGGGTTTTCAATGCTGTAAGGAGTTTAAGTTGCCAATCTCAAACACTCTTAAGGCCACAGAAGGACTTTGCCATGAGATAAGCACAGAAGGGAGTGACAGGATGGCGTGGACTCCAGGCCGGGCAGAGGTGAGATCTGGTTAGCCCATCCTGGGTAATGCATCTGGGCAGAAATCCCCACTGTGGCAAACTGTGTAAGGAAGCAACTGCTCATACATACATCATTGGTCAAAGATTACCCCAAGTTATGGGACAGATGGCATCTGCGACCACCAATGAACACCAAAGCCCACCCAAACATCCCTGCTTCAGTACCTGGAACTTGGACTGTAAGAGAAGCTCCCATATCAGGACTTTGAGATAAGACAAAGGTGGTACTGATGTCTTGGTGTTATTTCAGATCTAGGAGGAGGTTAACAAAACGGGGGAGGGGAGCACTGAAAATGGACAAAGGAAGCTAACNAATCCGTATTATTGACTTCAGGCATATGGTCTCATTTGCACCTTAATTTGGGCAGAGGCATCTCTCACTAATCGGATCTTAACAAATGTAATCAGCAGACTGTGCACCTGCCTGAACCAGCCCATTAAGTGAGCTTAATTGATAAAGTAAGCACATCCAGACAAAAATAAAACTAAATGACTTGGAGCAAATGATGCACTCAGCTGAAGTAGCACCATGATTTTTGTTAAAATTGTTCACTGTGAATGCCCCACTGAACCTGGGGATCTACATCTCTGATAACAGCAAAACCAAAAATCTGAATCTGTATGTGGAATCAAGAGATAACCACTCTTCATCACTGGGCGAGGTCTGAGATGTTAAATATCCAGGTCAGTCTAAGTATTTTGAAATGTGAATTGACAGGTAATTATACTTTGAGAAGAGGGGCATTAGGAACTCCGTTATGCTGAATGAAAGGCATTTTGTTCCAAGGTTATGACTTCTTGTTAACATCTTTGGAAACATGTATATGTTTTTGGGTATGGGTAACATTTAAGCCTAAGAGTCCCTATTTATCCTGAGAGTAGCTCTAGTCTGATAAATGTCCACTAATATAATAAAGAGATATATACTTGTGAGTGTGCTTGTGTGTNTAAATAGTGAAAAGTTTTGAATGACCTCAGGACCCCCACCACTGAGAAGTTCAGGGTGAAGAAGGACCGATGGGATGCTGCTGGATCCGTGGATGGTGACTGTCTTCTACTTGATCTCTCTCTTGCTCNCTGTGAATGCCCCACTGAACCTGGGGATCTACATCTCTGATAACAGCAAAACCAAAAATCTGAATCTGTATGTGGAATCAAGAGATAACCACTCTTCATCACTGGGCGAGGTCTGAGATGTTAAATATCCAGGTCAGTCTAAGTATTTTGAAATGTGAATTGACAGGTAATTATACTTTGAGAAGAGGGGCATTAGGAACTCCGTTATGCTGAATGAAAGGCATTTTGTTCCAAGGTTATGACTTCTTGTTAACATCTTTGGAAACATGTATATGTTTTTGGGTATGGGTAACATTTAAGCCTAAGAGTCCCTATTTATCCTGAGAGTAGCTCTAGTCTGATAAATGTCCACTAATATAATAAAGAGATATATACTTGTGAGTGTGCTTGTGTGTTAACATGAAAAAACACAGATATTTTCCTGTTGCAAAAGAGGTACAGTGTTTTTAAAAAGGCAGCCAATGAATAGAAAACAGACTCTTGTGTAATATCCAAGTCTTTGTTGGTAGTGAACAGATGCTACACCAGCAGTCCTGGGACTTTCATGGAACTGCTATGAACATGTTCACAGCATGAGAATACGGGCAACATGCTGCTAAAATGCTGTTTCCCAAATCCCAGGACTGCTATAGAGCTGTTGTAGTCTGCCTTAATTCAAATGCATGCTTAAAAAAAGACCCTTTATATTGGAACATTCTGAAATCATGTCAGTGATTTTATAGTTTGCCCTGTTTATGGCTGAATGGCTGGAAAGGAAAACACGCATCTTGTTATTTCCTGATGTATAAGAATCCATCTCTGGGTTTGAGATTCTTGGTTCAAGTACTAATAAAAAGCCTTTTCAAAAATCATGTAGTAACTTAAAGGAATTCTTTCAATAACCATATTTGATAGGTACAATGTCAGTGATAACAAACACCTGCAAAATCAGGAAAGGATAAGAAAGAGGTTTTTAGAGCTCTGGACATGTTTTAGGTTGGATTATGTATTGTGTGGTTTTAAATCCTTAGTCTTCATGAAGGCACAAATCTAATCCTTAGTCCTCACAGAGGACACAAAACCACAAAGGAATAGTGAGACAACTTTTTTTCATTTTTTACAGTTGAAGCCTTTTACCTTGCATTTCTGGCTTAATGGTAGAGAAAGTAGGTCTATATTAGTCTTTGTGCTGCCATGTTGAAGCTTCTTTGTACAAGTTTGAGGTTTTTTGTCTGTACTGAAATAGTACAAATTAGGCAATTTCAGTATACTGTAATTACCTCTGAAGTGGCTGCACCATGAGCATCAAATCAGAAAGAGACGTTTTTGGGTGACAGAGAGATATCCATATATGATTTTTTCAGCCCTGAAAAGAAATAGCAGCTTCTCTTTGTACTGTGGGTCGTAGCACTTTCTAGGTGTAGTTGAAGGTACAGTGATAACTGGCTTAGTACACTACCAAAACTCTGCGAACATTATGAGGCACTGGTCAATTTCTGCAAATGCTCATTTAAAAGTATTCACAGCAAAATACATTTTTTAACAAAGCCAGGACTTTATGTTTTAATGGTTGTTACTTCTTGGGATAGGACAGCACAGTTCAAGCACTTCCAGACTACTCTGCAACATGAACTAAAGTACACTAAAAGGAGATAATGAAATTTATTTTTAAAAAAAGACCTATAAAATGCTAATGTAAACATGTCCTGATATATCTTATTACACTGATTAATGACCGTCCCAGCCTATCATCATCAGATTTGTAGTGTCACTGTAGCTAGCTGTCATTTATGCCACGTATGGGCACTTCATAATAAAACATTTATTTTCCTTTGTTTACAGGCCTCAAACTGTTCTTCAAGGCTAATTTTTATTCTGGCTAGAGAATTACATGACCTTGCTAGATAGCCATTACCTATTTTGTTTGTGCATTTGTTTAAGACTCAAAGGATTTGCAATAGAGAATTGAAGAAAAATTTTACCTCAGCCTCTCAAATGAAATGGCTTTCTCTGCTTTCTGTGTGAACAAAACAGTTAGGAAAAAAAATGGAAATATCACTATCAGTTGCAGGACCTCTTAGTGCTACATCTCTCCCTCTTTTATTTTTTTCCCTCCTCCCAGAACAGTCAACAAACATGTCGAACCCGTTTTAATTCATGGCAAAAATTACTGAAAAATTTTCACATGCTTGATACTGCTTCTATAACTTACAGCACGGACTGAATTCAAGTGTGAGTGACATAAATAATTGTTACCTTTTGGTTGGGTTTATTTAGCAGAGCCAGTGTGTCTGTGTGCACATGCATGTGCAATACTGTATGCACGCTTGTTGCTGGAAAATTGTTGTGGGTTATTCCATAGTCTCTGAGGGAGAATGGGAACTGAAATTACATTGCAACAGCAGTTTTAAAGAGGAATGGATACCACTGCCTGAGGCCAATTTCGAGGAACTGAAAAGCTGCTTTGCAAAGCAAGTTGTTGTCTATATGGAAGCCTATCATGCATTTCACAGGACTGCATAGTCCCATAACCTCAACTGAACTTTTAAGATTTGCTTGGTGTTTTTTAAAGCTTTGACTCTTAGAATTATGCATGTTTTGCTTAAAAGTGGCTTTTATATTACACATGGCTATACAACAAAAGCTTTACAAGTCATTTGCTTACAACTTAATTGTTAAAAGCCAAATGAGAAGTACAAAAGAACTTAACATATATTTGTTATTCAAAATAAGTTACTGGGGAGAGCTGTCTTGACCTGCTGTGTTTGATAGTCAGGACACCTGCAGAAGAAGAAATTCCCATTTTTAAATCTATTCTAGAAATATAGAAAAACTTTGGCTTGGTTCAGGGATGTTTGCTTGTTGCTTTACACCTACAGAAGCCTGGTTCATATTTTTGAAGATCAGAAGACACTCAAACTGTGTACTCTTTAGACCTCTTCTAGGAAGATGTCTTGGGGAGGGCTTTGAATGAACTTTCAATGATCAGGGAAACTGGTCTCATACAGATTTTTTTGTGTGACTAAAAGGGAGAGCAAAACCAAGAAAGAAGCCAAACTCTAAGATGACCAAAGCAACAGTCTGTAAAATAGCAACTATTCCTTGTTCTGAGGATTTCAGTCCAAACTTTAGAGATCATTACACCTAAAATTACTGGCTCATTTGGATGGTGGAAGTAGGCCTTTTTCACAAACTGTATAAAATGCCTCAAAATACCTTGGCAAGGTTTGTAGTGAAAGAGAAAATAAATTTGTTATATGAATTGATTTGGAAAGGAGAACCAGATAAGCATTTGAAGACAGAAGCATATCTTCTGATCTGCTACAGCAATACACAGCTGTTTTGATGTTACAACTCGCGCATCTCTGCTAATTAGCTATAATTTTTCTCCTTTGTAGTGTAAAAAAGGTGAACTGGAGGTTCTTTAGATGAATGATGCCCAAATGAAACAATATAAAGTTTTGATTTTAGAAGTCTAATACCTTGTTCTTACTCAGGTACAGATTTCTGAGGTTTCTAAGTCACATTCTGAAGCCTCATCCTTATAGACAATATCTCATTTTCTGACTGTCTGCTCCATCAGTTTTGCTCTTTTTTATTTTTCTACAATAACTTACTGTTAGTTTCTCTATAAATCTTCTTACCTTGTCTGCCAAAGAAGAATTTCCTGTCATCATCCTCCTGGTTTCCCACTAGAGCTGTAGAAAACCTGCATACTGTGACATGTATTTTTCAACATCTACAAGCAAGTAGCTTACCATGAACCAACAAAAGTGTTGACTTTAAAATTCAGAACCAAAAGGACCACTAGTTTATATTTTCTATATATTAATGAAACCGTAACACTGATAGCCATTCTGTGTTAAGTATCCAATTCTTGTTCCCCACCCCACCTTTGGCTGGGAAAATAGATGCTTTTGTGTCAGCATTTTTTCCCTTGAGTTAAAAGCAGCTACTACTGGCACCATGTTGTGTATATAAAAGTATTTGTAGGCATAATTAGAATCACTGGGTGAGCTGTCTTCTCATAGAAATGAGAAAAGTTCTGTTTCTGCTTCAGGTTTTGAAATAAATTTGGTTTCAGACAGAAGCCAATTGCAGAGAAAATAGATTAACATTATCAAGCGGATTTTCAAATTTCTATATACTTGTTGGGAGGACGACAGATTTTGCTCTGTGCTTGATTAATTGTTTAGGCTAGGTATTAAAATATACCAGAGGGAAAAACTTGTGGAGATAGTATATTTGCTTTCCAGGTTTTTGAAAAATTCATGTGTCCCAGATGTAATTTGTGAACCATTTTGGTAGTAGTCCATGACATTCTTTTGTGTAGGAAGTGAGCTGGTCAAAGTAGAAAATGATCAGGTCCCCATAATTCTCCTCACAAATGCATATGACAGAAGAGATGTTAATTGATTAAAGCAGGAGAACAAGACAACTTTACTACAAGTGGTTTTGTAACTTTTGGAGTTATTAGATGTGAAAGCTTGAACTTCAGGGAGCTCTTGGAATGTCTCAGTGAATATTACAAGCTCCATTTGAAGTCTTGCAGAAGTTACAAGGAAGGCAAGTGTGTCTGTGGATTTTTCCTGTCTGAGAACAATAATAAAAAAAAAAAATGTTATGACTACAAGCATTTACAGCATAAGTAAAACTTTAACCCATTCCATTTCTTCTGAGCTGAAATACCTGGGTTATACTTTAAACAAGGTGAGTGCAGAATTTTTGTGAGGTAGGAGATGTGTCCCTGGGTGTATAAGCACTGTCAAGAGAAGCACAGACTCCCATATCAGTAAAAAGTAATATATTCAGTGTATTCTTCTAAATTCCCATTTACAAAAACAAGGGGTGTACCACAGATGTCTGTACTGGGAACAATACTCTTCAATATCTTTATTAGTGACATAGTGGTACTGAGTGCACCCTCCCCAGGTTTGCAAACAGCTGAGTGGTACAGTTGATACATCTGAGGGATGGGATGGCATCCAGAAGGACCTTGACAGGCTTGAAGAGTGGCCCCATGCGAGCCTCATGAAGTTCAAAAAAACCAAGTGCAAAGTCCTGCATTTGATTTGAGGAAATCACCTCCACTACCAGTATCATTACAGACTGGATTTGGAGCAGCTTTGCAGAGGACTCAGGGGTGCTGATGGATGAAACCCCAAATATGACCCAGCAATGTGGGCTCACAGCCCAGAAAGGCAATCACATCCTGTGCTGCATGAAAAGAGGAGTGGCCAACAGGTCAAGGAAGGTGATTCTGCCCCTCTACTTTGCCCTTGTGAGACCTCACCTGGAGTACTAAGTCCAGTTATGGGGCCTCCAGCACGGGAAAGATATGGACCCATTGAACTGGGTCCAGAGGAGGGCCACAAAAATAGTTTGAGGGCTGGAGCACCTTCCCTATGAGTAAAGTCTGAGAGTTGTGATTATTCAGTCTGGAGAAACGAAGCCTCTGGGGAGACCTCATTACATGACCTCGCAGTATTAATAATGAATTTGTAAAAAGATGTAAAGGATTTTTACCAGGAGCAGTAATGTTGGGACAAGGAGCAACTACCCTTTTACACTGACAGGGTAGATTTGGATTAGATGTAGGTTAAGAGATTCTTTATTATGAAAGTGGTGAGACACTGGAACAGGCTGCCCAGAGACATTTGGATTCTCTGTCCCTGGAAGTGTTCAAAGCCAGGATGGACAAGGCTTTGAGCAACCTGATCTGGTGGAACTGGATCTACACACCCATGGCTGGGGGAGGTAGACTAAATGATCTGTGATTCCAAGGGTCTATCACATAAGTCAATGGAAACTGTGGAGTTACGCAAGCTGCGCCAGCTACATCAGGGGCAAGTCTATCCCCTGGGAAGAAGAACGAATTCTAGATTTTATTTTAGTTTCTAGTTAATCAGGGTTCTTCTCAAAGTCAGGTTTAGAATTCATGAGGATTATTTGCTTTCTGGGAAGTTTCTGTCATTTGCTTTCCCAGAGTTCAAATCAACCTTAGGGTTGGCTAAAAGCTTTATTGTTCAACGCTTTAGAAAAACTTGACCTGACCTTTGTGAAAACAGCAGAATTTTTTGTTTTATTAGGCCTAGATGCTGAATCTTGGGATTATTAAATTAAATATATTGACCTTTAATGAAAATTTCTATGAGTAGTTTTAAACACGAGGCAGAAATTGGAAGATATCAACAACATGCTTTTGTGCTGAATCAGTTGAGTCTCATAATGAAATTTTTCCCATTTTTCAAGAAGCTAAAGGGCTTTGTCTCTTCTTGTGCTCTCTCATAGTCTATAGTTAATACATTTCCAACATCCACTGGAAAAGCTAATATGAATCACAAGTAACTTCTGTAAGAAATATGAGTGTATACAAAAGAAGTTCAGAACAATATTCAGTCATGTTAATTTCTGTGAATATAACTTGCAGCTTTGCAAGTGGTAAGGTGCAGATTTTGGGTCTTTCTTCTAGTCCTGATGAAGTCTTGCTTCAGGAGTTTATTAGGTAAAGGTGTCAGTTTTTGACCGCTATGAAGAGTTCATTTCACCTTTTCTGTCTCTTTCAGAAGTTGCTGCTGGAAATGACATTTTTAGTGTTCAGACTTTCAGCTTTAGATTAGAACTCAGACACTTCATACTAGAAATTGAAAATCTTAACTGCACTCCTATGTCCCATTAAAAGCATTCCCTATTACATCTCATAAATCCATGACTCCATGACTATTGAGACATTCGTGATCCTAAATATTCACTTTCACTATCCATATTGGTCTTGCATTATGTGCTAGAGGCCAGAGACACCAGGATCTCAACTATTAAATTGTACATGCTGATTGTTTTCATATTTGGTAGAAATTGTTTGCAAACTACATTGGTTGATGCCAACCAGTTCAGCCGTGTTTGGAAGAATCTCTAGAATTATGTGTGATATTAATCTTCTAGCTGCCTCACCTGTGTTCGAAAAAGTTTACTCTGCTATCCTGACGATTAAAACTAGATTAACTGATTTTAATCAGTTAAAGCTCGAATCAGCATTGGCCTGAGGCTTAGGAGCGCTCGAGTCTCTAGATCTGGAAGGGGTCAGTTATTTTCCATCAAAGAAAAGGAGTGTCACCTTGAATTGTATATAATTTTTCATTTACAACGAATGACTCCCAAGATTATTTCTAAGTCTCCTGCAATCAGTCTTATTTTTAACTAATTTTTGTCAAATGATGAGAGGGAAGAAGTTTACTTCTTTGTGGCATTAATTTCACTGTATTTCTGAATTTTTCTGGCTTTAGAAGTGCAGTGTATTTGCGTTTCTGCTTAATGGCTAATACACAACTTCAAAGATCTTTCCACAGCTAATCAGCTGTAGGGAGCTGCCTTTCACCATGCTCACTTAGCAAACTGGTCTGATTTCATCTGGTATTCCCACTGTGGGGCAGATGGCAGAAAAGGCTGATATCTGTGCTACTCAGGCGTGGTGTCTTCAGATCCCTGTGTCAGAACTGCATATTGTAGAAGGAAGCAATTTTTTGGCTGCTCACTCAAGATAACTCCCTTGAGTGATGAGGCATGTAAGCCTTCAGGCTCAAACCACAGAACTGTTTTGTCTTCCTTGTCGCTTTTCCCTTCCTCTTCTCTCCCTCCATTTCCCATTTTTGATGAATTAGGATATAAGCTTATTAATTCCATTCTAAACCACTGCTGAATGTGAAATTATATTGACTTAGTGGTTTCATTCTGTTTCAACAATTGGAACAAAGCAGAATATGCTATTATGTAATACAAACAGCAATGTATTATAACTGGCAAATGTTGACAAAAAGCTTGCTGTGTTAAAATGTCTAGGCTACAGTCAGTCTCCTTTTCAGCTTTCATGAAACCTTAATATCTGTGTTTCACACAAAGCTGTAACTATGATTCTAATGTAAAAAGAAACGCTTAATGAGATTTCTTCATGCTATTAATATTATTCTGCTTAGTCTTTTTAGCTTGTGTAGTGCCAATGTAATAGAGAGCACAGTTTGCTCTCATTTCTTCTAATATTCTTTTCATTCTGTGAACATCAGGGCCAATGCAGGCCACAGCAAAAAGACTTCTAGATTTCCAGATGAAATTTCACTGTACAGTTCAAAACTTTAAAGGTCCTAAATGGCTCTTTTAACTCATTTGCATTGAATTTTAAGTCTGTATGTCATTCCCTGAACTTTACTTTTAAAATTTAGTGTCAGGTAATAGCTTAAAGTACTGTAAAATAGCGAGGTTCGTTACAAGTTTCTTGAAGAGCTGTGCACTCTGAAGTTCGATTTAGTTATGACTATGTGCCAGCTTTGCCTTTAATATTTACAGATAGAGCATGAGAAAGACAACAAAAGACTTTTTATTTTCTGAGTCAGAAAGAAGATGTTAGATCCCTAGGCAATGAGTATGTAATCCTTCTGAGGTGGAGAAAGGTGTTAAATTCTCACCCTTCCTTCAGCTGAGTCATTTTGTCATTGATGTGCTGCTAACAGAGTTGGATCCAGTTAAACTACAAGCAAAGTAATTCAGCGTGTGGTTTGGTGTGAAGGTTGTAACCCCATTCCAGAATACCTGTGCCCCAGGTCTTTTGAATGCATATTTTTCCTGCTGTAACTGGCTCACTGTCCTTCAAGTGACCCTCTCAAGGACCTTACTGTTTTCAGCTTTAGGGAGCTAAAATAGCCTGCTGAAACTCCTGCAAAACTACATATCTTGCCATGGTTTGACTTGTTTCACGGTAGGAAGTGTAGGAAAGAGACCTAAAATTCTGATTCCAGAGCAAGTATTTTTTGTTTATTCTGGGATGTCTTATAGTTCTTGATGAACTGAAAGAGGTGGGGGAACAAGAATGAAACTAGTGGAATCCTTCCTGTATTTTAGAAACTGTTTGCACTGATTTTAATCGCAAGTGAATCCATAGAAATAAATAGATGAGAAATGAGTCTGTAGAAATCAATAGATGGTTCCAGTTCTCTTTCTGGCTCTCTCCTTTTCTGTTCATTTTCCACAATCTCTGTGGTATATAAGCAAAATATGCCTTCCACGTCATCTGTTTTTATGAAAACTCATATGTAGAGAGAAATTTGGCCTTTCTTTCTGTGTCTTCCTTATACATCGTCATGGGGACAACAGATCTGGGGGTGTCAGGGTACGGAAGAATTTTGTGTGCTGATGGAAGGTACAGATAGAGGGAAGAGGAATCATGGTTTGTAGAATATGGAGCTTTGTCGTGGCTAGGTGAGGTTCCAGAGGAACCTACACAGACAGTTGAATATTTTTTAAGTGCAAATTCATGTCTGTGGAAATGATGCAAATCAATCTACTGTCCCAAATCTGATCATTTTCTCAAACTTTCATTGGTACCTTGAGAATTCAGGAGAAACCAAAAGTCTCCATTGTAATAGGAGCTATTATAACTCAGTTCCTGTTCTTTGGAGGTTCTTCAACAAGAAAAGAAACAACACAAGTAAAGTGGGTTTGAAATAACTTACCAGGACTTACGGAGCTTGATTAAGAAACTAGGTTTCACATTTCTTAATTTGGATTTCTGATCACATTGCAGTGAAAGCCATAATCGTGTATCAGAAAGTCACATCTATGCCATGTAATACCTAGAGAACCTGTTAATTATAAAAAAGCTAATGCACAGTTGAAGTGGAAGGTGGTAATATGAACAAACACGCATTATCCAGTTTGTAAGTATTTTAACAGCAGATTCATTTATTAAACTACACATATTTTAATGATTTTTAATATATTTGATTGGTGCTTATTTGTAAAAAATATACAGATGTCTGACCTTACATGACATTTGTTCTTAGCCATAAACTCTTTATTGAAGAGTCTTGAAGATTTTGAATTGAATTCCGAAATGGAAGCCCTGTGTGAGACGTTTGTCAATGAAAGCCCACAGAAAGTTTGTGTGTAGAAAGCAAAAGCATAGTATGTATGTGTTTCAAAAGTATAAACATAATGGAGATGGCTTGTAATTCACATCAACTTTTGAACTAAGGGCAGAATTACATAAGAGCAAGTGAAATTATATTTATGGTATTTTTAGGTGAAAGCAATGATTACAAATCTGTCTTAGGCATTTTCCAGGCCAAAAAAAAAAAAAAAAGAGAAACCTGGATTTTCTTTTTAAAAACAAGATTAAACTTTGAAACAGGAAAAGTGAAATTCATGAAACAGGAAAAATGAAATTCAAATAATTTTATAAGTAAACTAGTGTTAAATTAAGATATTAACATTAATTATATGATAGGATGAGAGGTAATTTTTCTGATTTTGATGTGCAGTCATCATTGTGCTGCTAGTTTTGTGTATGCTTAATCTTTGCACCAAGTCTGGCAAGATTTGAAAATAAACTGCAAAGTTATAAAAGGTTTAATGGTTTGTGGCTCATATATGGAAATCATAAAGTTAGAAAGAAAATATAAACCACAGGCCCCTCCTTACAGCACCCCCCCAAAAAAAAAAAAAAAACCCAACCAAAAAACAAAAACCCTCAGGCTTTCATTCTGAAGGTGAACATAGGAAATATCCTTCAAGATTACAGTTTGTAAGTTTCCAATGAATATGTTGAAAACAATTGTCACAGCTGAGGTTACTTTTGGAAAAATACTGTATTTAATATTTGTGACAATACTTGTTTGGCAACTGGATAGAAAGTATATACTGCAATACAATAAGTCATAAAGAAGTGTAAAATAAATTTAATTACTGTGATCTCAAAATAAGATCAATTTTGTTCCAAAAATACATTTCTTAATAGTAGTATAATACCAGAAATTAAATTACAGTCACTTAAAGAACAATAGATCAGTTTTCTTCTTATGACAGGATTAAGATGGTCTAAACTCACAAACTACAATTATTAGTAACTTCAAATGGTTATGAACTTAGAAGAATTGTATCCTTCTGTTACCTTTTTGACTTTTTCAGTGTGCTGAAAAAAGAACACTGGACCATCCGGGCATTTTTGATTTTTCCCTTTTACAGCCTTTGTACCTTGAGAAATGAGGATGGGATAATGAAAAGATCATAAGAATCAGTATAGGAATACAAAACATGATATCAGACACTGCTTTTGTGATTGAAAAGAGGTGAGGATAAGTAGCAAGTAAATTAAGAATATGTGCACAGCTGATTGGAAATTATTACTATATAACTTTTTTAAAGCACTGTTTATTTGAATTTTTATCTCAATACTCTCAATTATCTCAATACTTAGTCTTTAATGAAGTCTAGGATAATTATGGAGAGATACATCCATCAGAAACAAATCTAAATTTCTGTCGAAGAGACCAAATGCTCAAAAAGGAGGAAAAAAAAGGCATAAAGCCATAGCAGATTATGCATACAAGCCCTTTTTTTTCCTACCACTTTCCTTGTTCTAAAAGACATATTTGTGCATTTGACAGAAATAGGTTTCTTGGGTGGAACAAGCCGAACGTACCTGGCAAAAGGAATTTGCATGAGACAGCTCCTACCTGTTTCTTTTCATTGTATGCTAATGCAGATATTGTTCTGCAGTGCTCCATCAACAATTTTTAGGATGTCCTTTGAGTTTCTTTTAAGAAGTATAGAAGTCTTGAGATATTTCTTACTGAGTCTGTATCCTCTGCAGTTTGAAGAGAATGTTTTTTTGCATTACTTGTGAGGGAAGAATTTCAGTTGGTGTTAAATGTTTTGTGTCCATTTGAATTCTTTTTTTTCCTTCAAAATTTTTTCTATATCATTCCCCAAATGTTGAAAGTTCTTGTTTATTGATATTATTGTTTATTTCCCTTCTCTTATACTTCCACATTTCTTTTTTGTTCTTGCAAGCTTTTGACTTCCTTTTCATGTCTTTAGGTGGTTTACAGGTAATTGGGATATACACTACAATTTGTCTTCTGACCTAAGGGATCTGGAGTGAAACATTAAGATGAACCCTTCAAATCTAAATATCTAAAAAGGGATTGCTTGTTACGTGAAACCTGACAGTGTAGTTCGATCATAACTGTCCTCCTTTAGACTGAAATATGTAAGCGCAGAAAATCCAAAATACATAGAGTGCATTGCAGTGTCTTTTATCTTAGATCAAATTCTTTGCACTATCAACTGTAGAAATATTTGACATATGACTCAAATTCTGCCTTTCTCTACATTAGATATATAATCATGCCTTGTGTCTTATTCAGATCACTAACACCTTATGTATGGTTGCATGCTCCTTCCAGGGTAGCATAGGCAGGATTTGAACTTGGCATGGGAAGGGGGAAAATATTCCCAGATCTGAATATGTCTTTGTTTTGATTTCAGTTTGCTCCTGTATTAATTAAATATTCTAGTTTTTTGACCAAAAAATTGTGACTTTTTCTACATTTCTTCTGTCCTTCACATTGCAAAGCATATCTTTCTGGACTCATGCCTAAGGTTTCCAGTCTCAAAGAAGTAGTCTCAAGGTTTCCATAGTAAGTCCTAACTAAAAGTTAAAGAGAACACGTTGACCTCTCTTACTTAAATAGATCTAGAAAAAAACAGGTAGTGTATTTCACTATTCAGTGTATTGGTGTAGCTGTGTATTTCTCTTATATTTAGCCCATGCTTTAGATTTTGACTGTAAATCTTGATATTTATAAATTTAGAGTTCAGGTATCTTCAAGTAAAGTTTCCCACACTTAGGAAGTACTAAAGTTTCCAACAGTTATTTGTAAGCACCCTTAAAATGAAAGTGAATAAAATAAACAAACCTATCCTCCTTACGCTGTGAAGCATAATAATATGATGTTATTTAGTGTTGACTTTAGGACAACACTAAAATCTTTGTGGGTAATTGTGGGTGAAGAGGAAGTAGGAGTGAGAAAGTAAAATATTATTGTAAAGGGAGTAGATGACTTTTTTTAATGCTTCAGGTGTGTGAGTTGTGAAGATTTTCTTACTTCCATCTCAGACAACGGGGAAAGTGAGCATGCATCACTGCACAATTGTGGGAAGACTAGAAACAGATTACTGTTCAGTTTGGTTATTTCTTAATTTGGCTTACCAGGAAGCAGTTCTAACCAGGTGCTGCACAAAACATCTCAGTTGGGTCTGCAGCAGAACCTGGAGCATTGTTCGTTGGGGGTATGGTGAGAAATATGTTCTTCATGAACACCAAAGCAACAATGTGCCCAGGAAACTTGGAATGGCTGAGAAAATTTTGTATATAATATGCAATTATAAATTTGATATGGACGTGTCTGGAGATGCAGATCCGAAACAATTTTTAGTAATTGAGATTTACATATTGGGTTTGGACTCTGACGTGCTTCAACAGCCAGAGTAAAGCATTGCTCATTGGTGTGTGGCGTCTCATAAATTCCGTTGTCTTTACTGGTAAAATACTTGAGACTTTCCAATAATGCATTAAAAACGGGACTAATATCTTTAATATATATGTTTCCCAGGAGAGGAAATGAGGCAGTATGTGTGCAGTACTATTTTCATTTTAACAGTAGAGCTAACTGACTTTTTTCCAAAATCCAGATGGGTATACCCAGAGTGAAAATATTGACAGAAGAGATAAATTTTTCAGGCAAGCTATTATGAAAATGTGATTCCTTTTTAAATACCCATATTCTGCTGAAAAATTCTAGATGAGATACCATGTAACTATTTGTCTATTGTATGGTTACAGGCAAGAATATCACAAAAAAATAGAAAAACTGCAGCTCTCCAGATTTTGACTATTGTAATTTATTATCTTGTTATGAGACATCAATGATAATAAAATATTACTTTAGATATTTTAATTTTTGAAAAGTGTTTTTAGAGCAAAGAATAAACCCTCAAGCATCATTTAAACAAGAAATAAGAAATATGTTTAGTTACTTAGACAAACTAGTGTGGTAAGATACAAACTGGGCCAACTGCTTGGATTTGATAATCTGTAATGAAATCCCTTAGCATTTATTAATGGGGAAATTCTTAAAGAAATCCAAGTTTTGTAAAACCAGTGCTTCAGTACTTTTAAACTAGCAGATCTTTAAAATTTTTTATCACTTTCTAACAAGTGCTCCTGAAAAATTTTAATGACATGTATTAAGAGGCTATCCCGGAAGAACAGAATTTCTTTAAAAGTTTGTTGTGCTTATATATTTTTCCAAAGTAAAAGGAGCTTAAATTGCAGATCACATTAAAACTGGGATTGCCATTAAATTCATTTAAGATTAGGCCAATGGTTTATGGTTTTCTTTATTCAATTGCTTGCTGTGCATGAAGTGATGTAACTTGAGTATGCAGCATCTCAGAGCAGCAGCAATCAGTTGCAGAGGCTAAAGCTATTTGTCTTGACATAGAAGATATTGAATTTTGTTCTTGATTAAAAAAAAGAAATATAAATCAACTTTTCTTTCCTTAGATGTTACTCTGTGTCACTAACCATAAAAAGCAAGCATATGATTGCTGAAAGACAAGTGACTGTCAGTGTTGTTACTATTCTGTTTATCCAAACCCAAGGATTCTTGAGAAACATGTAACAGACGTGGTACTCTGTTAATCTGTGACTAAAAAAAAAGAGTGCAATAAGGTGTTTTGACATATATTGGCAAAGACTTCCATAATATAATTTATCACCAAGAGCTCTAGTGGCAGATAAAACGTAAGAAGTTTTCATCTCTTTTTCCAGACTATTTTGTGGCCAGCTAATGAACATCTTCTGTTAATAAAGGATTTTTCCTGAATACAACAGTTTGGAGTTCTTTAATCTTCCAGGCAGCTTTCATGAAATGTTAATAGGGAAAAGGAAATATATGAACCTTTCTTACAGATAATTAATATTCACTTTCTCCACTGTTTTGAAATCCCATAGTGTCAGCAGAGGTAAGGAAGAGATAATATTTAAAAGACATGCTACCATCACCCATGATGTCACCTCTTTCCCAGCCTTTTGAATCTGTCAAATGTTCATTGGCAATGCAGAGATTACAAGAGAAGTGTTTGCTCCCCTAGGAAGTAATATCAACCATTTGTTCATTAGCACATTGTGATGGATCAAGGGTGGGTATTCTGTTCTTCAGAAGACCCATAAAGCATGATTTAGAATTACCACTCAGTACATATGTTTTTCTCTTTCAGGGTAGTATTAGACTGTACACCTTGCTCTTTAAATTTCAGCTAAGTAAGTTTGTTATCCTCTACATCCTTTCTATTTGCATTTCAGCTGGATATGTATTTTTCAAGGAGAAATGCCTGACGATTTTATGTGGGAAAAAAAGCCAACACATAGTCCAGAAACAGTAAATTTTCTAAACTGCTGATGTCTCTTCAGAAAAATCACATAAAGACATGCAAAACTTGATGGTTGCATTGATTGTGTATAAAACTTTGTTCAATCTTCAGTTTCTTATTTTCAGTAAACATTTTTAAAAGACAGGTAAATTGTGAAAAATATCCAGTATGATTTAAAAGTTTTTTTATGAAATAGCATAGGAAAAACGTACTTTAAAAATGTGATGAGATTGTTGATCTATACCAGACAACTTTGCTTTACTTTCTATGTATCTGCTTGAACAATCTTGTAGCTGATTTTAGAAATTTTAGAGTCATTCAAGCAGCAGGAAACTGTCGTTTTTCACAAAATAGTGTGGTAATTGCATTTCTGTGGAAAAAATATTGACATATATGCTTTTAAATTGCATGGTAATGCTTGTATCATATGCCACAACATTGTACTCTTCATATGTGAACGAGAATGTGAAGGCTGAAGCTAACTTGCTCAAAAACTCTGGATGTATTTATGCTTTGAAAAAGTTATTGTCAAAACCAAGATCCAATCTTCAGAACCTCAAACACCTTTAATTTAAGAATTCAAGTATTAACTGTATTTAGCTAATTATAACTAACCATCCATAGCTAACAAGCTTGGAATTGTGTGCACAAAAGAAAAATTAAGAATTTTCATAAAGTTTTTTCTGCAAAAGAATAGAACTACTCATACATGGTTGTCAAAATGTTTTAAAGTGATTAATTTAAAAGAAAGAAGCATCGGCAAAATTAGGATTCTTTTTCTCGCTCCTCCTACTCATTTTCATTCTTTTATTACTTGTTTTAGTAGTGTCTTTAGATACAAATGCCTTGACTTTCTGAGGTGTTAAAAATTTCCAGTTAATTAAAAAGAAGATGAATAGAGAGGACTAAACTCCACTGTTTCATATTGTAGTGATGATGACAGTGTTTAGTGTGGCTTTAAATAACATCTAAAATATGAAACTAAGAGGAACTAATGACCTGAGACAGGTAATATTTCACAGGTCACAATTTGTCTTAAGGAATCAGTGGCTCACAGAATGCCTCAAATTATGTAAATATCTCTACTTGGTTTAAATCATGCATTGTGTAAGAAAACAACCAAAAAAACTCTATAACATGGAACTTTAAAGGACGGATCTTTAAATTTAGCAAAATACAGAGCAAATTAATTTTTTTTAATTTCTGTATATTGATGAATCGTACTTTTATAATACAGTAAGTTTTGTTTTTTTCCTGAGTTTTCTGTCTTCACGCTTCCTGAGGAGAATCTTACTCTTTTCTAGACAGTGCAGTGGTTCATTAAAATACTTACACGTTTTTTTTGTAAGAAATCCATTTTGTATTTTATGGGCTGGATTTTTATGATTTTACAAGCATGAGATAATAAAATAACATAAATAATTACTTTTTTCCTTGTTCTTTTATCCTATTGAGATTACATGAAGACACACTCTATGTTCTTAATTATTTCACTCTTGAAAACTCTGTTCTCGAAAGTTTTAGTCAGGCAAAAATCTTCCAAGGCTTCAAACTGAACTGGGTAGGAAAAGGTAACAGAACATCTATACTTCATAGAGGAAAACTAAAACACTCTGTTTACCTAAATTCTGACTATCCTTAAGGCAGTTTACCTCTTTTACTGTTCTTTATAAAAATGTGTGGCTTGAAAATGCTTGTCATTTTATCATAGGGCAAAAAAAGAGGATCCAGCAGTTTAGGACTTCTAAGACATTTTTAGACAAATAGTGTGAAGTACGATAAAAATGTCAGTTTTTCTCTCAAGTCTCTTTGAAGAACTTTCCTAGTTTATGACAACAAGGACAGCAGAAACCTATAATGACCTTTGATATTTATGAATTTAATTGTGATCTTTGTGAGCTATCTGTAAGTATGAAACATTTTCTTAGCTTCACTTAATTTGCACTGTACTTCTGCAGTATATTCTAATGTGTTCTAAGAGAAATATAAAACAAACAAATAGTTGACCTAATCAGTAGGGTAGTGGAATGATGGGTTTAAACTCTATGTGAATCTGAAAAACCTTTGCTTCTAAAACTCTACACACTGAAATTTGGCATGAAACCAATATCACAAATATAGGGATCATTGGCAAGCACAACTAAAGGAGTCATGAGAAACATGAGTCTAAGTTTGCACCAAATACTAGTCACATGTACAATCTCCTGCTATGGATTGTTAAATCTGTTTTGGTTTAAAAGACTGTCTAATTCTTGACACAAATTATTATAAGGTTTTTGAGAATTTGAATAGTATTCACTCCTAACCCAGACCACCAGGTAGTTTCAATATGGAGTTAGATGGCTTTGTAGATGGCTTTTTGGAGGAACATTCTAAGGAAAGTGTATTGGTACAACTTCAGAGAGAAAGGGTTGATACAAGCTTTGTTTGTACATTTACATTTTTTTATTACTCAAAAACGCACTGACCTTTCATTTTTTTTTAATATTTTGAGATCTATTTTTCTCTGGCTATCTATTTCCATCTGTGATAAGAAGAAGGGAAGCATCAGGATTCTTAACTTTAATTTTAAGGAGGTATTTCCACCTCCTAGATTGATTGCAGCCTAGCTCCTTCTGCATGCATATTGTTGCTTGTTTAGTCTTTTATGACAGGTGTTATTGTTCAGCCTTCCAATCCCAACTAGAGTGGTAAAAGGTTCTCTCTCTCTCTCTCAACTCCATACATTCTCCATTACATACTCTCAAGTAATCAAGGAAATTGTATTTTGGCACTATGGGAAGAAGCTGTGTATGCTATTACCCTGGTTTTCTTCAACATGCTGTTATGTTTTGAACGTGCTCTTCTTCCCATTTGCTGAATAATCCAACTTCATCTTTACTAAGAAAAGAAATGACTAGTTCAAGCCTCCCTTTAGGCTGAATGCAGGTATACTTAATGCAGGAATAGATTCAGTGGATATTGTTGGTCTAAAAAAAAAATCCCCCCACGCTGTACATGTGCACTAGGAAAGAAATCTGCACGGATGACTCTTCCTAAGAGCCGCAGATATTGTAGGGTGAGTAACCGTTCTCTCTGCACTGACAGATGGGTGAGACTCTATCCAGTATGCAATATTTCAAGTTTATTTAAATAAAATAGCTTGCTCTTCTCTTAAGCAAAGGTATTTTCATGATTTTGTTATCTGAAGTGTTTAGCATATACTGAAGAGTTCTGTGTTTGAAATCTCTTTTCTGTCTTTTTTTTTCTTTTTTTTTTTTGCTGTGGTGGATAGAAAAAATAAGTGCTGGAAAGCAGGCACGAAAGAAAGGTCAACAGTTTTGCATCTGCAGTTCTATATTTGCACAGGTTGCTAGGCAATGTGAGAAAATCATAGCTCTAAACTGCAAGTGTGTTTTCAGACATCAATTATTAAAAAGAGATCAACAACTGTATTTAGTAATATAGTTCAGTACAATTACCTTTCATTAACGTTACTAATCTTTGACAATTATTAGGCGAAATTCATATTATACAGTCTGCATTTACTTCAGAATTGGTGAGTCCCTCCCTTCAAGGATCAGCTTATATTTGTTTTGTAATACCATGATAAAAATTTCTTATTCCCTGTTTGAACATAGGAACTTGATTACTTTTTTGCGTTTTTGCTTCAAGAGCCATTGACTGTCATGACACATGTTGTGTGAATTATCAGGCTAGGAACGTACCTTCTTCTAGTTCCACCGCTGTTGTTGAAACAGAAAGCATGATTCTGGCTGGCACCTGGCTGGTGTGAGACATCTAATATATTTCTGATATGGATTGAGGAAGGGCTCTCTAAAGATTTACAGATTATAATATCAATGTATTTGGCCTGAGCTATAGGAAGGGAATATAGAAAGAAACCACAAATGCAAAGGAGAGGGAAGAAAAGAAGACTGGAACCAAAGGAGAGGATGCTGCCTGCCCTGGGGCACTGTCTGGGGCTCTGCCTACGTAGATTTGGAAGCACAGTGACTCAGCAGGGCTTCTGGGGATATAATCATGGTGGGGCAGAAGGTGAAAGAAATTTTTTTTTCTGGCTCACCGTGTCACTTCGTATTATACATAACGGATGAACATGAAGAAGCACAAGATCTAAATGCTTTGGAGTCTGTGCCTCACTCCAGAATTTCTGACTCTGTTGTTCGCAATCAAGATCAATTCCTTTAAAAGCTCCAAAACTTGTAACAGTGAGGGAAAAGGAACTGGTTTTATGAATTATATGCTAATTTGCTGTCTTGATATTTTACATTAATAACTAGCTTTAAGAGTAGAAATTAAACCACCAATTCAAGATTTTTTTCTATGACTTTATATAAAATTCTGAATGTTCGTTTTATCTTTTTTCTCTCCTCAATAGATTTCATTCAAAAATGCACATGCAGATATATTCTGCTAATAACCTGGATTCTGCTCATTATAATTAAATGCCATCTGAGACAAACAGTCCCTTATGATTCCTCCCTGTTGCAGCCTGGAGCAGTTCAGTTAATGCTCTGAATGTTTATCTCTCAGTGGCTCAGCTTAAATCAGTTTTAAGCAGAAAATCTCTGAATATGTGAAATGCTTGTGTGACTACATAGGGCTAGAGTTTTCAAAAGCTTGAGATTATGTTAATGTAATCCAGGAGGTGAAAATATCTTTTCCTAGCTCACCTGATCACATCAGAGGGCACTGTTCAGAAAATTTACACCAAGGGGGTTTGAAAGGTAAACCACCTAAACCATTCAAGTATTTCCATAAATTATAACTGAAGTGTGAGTTTAGTTACTGAAGAAATAGAGATGAAGCAGAGGTAATTATAATGTGTTCTACTAAATGGCAGAAACTATTTTTAGAGTAGGAAAATTTTAGCAACAGAATACAAAGAAATACCCAGTGAAACCTCAAGTCTAACATTAGGCTTTCTTAAAATAACAGCAGTGAAGAGAAACCTGGTTGCTCTGGTTCTCAGCTCCCCAAGAGATTAAGGTCTTGTTCAGATAGATATTCTCAGTATAAATGCAAAAATAAATGTCAGTAATGTTTGACCCTCTTAAATAGGGATTAGATACAGCAATCATGGTCAGCAGAGTTTTACAAACAATTTAAAAGTTTTGCTTTCTGTGAAAAAAGTAGAATTGCTTCTCTAAAATAACTTCCATGCTATTATATACAAGTGTAGCAGTGTGAATAGCAAGTTCCCATAGCCCCCTGCAGCCCTCCTATGTTTATGTGTTACCCCTGTTCCATATGCATTGCGTTCTGGAATGTTCTCCTTTCCTCAGTCCCCCATTGGTTGTCTGTATTAATCCCTCCTCTGTTCTATTCCCATTGGCTGTTCCCCTGTCGACCCCTCCCATGTTCCCTTTCCCTATTGGATTATGCCCTGCACTCCGCCTCCCTTTGTCCCAGTATAAAAGTGCTTGTACTTCCTCTATTCTGGGTCTTGCTGTCTCCCCATCTTCAGAAGATTAAATCTCTGGAACCCAAGCAGCAGGCCGTCTCTCTCCTCCTTTGTCTCTGCTGGCGCGCCTTCCGCCAGCCTGGGGGAAGCCCCTTCGAGTAGGGAAGCTGCGTTCTCAACTGCTTTGTGTGTGTTCCTGCTGTGGCCAGGGCGTAGCGCACAGACCCCGGGCTTCCTTCATCTGGGCTTGCACCTCCCCCCCCCCCAAGCAGCCGACCTGGCAGAACTGCTGAGGGCATCCTGGTAGCGTGGCCGTGCAGCCACATAACAAGTATTTTAATTGTTTGATATTTCCATTAAAAAACAGACTGGTTTTGTTTTCATGTGCATGATTGTGTGTATGGGTGCTGTGCAACAGTGATCTGTCCTCACAGTATCTTACTGAGGCAAGGTAGATGCCTTATTCTTACCAATGATTGCAGAGGGCCATTTGGGTAAAAAAGATGTGCAATAGCTGCTCCTACAGCATCTTGTGTGGGCTACATTGACCATCCCATTAATTGCATAACATGCCCTTACGTGACTGGTTACATTGGCACTCAATAAATAACCCACATTTTTCTTTGGTTTAATAAATCGTGTCATCAACCATTTTGGCAGTTTTTTTAGTGTGTTTTAGTGAATTCTGTGAGAATTCCTCACTGCAGTTTCTGACAATGTGGTCTTTTCACAGTGAGTTCCCAGGAGGTTTTTTCAAAGATTAAAAAAGTAAGAGTAGTATATGTAAAATAATTAATAGAGTGAAATCAGGTGGATAGCTGAGGATGCAGAGAAACAAGAAATACATTTCTACATCTTGTTGTAGTGTAAATCACATTTCCAACACTACTTTAGCAAGCTTTGCTATCTTTTCTATGTAACATAGTATTACCTATTTGTGAACAAACAATACAATATTCAACATGCAGAAAATACTGTAAGGTCTTTACAGGCATAAATTTTGGCCACAATTATGTAATAATATTCTCATACTATATGAAACTTTTGTATTTACTTCCTCATCAGCCTTAGTTAAACAGGTCTTTGCACCATTTCTTTCGTGTAGGTGGATAAAGAAAGTGATTGTAAATGAAAATCTGAAAAAAACCCCTAAGAAGTAAAACAGTCATTAAAGATCAAGGAGAATCAACTTCAAAATGGAAGCATGATCTAGGACACAAAACACTAATATTTTCTGTCTTATACGTCTTCATTTGGAATCACTAATAATTTTATTAGCCACTACATCTCTTACCCTCTTAGTTTTATTTGCTACCGCATCTCTTATCCACTTAATGTAAAACAGAATCTGAGTGTAAAGGCTGCTTTTCATTGCACACTTTTACATTAATAGTGGTTGATATTTTTTGATGCAGCATTACCGGGTTACAGTATATAGTGCAATTCATCTAATTATACTATATAATCTAATTATAGTGTACTGATCTAATATTTTATCCATACTTCTTATGTATTTATTTCATTTAAATAATTTTAAGGAAATACTGGAGTTGATAAGATGGGAGAGAAGAGATATTATGTATTTTCCTTAATAGTGTAAATTCTAATTCCTTAAGGCATTGACAGGTTGAAGTTTTTAGGTTGAAATTTTTTATGTCTGCTACCTGCTTTGTGGCTGATGTGTTTTCACTTGTTTTGTAAGGAAACAAGACCTGTTCAATAATGCTGTCATATTAGTCCCCACTTGTTTTGTCTCCAAGTGCCAGTTTCAAAGGTTTCAAGGACATCAAATTATCACAGAAGTTGTAAAAACCATCAACTATGTAAGGGAGCAAAATTAAGCTGCTGTCTCAGCTAAGGGGTAGCAGAGAAACTGAACAGACTTTTAACTCTGTTAGCTGCCAGCCAGCTTGCATGCAGATATAGAGCAGCCACAGCACTTGCTGTGCTTTCACCAGTCAGCGCGCTAAAAAGGCAGGCAAAGGACCCAGTAGGTGCCTGGGATAAAGGATGTGCCTCTTGGCACTTTGATAAAAATCCATCCCAATTTGGCCATATTATCATTCTCATACCAGTGCAGTTTTCATGTGCACATGTAAAAGCTGCTCTGGCCATAACTAGCACTGCACATTGAACCAGGATGAAAACCTTATCAATTTATGAATCCATTAACTCTTCATTGGCAAGAAAAGAGCTGGTTTAGAAGATTCTGACCCTGCTCATAATCCCTGTCAGGTGTGATGCCTTAATTGCCTTGATGGCTATATGTGACCCCCTGCCCTGTCCATGGATCCCTTTGAACTCAGGCTAAGGTAGCTGGACCTTGTATGAGCTTTCTTTGGAATCAGTCCTGCCTCACTGACTGGGTTTCCTAGACAGACTCCAAATCTAGGTAGTGTGGCAGTTTTCTCTCCTCTCTGGGCCTTGAACCTGGTTTAAGGGTAGCCTTGTCTCTTGCATGCCCTTGGGTCTGTGCTACAGCCTTGTCTCCAGCTCTGACTCCTCAGCAAACCTTGGATGTACATAGTAGGTGGGTTTTCTCTGGTCCTGTCTTTGTCCATGTCTACTGCTACTCTTGTCTGGATTCTGTTGCACAGCCCCTGGGACTGGCTGGAGTGCTACTTTGTCATGTCTAGGGGCACAGATAGACCTCCTTACAGTGACCTGGTGTGGGCTTGTGTTGTATTGGTGAGAGCCCTACCTGCAAGTGTTGCCCTTGGCTCCTGGGTCACCCTGTCCCTTCCAGTGATCTGGTCCTCATTGGTCTCTGGTACTTGGTACAAAAATATGGTGAAGCTTTCGTCCTCTAGTTTGCTTACCACCAAGGCTGACATAAAATTACTTCGACAAAAAGGTTAAAGTCCAAGTTAAGCATAAAGGAATACTAGAATTAAGTTGTTTATGGAATCCTCATTTGCCAAACCCTTGTAAGATTTCTGTCTATGTCTGTTGCTATGATTACTGTATTTTGCTCAGGGCACTGTAAAGTGTATTCAGGAAATCAGCAGTCACATTTTGTTGCCGTTTGCTGTATAGCTCAGACTTTATTTCAGTCACAGTATTTGAACATGGAGATATGTGAGACTTAATTTTGCATGTACTTTTCTGTGCTAATCATTGTTATAGTGCATAGGCACTGAACTAATTATACTAGATGTAGCTTGAGTGTGATTTTTTACTAACTTTTTTCCTTGCATAGTAACCGTCCAAATGCACTTACCAGGCAGAGGTTAAGCAAATTTATTTTTCTTTTAATGGAAAACAAGCTGCTTATGCCTACTGCACAGAAAAAGACAGGTTCATGGACATTTTAGATACACATCGACATGCTGCAAGCTGTTGGCTTGCCTGTTCCTGTATGTCTTCATGGTGCTGCCATACCATGAATTTATCCATTTCTAACGTACTTGGCTTTTTATCCCACTCCTTGATTTTAAAGTCTGTCTCCCACTAACCTCATATATAGGGGTCAGTATTCATAGTTTCAGTGAGCTGAAACTTAGAGTCCCAGTGGCAGGGAATTACAAGCAGGGTCTTTGCTGACAACTTGTGAAAAGTTTGGTTTATATTCATAACCAAAACCCTGTCATCAGACTTCTGAAGCAGAGCTAAAAGCAATTTGCCCATGAGCTCTTTTGCAGTGTTATCTTTTTCCTTTGTCTTATACATGTTTCAAGCACTTGTAACAGAGAAACCAACTCTTTTCTAGGAGGGTTTGTATTATGCAATGTACAGTTACTAATTTCTGAGGTAATTCAACGCTGTTTTGGCTCAGAAAAAGAACAGAAGATGTTCCACAGGGACCTGGACCTCTATAGTTCTTCAGTAGATTTGCTTTCTAAGCAAAGCAATGTCTGCAGGTAAACATAACAGCTTCTGTTAGGTCATCTTCAGGTTTGTATGCTTTAAAATTATATGCAATAAGAAGGAAAGGGAAGGCAATACAGCATCATTGGCAGCTGTGCTAAGGGACAAAAAAAAGAATCTGTAGCAAGGCTTTCTGCAATAATAATTTCCAGTGACTTGTATGCAGTGTTTTCACTAATAGAAATACTTACGCAGTAGTTGTTACTGCTACATGAGCCTGAATTTACAGCTACTTAGCAGGGGCAGTAGGAGTTTACTGAGGCATGCTTGTGATAGTTTGACAGTTCTGACTAAATATGCCTGACACTAATAAGACATGGATGGTTAGTGCCAGCCTAAGTTAGAATAAGCTTAAGGATGACCTTTTATCATAGCTACTTTGGAGGAGTTATCTCTGTGCTTGAGCTTAGTTCATGCTATAGCCTCACCCCAATAAATGTGAGCTAGTGAGGAAACACCTACATTTGTGAGATGGGCATGAGACCATGCAACCAGACTGATGAGTTGCCGCCCCTGGTAAGTCCTTCATTCACCCATTCCATGAAAAGAAGTTTCCCAAGAGAAATGTCTCAGTCTGTGAGACTGCTTCGTTTTACAAACCCTTTGCAAAAAGGGCAGCATGGAGCTGTGGTGCCCCATTAGGAGAACGTCTTTGAATTTGTTATTGGGTACAGCATAGGGCAGAAAAATCAAGGTCTCAACTGCTTCTTGCCGTTTATGCAGCACTGGCAGCACATCTGCTATGGAGGCATCTTTTTCATTCCCATCACAAAGCAGCTCCCACCACAGAATGGTCTGATTTCACAAATGGGAGGAGGACCAGTT
Source organism: Edolisoma coerulescens (assembly GCA_013397115.1). NCBI lineage: Eukaryota > Metazoa > Chordata > Aves > Passeriformes > Campephagidae > Edolisoma > Edolisoma coerulescens. Next base: position 417,989 of record VWZW01004020.1, on the reverse strand, counting down.
TAAAATGTCTGACTTGGTGTCTGATGCTGTAGAAATATTCTGAACAAAGTTATCTTGCAAAACAAATTAATTCTTTTCACTGTCCTAGGGGCTGCAGAGTATTTCTTCAGGGTGTTGAGAGATGCAAGTACCTTGTCTGGGACTTAAATATGTTGGCACTAATAACATGGGCCACATAGTTCACCTCATTATCTGCTTCTGGAGATGATTACAAGAAGAAAAAAAAAAATATATCCACCTTATAACAAAGAGGTTTAATACTAATTGTGTACTGTGTCAGCGGAATATTTTATACAGATGAGGGCTGCGCACAAGTTGTCTGTATAACTTATTTCAACAAATCACATTATGAGAGGGCTGGGGAGGAAGTACATTTGACAAAGACATGGATTTTAGAATACCTCCGCCATATTTAAAATTTGGATGTTAGTACTTATGCCACCACAGCAACTTTCATTACCTGCACTTGTTTAATTTTAAGGAAATATTTCCCAAGCTAATCAGAGGCTTCAGGACTGGAGGCATGCGCAGTGGCAATGATCATGCATTGGTGGAATTTGCAATCCTAAAGGATATGGATCACATATGGAGTAATGTTAGGTCCCTGAACTTTAGGAAAGCAAACTCCCAGCTCTTCAAGAAGATAGTCAATATGATCCCTTGGGACTGCCCTCAGGGACAAGAGAGCTGAACAGAGGTGGCATATCTTTAAGGAAGTCTTCCATGTAGCGCAAGACCTATCAATCCCCAGGAACAAGAAACTGGGCAAGGAAGGAAAGACCTGGTGTGGTTGAGTAGGAAACTGCTGGTCAAACTAAATGGAAAAAGCAAATGCACAGACAGTGGAAACAAGGACAGTAACCTGGAAAGAGTATAGAGATGAAGTTTGGATGCATAGGGATGGAGTGAGAAAGGCCAAGGTGAAGCTAGAACTGAACCTGACAAGAGTTGCAAAGAATAACGTGAAGGTATAGGTACATTAACCAGAAAAGGAAAGTCAAAGAAGGAATATCTCCCCAATAAAAAATGCTGGAAAACTGGTAACAATGGATGAGGAGACGGCTGATGTACTCAACTTCTTTGCCTCAGTCTTCAATGGCAACCTCTTTTCTCACATCTCTTGTGTGGATGGACAGCAGGATGTGGGCAGGAGGAGCTAAGTCCCTCCCACTGATCCAGTAAGGATCACTCTGTGTGACTCGATGAGATGCATCACAGAGCCCTGAGGGAACAGGCTCATATAGTTGCCAAGCCACTCTCCATGATATTTGAAAAATGATGGCAGACAGGTGAAGTCCTAGATGACTTGAAAAAGGTAAACATTGTAAATCCATCCCTGAAAAGAGTAGAAAGGAGGACCCTGTGAACCCCCAGCCTGGCAGCCTCACCTCTGTGCTGGGGAATACCATGGAACAGATCCTCCCAGAAATCATGGTAAGGCACATGGAGGACAGGGAGGTGATTTGGGACAGCCGGCATGACTTCACCAAGGGCAAGTCCTGCCCGACCAACCCAGTGGCCATCTATGACAGGATGACTACATCAGTAGACATGGGAAGGACTATTAAAGTCATTTATCTGTAAAGCCTTTGACATGAACCCCCAGGATAACCTTTTCTCTAAATTGGAGATTAATTTGATGGGTGTACTGTTTGGTGGATATGGAGTTGGTTGGATGGTCCCATCCAGAGGATAGTGGTTAATGGCTCAAAGTCTCAATGGACATCAGTGATAAGTGGTGTCCCTCAGGGTTCTGTATTGGGATCAATGTTATTTAATATCTTCATTAATGACAAAGGGATCAAGTGCAGCCTCAGCAAGTTTGCAGGTGACACCAAGCTGAGTGATGCAGTTGATGCACCTGAGGCATCCAGACAAGGAGGTGGACAAGCCCAAGAGGTGGGCCCATGTGAATTTTGTGAGGTTTAACCAGACCAAGTGCAAGGTGCTGTACCCAGGTCAGGGCAGCCCCAAGTACCAACACAGGCTGGGGATGAACAGATCAAGAGCAGCCCTGCCCGGAAGGCCTTGGGGGTGCTGGTGCACATGACCCAGCCATGGCACTCACAGCCCAGAAAGCCAAACGTGTCCTGGGCTGCATCCAAAGCAGCGTGGGCAGTAGGGTGAGGGAGGGGATTCCGCCGCTCTGCTCCGTGCTGGTGAGACCCCACCTGCAGTGCTGCTTCCAGCTCTGGGGTCCCCAGCACAGGAAGGACAGGGACCTGTTGAAGCAAGTCCAGAGAAGGTCACCAAGATGATTAGAGGGATGGAAAATCTCTCCCTCAGAAAAAACCTGAGAGAATTGGGATTGTTCAGCCTGGAATAGACAAGGCTTAGGCATGACATAATTGTGGCCTTCTAGTACCTGAAGGGAGCCTACAAAAAAGATGGAGAGAGACTTTTTACAAGGGCATGCACGGAAAGGACAAAGGAGAATAGTTGCAAACTGAAAGACAGTAGGTTTATATTAGAAGGAGAAAATTCTTTGCTTTGGGGATAGTGAGGCACTGGAACAGGTCGCCCAGAGAAGTTGTGGATGTTCCATCCCTGGGAGTATTCAAAGCCATGTTGGACAGAGCTTTGAGCAACCTGGTCTAGTAAAAGGTGTCCCTGTCCATGGCGAGGGAATTGGAAATAGGTGATCTTTACGGTCCCTTCCAATCTGTCAGACATGAAATCAGGAGTTTGGCTTTCGCATTCATTAATTGACAAGTGGTTAATTTCAATTATGAATGTTTTTAATAGTTAATTAAGTTGTTAATAAGTTCCTGAGGTTGAGAGGAGTTTGTGATATATGTTCTTTACTGTTTAAATGTTATGTGTTACTTATAGGTTCTAAACAATGTTCAAGAGTTTACATTTTATTGAAAAATCCTGATATCTTTTTAATCTCATCTCCAAGTTCAGCTGTGTTCCAGGGAGAAAACCCCTCACCCATGGCCCAAGGACTATTTTTAGACATCAGCCCTTAGCCTGTCACCAAGCTCCATGGCAACCATGACTTTCAATTAAGAAGTTTCCCGCCCAGATGATGTCACCCAAAGACTGAGCCCCTAGTAACCAACGAGCCATTGGTCCGAAGACCTTACATCATCTCCTGACCCAAGACCAATGAAGTAGACTCTGAGAGGACTCCCCCAATCATCTTCCACCTTGGAGGCGGGACAGTGAGCGGTGATGGGAGGAGCCAGAGAGGTATAAAACCTTGTGCACAAGCTGAAGAGCTGCTCTTTTTGCCTGCTGTGGTGGTTGCTGGTTGCCTCTGCACACCTTAGCTCGGGATTAGCCCAGGCAGAGTCCGGTGCTGGAGATCCTAGGCCGACCTGTAAACCTGTTTTGCTTGGGATTAGCCCAAGCAAGACCCAGCACTGTGGGTCTTTGATTTGGGTTTACAGCCGTTTTGGCTGAAAGTGTCTCTGATTGCTGCGGGCCCGGATGAGATTTTTTTGTTTAAGGAATTTGGCCTTTTTGTTTAATAAACCAGTTTCTTTTTAAACTTCAGATTGAGTGTGGCCTCATTCCTGACACAATCCAAGCCATTCTGTGATTCTTACTGCACTAATTTTACTTACTGATGGAAAGGGAGGCAGTGTCCAGTGGTGAGTTTAGATATGTGCTCTTGCGTGTCCAGTGATTATGAAGAGAACTGTGCTAGCAGGGGCAGCTTCTTAGTTTTTTGTCTAATTTATATGCAAGTTTATATTTTCTTTACCTGTCAGTGTTATGTATTGATGCTTGGGTGGTTTAGAAAAGTACTGCAGTTGTAAAGTGGGTGTTTTTGTACTGAATAATCAGTCTGAAGGAAACTAATTTTTTTTTGCAAGAGACTTTTTCTCACCTTGACTGAGTTTTAATTCAGCAGATGATTCAGGTCCTGTTCTTAATCCAAATAATACTTATTGCTACATTTTGCAGTAATTGCTAAATTCTCATTTCAGTGGTGTTTATTTTATAAGACAAGTCTTGACCTGCTGGTTTGTTCTTAATGAAGCATCTGGAATTCAAATCACGTATATAAACTAAATGGCAAAGAGCAGAGTAAGTTCAAATTCTGACCTCATTCTGGTAGGTTAGAATGACTGTGAAGAGGGGGAAGTAAACTTATAAATAAAAACAATTTCCTAACTGCTTCTCATTTTCAGTGTGTCAGGATATAGAATATATCCAACATTACTAATTTGTAGCGCTATATCTTTTGTTGTCTAAAGAAGTAAATGAGCGTCTGAACTCTGAGTTTCTCTTCATACTAATCCATTAGCATATGAGAAACTTGACAGAACATTTGCCCAATGTGTAAATGCATGTGTGAGTTGCATGTATGTGATGAAGGAAAGCAAATGAATTATCAAATAAAGATTAAAAAAATAAAATCAGGTGTAGAGATATGCAATAAATGTAATATGCCTAGGAAAAAAGTGAATTTTTCTTGAATAAATACTTAGGTTAGATCAGTTATATTCTGGAATTTCAGTTTCATGCAGCAGGATACTGTAACAGTTAAGGTCAATACTTTATGTTAACACAAGCTTATCCCTCCTTCTTTTTTGTGCCAAAGCAAGCATTTATAGGTTTATAGAAATAAACCCAGTGACTATCCACAAGATTATACATCTGGACTAGATTTCTACTACCTAAATTACCATTTCCTACCAATCAAAAAGCTGACTGAACGTGTTCCTTCCTTGTTTCTTTTTGTCAGTGAATTGCACTGGTCAATGTTGTATCTGTTGCAAGAGAGAACATTGTTTCAGGAAGAAAAATATGTGGGAAGGCCTGAATCAAAACTTTTATTTACTACAGAGGTGCTCATCCATTTTCAGGCACATGGACTCCTGATTTATTACATGTTTCTTCAGATCAATCCTGTAAATATCTATTAGCCAGAGAACCAGCAGAAGAGACACTTCCATGGCAGCAACAACCCTCTGGAAGAGGTGAGCAGCTGTTTCAAGCTGAAATTTGAGCATTCTGATGTGGGATGAATAAGTTGCTCGACTGGAACAACTAGTTCTACCAGTTTTCCAATTGCTACCAGTAATATTCCTGACACTATTAACCTGAGTACAGGCATGTTCTTAATGAAAGCGAGAAAAGCTGCTTAGTTAAAAAATAGAGCAGTAAATGCTGATCTTTCTCCACTGCCAAAAAGAGATCTCTACTCAGGCTTTCTTGTAGTGAGATATTAGCACTTCACGATCTTGCATAAGACATAATACTGAAGGGGACAACTGCTATAGACGTCTTGTTTTTCTGGAGAATTCTTAGAAAAAAAACAATGCACCAAAAAAAAGAAAAAAAAACCAAACCAAAAAATCCATTAATTTTTTTTTCCTGAAAAGCCCTGTCATTTTGCCAGATTTTAGCTTTTGTACATTTTTATTGCTGACTAAAAATGCCTGAATTTCATTTTTGCATGTCGGAGGACCCTTTTGTATTTGCAGTTATAATAGCAGAAGTAGGTTGGGGAGCAGATGCTCTTACGGTGTAGATTTTAATGGTGCCCTAAAAAACTTACAGTTCAAATCTCTGAGATTTTGTCCATGAATGTGATGACTTAAATTCTTCCCAGCATGCTCAGTTTCATTACCTGGTAGAACAAAACCTCAATAAGCATTTTTCTGTCTCTAATTGTTGACAGAATATGTTTTTTCTTCAGTCTTAATTCTTGATTTGGACAAGTTTGTAAAAGATAAATTTTGTAATTTTAGAGTTGTGATTGGTCCTTTTGATACATCTAATTTAGGAACTTTTCTTAGTAAACTTGAAATGATATAAATCATCTTTTTAACATTGTTTTTCATATGATGAATTTGGTGTTTGCCTAGTACTGAAATTTATAATTTTTAGGACAGTGAAAGCCTTTTGCTAATTCACAGCTTCTGGTTCACTCAACACTTTGAACAATGACATAATTTTTGATAATGGCTGTTGCTCAGTCAAGTATGTTCCATTTCAATTTTGAAATAAGAAATTATGAAAATGACTGTCAGGGCAATTATGTTGGAAAGAATTTAACTCGAGGTAATTATAGCATGAGATTGTCTATGCAGGCAATTATTAACAAACGTGAACTTTTGGGAAAATGATACTTTTTTTTTCATAATCCAGAAATGAATTTTCTTTACTCTGTGTATGGCCTGTCTCTGATGTACATTATTGTTCGTTAATCTTCATGGAAAGAATCAATTATTGTATCATGTTCTAACACTCTTTNCCCACCTTGGGACTCTGTGAAGTACCAGTTGAGGTGTATCCATCTGGTTTTTTGAAAATAAAACCTAAATAAAACTCATTATATTTATGATTTAATGAATCTCTGGAAATAAGCTACATAGTCATATGAAGTTGGAATGTTCACACTGTTTAAAGAAATCAAGACGTTTAGTGATAAGCATTTACTTTCAATTTTAAAAAATAAGTGAGGTCAGTAGAAANAACAACTAGTTCTACCAGTTTTCCAATTGCTACCAGTAATATTCCTGACACTATTAACCTGAGTACAGGCATGTTCTTAATGAAAGCGAGAAAAGCTGCTTAGTTAAAAAATAGAGCAGTAAATGCTGATCTTTCTCCACTGCCAAAAAGAGATCTCTACTCAGGCTTTCTTGTAGTGAGATATTAGCACTTCACGATCTTGCATAAGACATAATACTGAAGGGGACAACTGCTATAGACGTCTTGTTTTTCTGGAGAATTCTTAGAAAAAAAACAATGCACCAAAAAAAAGAAAAAAAAACCAAACCAAAAAATCCATTAATTTTTTTTTCCTGAAAAGCCCTGTCATTTTGCCAGATTTTAGCTTTTGTACATTTTTATTGCTGACTAAAAATGCCTGAATTTCATTTTTGCATGTCGGAGGACCCTTTTGTATTTGCAGTTATAATAGCAGAAGTAGGTTGGGGAGCAGATGCTCTTACGGTGTAGATTTTAATGGTGCCCTAAAAAACTTACAGTTCAAATCTCTGAGATTTTGTCCATGAATGTGATGACTTAAATTCTTCCCAGCATGCTCAGTTTCATTACCTGGTAGAACAAAACCTCAATAAGCATTTTTCTGTCTCTAATTGTTGACAGAATATGTTTTTTCTTCAGTCTTAATTCTTGATTTGGACAAGTTTGTAAAAGATAAATTTTGTAATTTTAGAGTTGTGATTGGTCCTTTTGATACATCTAATTTAGGAACTTTTCTTAGTAAACTTGAAATGATATAAATCATCTTTTTAACATTGTTTTTCATATGATGAATTTGGTGTTTGCCTAGTACTGAAATTTATAATTTTTAGGACAGTGAAAGCCTTTTGCTAATTCACAGCTTCTGGTTCACTCAACACTTTGAACAATGACATAATTTTTGATAATGGCTGTTGCTCAGTCAAGTATGTTCCATTTCAATTTTGAAATAAGAAATTATGAAAATGACTGTCAGGGCAATTATGTTGGAAAGAATTTAACTCGAGGTAATTATAGCATGAGATTGTCTATGCAGGCAATTATTAACAAACGTGAACTTTTGGGAAAATGATACTTTTTTTTTCATAATCCAGAAATGAATTTTCTTTACTCTGTGTATGGCCTGTCTCTGATGTACATTATTGTTCGTTAATCTTCATGGAAAGAATCAATTATTGTATCATGTTCTAACACTCTTTCTTCCTGCAATATCTGTTTAATTTCTTTCAGTCTCTGACATTAATATGCTTCCAACTCTTCATTTGCATAGGAGGTTACTTGTTCCTTCTCCAAAAAAAGGAGATTTCGTTATGGCATAAAAAGACACGTGATGGCAAAAGCTTGTAAGAGCTAGATAGAAGCAGTTTGTTTGTTTGTTTTCATTCCAACCTTTAGGCAACATAAGTGGGGGTTTGTTACAGCAATGGTGATACATAGCTTTGAAGTTGTGTGTTGATGACTTCAGCCTCCTAGTTTAGGTGCTCTCAAGAAGGAAATTGTAAACATTTTTCCAGNTATTTGAGCAGCCTGGGCAGTGACCCCTAAACTCTCCAAACCTGACTAGACAGAAAAGCATCCAGTGTGGTTAATCCAGCAGTCTATTGCATTCACCTACCCTACATATGATGTCTTAGAAATGTAAACTCTTCCTGAAAGAAGATGTGATTTGGGAAAACTTGTCTTTGAGATAGAAATGGTCTGCAATTAATATTTTGACTGCAGTAATTGAAGTTTGACAGGACATCTGATTTATATGTAATTCTGTTCCAAGCCCGTTGAAAGATGGAATACTGAACACATAGGTTTGTGATGTGCATCACCACTTGCAAAATCCCTTTCCCTGGCAGATTTATCTTGGGCTAGCTGCAATAATTTTTGTTACCAAAAAACCATGAACTATTATGCAGTTCTTGCCTGAGGTTTGGAACAAGGCTTTGCTGTGAAATGGTAGCTGATTTTAAAAGTCTATATTGTATAGAACAACAATTTTGTCTGTCTAGAGACGTGGAAAATACTGACACCAGAGATGAAAAATACAATACATGAAGATGAGGCAAATCAGTTTATTGTAACAAATTTCTAGTTCCTCTTTTGAGCAGAGGAACATTACTCACTTCAAAATATCTATACCTTTTTTTAACTTAGTAATTGATTGGTTTAGATGGGCATGCTGTAATGATGTGACTAAATGCTATCAGGAGTAGAAAATGGAAGTCTGGAAGTATTGGTAAAAAAGGAAGTTGATATAGGGAGATCATTGAGATATCATGGTTGATTAAGTAAATTAATTAAATTTATTGAGATAAATACGATCCTGCTGATATGTTTAAGAAAATGGTTCTTTCTTGGTGAGCGTGTGAAATCTGGTAGAAATTAAAAATTGATTTCTGTTCATCACTGTTTTCCTTAGACCAGCCTTCAGAAAGAAATGTTATTGCTCTGTAATTTAGACTACATTTATGTGCTGACTTTTGTTTCAAATTGTGCTGTTAATACCTGTGAAAACTTAAAGCTACCATGAAGTACTATGTATCATTCGCTTAAAATTCAAATTTGTGAGCCGTGCATGGTTTTGACTGACTTTTGAAAGCAGAAGTCATCTGTCTAGCTGAAAGGATGGTATGAACTTCATCATTCTCTCACTATGCAGGAATGTAGAGAATTTCACATGTGCAAATCTACCAATTCACAGAAAGCATAAAGAAAATGTTTTATATATGAAAAAGTTCCTTCATGGGAATTGTCTGTCCTCTGTTGAGGTTGATATTGTTTGAGGGGACTGTGGAATGGGAGCAAGCTGATGAACTTGCTTTTCACTGTTTGGCACAGCAGACCCTGAAGATCCCAGAAGCCACAGTCCAGGAAGGTTTCCTGGCAATTTGACTATCTATCTTCTTTGCAGACAGTCTACCAGACTGCTTTTGGCTTCTAGGGCCTTTGCCAAGTAATCTTTCTGAGAACCAGGATATGCCACATGGTAAATATTTAGGTTTATTTGTAATTAAAAATTTTGAAACATGAAAATCCTGTTTTGCTGTTTGTCCTGCTCTAATTTCAGTTGCTTTCTAAATATTAAACTTCTTAAATAAAATGTGGTAGGGATGTAGTACTCCTACTATGAACTAGCTTGCTTATGTCAATGAGTATGGCATTTTTTCCAAGAAAAAGATGTGCTTCTATCTCAGTTAGCTAATATGCTGCAGGAGGTAAAATTCTTGGAATAGAAGGGTAACATGATATTTTACACATGCAGCTTGTGGCAAAGATTATACAGGATGAAAATGCTTTCTTGACATAGAAAGAAAGCTGTAGACAATCTGCTTTCACTGGAGTATTGTCCTTCACTAAGTAACATTTGTAAACTAACACCTTTCCTTTTGTAAAAAAGAGCTGAAAATCTTCCACATGTCTAATTTGAAAAAATCATAGAGGCTTAATTGCAGGTCATACAAATAGTGACTTTAATTGTTTTTTTATTTTACTTTCAATTCTCTTTGTATGCTGACCAGGGAAGCTCGGCACTGGAGCTGGCAGGCTAAGGAATGTTTTTTTCTCCCCTAAAGAACTTGCACTTCAAAATGCAACAAGCCATGGCAAGCAAGGGGTCATAAATGGAAACAAGAAGACAGGAGCATGTTGACAGTATCATGTGGTTATTTAGTAAAGTATGGCCATATCTGAGTCAGTTTTACATTACTTTGGTAGTTTAAGGCTTTTGAGAAGTTAGAAAGCATGAACTTTATATGAACTATGGTTTTCTGGGTGCCTGATGGCTGAGCTGCAAGGCTCTCAAGCTGCATGTAATTGAAAAGACAACATATATTGGTGTGTCAGGAAACATCACTTACATCTTTTTATGCTGCATTTAGACCTTATGGAAACTTAAAAACAGACACTCCCTCAGGTCTAGAGTAGCCATTATGAATGGTCTCCTACAAACAAGTGAACGAATTCTGACTTTTTAAAAAATTATCCTCTGGAAAAAAAATGTTGGTAAAGTCAGTGCAAAAATAGAACATTAAGGGATTTATTATGGTTAGCACAGCATGTTTTCAGTAACAACTAGTCCTTGACTTTGTGTTCAATGCTTGAGGTGGGGGGTGGGGAGTGGGGAAAATGATTCTCCTCTTTAGTCATGCTTTAATTACCATAGGTACATGAATGGGGAAGAACAACATACTTGAATTTCTAAATATGTGAATTCTGACCTGCAAAACATTTCCTAACAGATAGCACTCAACAGGACCCACAAAACTTCAGAGCTGCTCTTTTAAGGTCCAAAAGGTGAAAGAGTAACTTCTGTCTCCTTGGTTTTTTTTTAAAATGGGGTAGATCTTTAACTTTTTTTGGGGTTTTAGAATTAAACAGATGTGAAGTACGTTCTTCAGTAGATTTCACAAAGGTTTAAGACAGCACAGGCCTATGAGTGGTCGGAAAATTGCAGGATTAACAGGCTGTTAAAGGGTCTAACTCTTTTTTGCTAAGGTTGATGAATTTGAAATGGTGAGAGTCTTACTCAAGGCTGTCTTAAACATTTTTACAGTCAGAAGATAAGTGATATTGAGGCTGTTTTCTTACTGTCAGTTCCTCAATAAAATAATTTAAAAAAAAAATATGACAAGCTTCCTCAGCAACAGAGCAAAGGGCTGAACACTATTTTTCTTGGGGAGATACAGCTCAGTTTCTCACAAGAACAAAATTGAATTTACTTTAACCTAGTTTGCTGATTTTTCTGGAAAGGTTTCTGGGGTGTAAGACAGAGTCTTAAACATGTTAGGGTTGGTTGGTTTGTGGAAAAGGAAGTTTGCAATTAAATGCTTTGTCCTTTCATCTTTTACAAAAGATCTTCCAGGAAATGACAAAACAGTGTTCTACTGGTGATTGCTCTTTTATGGACAGTTAAAAAAAAAAAAAAGATATCCCAGAATGATTCGGGAGAAGAATTTGAATTAAATAAAACTTCCCGGATGAAAATCCTCTAACAATTAATTGGAATTAACTTCCTACTGAGGCAGCATGCACTGTCCTGGTACCTCGATGATACTAGTAGAGAGACATCATTAACAGGAATTAGAAATATTGTGAAGAAGGAATGCTAAAGAAATATCTTTCACTAAACAGCTTGTGAGTAGCAGATGATACCTTAAAAGTATTACTTCTCTGCCTTGCCTGGCACTTTCATTTCTGGACTGAGCAAGAACCAAAAAGACATGACTGTAAAAAGGATATATGTGATGAATATTTTCAGAATTACATCAGAAGCTTGCCTGAAAGTGACTTCTTTCTGAATGAAATATACTCTCTAACTTTTTCAAATAAAGCACTAAAGCCCTAAATCTTGAGTTCTTCCCTCTCTCCTTTTTTTTTTTTTTTTTGCATGTGCAGAAGTATTTAATAACCCACATGCTCCTAACTTGCCTCTCTATTTTCATTACTTATTCATTTTGCTAAACTATGGTATTGCAATAGAGAATTTGTTCAACCTTTCCAAACTCCAAGAAATTCCACAGTTGAATAACGGGGGATATTTTTTTTTGCCTTGTGCAAAAGAGTGGTTTAGAAATAGCTTCATCAGCTGTACCCGTTTCATGCACAACTGCAGGAGCTGGTTGTCAGCAGGGAACAATACCAGACCATACCAATTTTTAGTTTCCTTATCTCATAAGCACTGCAGCGAGCCAGATCTCGTGGTGTTACTTGAGGTCTGTATGAAAACAACAAGTAAATGTTTGCCATAAAGCAAAAATAATAAGAAAACCGAAACTCTCTGCAAGTAAGCAGTAACCAAATCTGCAAAACTGTTTAGCTGCATAAATAACCCTCTGCTTTATGAGTAGTTTTTGTTGATTTTCGTAGTCAATAATAAATGAGTGATACACTTCACACATGACAGTTTAATCTTAATACCCTATGGTACTAAAATTTTTTTTTGCTCATTAAATTTTGAGAAAGTGACACTGGAATTCAGAATGTTTTCAAAAGAGCGGTGGAGGAGATCTCAAGAGACTGTCTATCTGTGAGCCTGAAACAGCAACATTTCCAGGTAAAATAAACTCAGAATTGTTATTAAACATGTGAAATGTCAGATGCTTTTCTAAAGCTGTAGAAATAGGATCCACATTGTGGTTTTCCAGAATGTCTAGAATTATCTGGTGATTTATTTAATTTTTACATTTACATTTACAATGAAACTTAACACTGATAGCCTTTATTGTAATTCTGGGATGCTATTATTGTTACAGAGGATGCAATGACCCTAAATTTAGGAAAGCTTGGAGGACAAATGGAAAATAAGATCCAACTTCAGTATCGATTTATTGAGTGTAGGTCATGCCAACATAAATGGTAGGGGGAGTAGGAAACAAAGCAAATACTCTAATCAACTGATGTGAGTAACACTTCATGAGATGTCATAAAAATGGAAAAGAAATAATGGAAAATGTCACCAAACCTTTTTTTGAAGGAAGAAGTTTTTTGGTGTGACGTTGCTGGCAGATTTTAATGATCCCTCCTGGTATTCACTTTGTTATTTACTTTGCATGTTATGAGATTTGTCAGTGTATAATGTGCCTCAGGTGGACTCCAGGACTGTAAAAGAAGTTCAGTGGTGCTTAGTGGTACAAAAGGCACAGACACGAATGCAAAAACTAATTCTGGAATGTCTGCTGTTTGGAACTTGCACCTTAAAGAAGACAGACCTACATGTTATAGGTGAACCCAAAATAAAAATGTGATGCAGCCACTAAAGAAATTAAAGTATCAGAGAGAGCAGAGGTGCTGCTGCCAATATTCCGTCAGAGTCATGAAACCTTCTTGCCTGTGGTGTGGTCATCTGAGCTGTTGTAAGTGCAGTGATGGCTGTGAGCAGAAATTGGGAGATTGAAGGAGCTCATCTCATAAAAAAACCAGTGTGGCATGGTCAGCTAAAGCCAGTGCTTTATTGTCTTTATGGGGCAATAAGTCTTCTGTAGAAAAGGAATCCTCGGAAAATTGGAATAAATGAGAGGGGAGGCGGGAGATGTGGGAAGAGTTATTAGTGATCAATATAATGCTTTGTGAAAGCAGCATATTATGATTTCTGAACATATGTAGGACTTTTGTTATAGTGCCAAGCATTAAAAAAGCAGTTTACAGTGTGTCATATATATCTGGTGAATCAAAGGAACTTGGTGGCAAAGGACAGCTTTGAAGTATTTCTTGATAGTCCAGTAATCCATTGTTTGACTATAAAACATATATTACAAATATTTAAACCATTTGACATTTGAAAGGAAAATGTTAATACTTTTTCCCCTTATCTATCAAGATAGATATGTAGCCAAAAATTTTAGTAGCTTAGGTAAAAGAACACCTAGACACATGCATTATACAGAAAACTAACAGATCTCTAAAATGTTTTTTCTTTTTAATATAGTTATTTTATTTACTTAATCACGCCATGAAATGAGGAAAGAAAGTTATTGACGTATCCCACAGCAAGCCCAGCCACAAGTTAGCTTCTGGTAATCTTTGAGAAGTAGTCAAGGATGCTTTAAAAACTTCTTAGAACAAAATGCAAAATTATGGCACTGAAGCAATGAGTTATTTCTCTGGTCTTTTAAGACATAGTTACAGGTGAAAATCTTATTAATTTCCCAAGCAAATATTGCAGAACACTTAATAAATTAATTGGATATAAATGTAGCTTAGAATCTTATTCTTGAGTTAAAATTGTCAATATGTGACTTATTTAGGTGTTAAGAAATATCTAATCTCTATGTGTTGTGGGGTATTTGTTTTTGATTTTTTTTTTCCTATGAATTCTAATATTAATGAAGGCTTTGAGTGCTGGGTGGGAGAGGGCCATTTTTTACTGTTTGTATAAACTGTGGTATTTTCTGACATTTGCAGCTACTGCATACTGGTAAACTGTCTGAGAAAGATGACTTTTAATCTTGTAAGTTCCAAAGTTCATGCTCAAGTTTATATGGCCAGTGTCTCAGAGTCTCTTGGGGGAGCAACATCTGAGTTCTAACTGCATACTATGTGAATTATCCATAATGGGTAATGTAGCTGTTCCTGGAACATGCTTTAACTTGTGAATAATGAAAAATAGGCGTATTTTGGAAGAATGGACTTCCCTGATTTTGGGAAAGGAAGGCAGGAAAGAATGAGAAAGAAACAATACAGTAAAAAAAGATAATTGAGTGCATTTTCTTTTTCTATAATGTTCCTCAGAATAACCCCAACCAACTATCTAACCAACCCCCCTCAAAAAACAAAACAAACCAAAACAAACAAACAAAAAACCCCAAACCAAAAAACAAAAAACCCAAAAAACCCAAACAGATAAAATTGTGAATTTCACTTTTTATTGGTTATATTTCATAATTCATTGAGTAATTAACTTTTTTGATAATAAACTTGAGTTTTACTGAATGTTTTTCAAACAGCTTTTTCTCAGAAAAGCTGTCACTCTCAAAAATAATAGCAATTTAAGGAAAAAATCTATCCCATCCAGCTAAACAGAAAAGGACCATAAGTGGTTGTGCTACTACACTCTGAGGTATAAACTTTAAATGAAATAAGGAGCTATTTTAGCAGCAGCATCAAGGTAGAAGACAGGTGTATTTCTTCTTCATTAAGAATGGATATAGTATTATACTCTTTTCTTCTCAGCTTTGGGTAGAACATGCTTGTTTTGCCTTAATATGAGCAATTGAGCCTCAGATATAATAATTAATCTTCATAGAAGATAATTTCCACTTCAGAAAGCAAATGTTAACTCTAAAGCAAGATTCATTTAAAGCTTTATTAAGTGGATTCATAGTGATACCCAAAGAGCTCATTGCTTGCCAGCAGACTAACAAAGTTGAAGGAGACTTTCAAACTGCTCATCTGACTTAATACTCTCTTATAAAGTTATATTACTTCAAGACTAACAACTTCAATATAATTGTTCTTTTTTATTCTAGTCTCATTTGACTATGAAAACACTTTGCTATTTAATCTGGAATTACCGTTCCATTCTTGAAATGCTGGAAAATTAGCCTAAACTCTGACTGGTTTGTGTGTTTCAGCTCCAATCTCTAAAGTATGGTGCTACAATTTGCTTAGAAGGTCAGAATTAATTATAATAGGAAAACCAGCTTTTACTGAGGTTTCTAAATACCTCTGCAGTAAAAATAAAAACAAAATCTAAACTAGCATATTACTTGGTGCATCTCCATATTGAGGAGAATAAGCATTTGTGCCTACTAAACCACAAATTGTAGTAATTAATAAAATATGGATTTTTATGACTCAGCATGATTCATGTGTCTTGTAACCAGTGTTGTTTTAATACACGAGAACATGAAAAATGTACTCATTTCTCTGAAAAGTGCTCCAAAGTCACACAGTGATTCGGTGATTCACCAGTGATTGCTGCTTCGTTTGTTGTTGAAATAAAAATTCTGTGTGGGAGACTGTCTAAACTAATATATCCACTGAAGACTTGCTGTATTAACAGTACTTCCCATGGCTATGCTAGCACAGCAGAAAATAAGACAGCAGCTTTGTGTTCAGTGCCTGTCATACTTTGAGGAACTTTGAACGAATTTACTACAAAACAACAAAAACACTAATCTAAAAATCTATTAATTATAAAATAATAGAACACCATGGATTGTTTTTGTCCAAATAGGACTAGGAATAATACAAGTGTCCTGGTTCTGGACAGTAGAGAGTTAATTTTTGCAGTATTCAGGATGGGCATGGCTAGGACCATTTTTTCTATACCACTTCATATCGTTTTTCAGGGATGGGGAAAGGAGTCCCTTCCTGGTCACAGAGCATGGCAGCACAATTGGGTGTGGTCAGGGGTTTCCCTGTGGTGACTACTACTGAGTGAATCATTCCCCTCTTATACACTCTGTTATTAATATTGTTGCTGCTACTGTTTGTTTTCCTATCTCATTGCTGTTTCTGGTAGATTGTTGTTATCTCAACCTCTGATCTTTGCCTTCAGTGCCTCCAATTTTCCTGTCTCGCCTGCCACAGGGAAAAAGGAAGAGGGGAGGGAGAAGTGAGTGTGTGAACAGTGCATGGTTTGGAGTGTTTCAGTGGGAACACTAAATTGGGGAATACCATTCCTAAACCACCACAACAAGTTACATATACATGTGGATACTGTTTTTAGTGAGGTTCTATCTGTTGGTTTCCAAATGTTTGTTTAAGGCTTTTTTTCATTTTTGTTTATTTGTTTGGTTGGTTTGGTGGGGTAAATTGGGGTCTTGTTTGTTTGTTTTGGTTTGGTTTTTTTTGTTTGTTTGTTTGTTGGGGGTTTTTTTTGTGATGTTTTTGTTTGTTTGCTTTTGGGTTTTACTTGTTTATTTTTTGTTTGGGGGAGTTGTTGGGATTTTTTTGTGTTTTTAGCTGGAAGAAAGGATGATGGGACTTGATTTTGATGAAATTTGTCATCCATGGTGTATTCCTAGGACATTTAAATTAGCTTCAGATAAATTCTCAAAGCATTGCCGTAGATCAAACCTCTTTCAGTTATGGTATAACAAACCTCACCAAAGGAGGTGGATGAACTCCCTATAGAACTTGCAGCCCAATTTCTAGTGTGCACTGATTGCCAGATGAAGGCAATGGGCAAAGAGAACAGCATTATTGCTTTATTCCTTCAGAAAGGCCTGCCATATAGATATTAAGAAAATTGGAGTTTCTGAAACCTTGGAAGAAGAAATGTCTTTAAGACCCAGAAATCTCAGCTCACACTGACAATAAATTCTGGACGATCATGTTTTACAGAATCACAGAAAATCAATTAGAGTTGGAAAAGACCTCTGAGATCATCAAATCCAACCTTTTAAGTCATTCATTGAAATTCAGAATGCAGTAAAAAGATAGACGTGACACTTTCTGTCCAGAAATTATACTGTCCACAATTACTGTTTTCAGTTTGGTTTTTTTTTTCTTGCAGAAGAATAAACCCTAAAATATTTACCCTCAACTCTTGGTAATCAACAGAGAGGTTTATGGTTATCAGGCAGCTGCTGTTGTGAACCTCTTAACAAAGAATTGCTTAAACCGCAACCTCCTCTAAAAGAAAAATCTAATGGTTTTTTTGTGTAAGTTGTACAATGAGACCAAGAAATATAGTGGTCTGGGAGGCATCAGTCTTGATGAGTAGTTCTCCTTTCCTTGAGTGGTAGCACACTGCAGTTGCTCAGAACTTGCTATAGAGGTTTCAAAGGAAATCACATAACTGAAGGCAGATTGCCTGCTGTGTTAAATGTTAGATTTATTTGGAATGCAAGTTCCTTACTGAGCATTATGAAGATAAAAATTCTAAGCTCCTCTTCCTCATCATCCAGGGAAGAGATCTGATTATCATTTGTGAAAAAGTATTCTTTAAATGCTTAATATATATAGACCACTTGGTTACTTTAACTATTCTGCTGTACTTGATGATATCCTACCTGCTTTTTCACCTTCACTTTATACTTAAACTGAACTTTTATTTAATTTATTTACATTGCAGTACTGCTCCATGGGAAAAGGAGGGAAGGGAAACTACTTATACAAATGGGTAAAAGCATTTATGTGCCATAAAATGAAGGGAGAAAAGTCTACCCTGCAAAGAATAATGTGCTATGTTTCAGATCAATCTTTCTTTGCAAGGTTTGGGACATAGCTGGCTTGTTGTTTAACCTTCGATGCTGTCAGAATGAGAATATGCAGCTGTTTAAAATGAAAGTAACCATGGATTCAATAGTCCTTGATAATGTTAGCACCAAAAGTTTCAGTCTATTCAAAAGTTTAAGGTCACATTATTTGACTAGGGAGGTTTTTCTGCAACATGCGTCTACTCTCTGCAGCAGAGGCGTTTGTAGCTGTGTCATGGCAAGCCAGTAAAACACTAAAGTCAAAATTCATGCTGTGATTTCATTTCCCTGTGTAGAGACTGAACACGGAGAATGGTTTACAACATATTTATTTCCAATATCTCACTGTTCAACTCATTAAAATGAATGGAGATTCACCAGGTATGCTAAGTGATCTTCATGTGTGTTTATTTTTAGAAAGCACTTTCTGTCATATTTTCCCCCATTCTTCAGACAGTGGTGGATCACTTAGTGATTATAGTATTCCTGAGTCAATAATTGCATAGAATTCTGAATATTTCCTTGGCACTTTTAACTCTAGTACCACCTACTTCTAATAACATATTTGTCATCTATATAATATAACTAAAAATACATTAATAACTGTAACCTCCAAAAGTACCCCTAATTGCAGAATAATGATGCCAGCAGTATGTGTTTGAAATTACTTCAGTATTTTGTACCTTGTCTTCCATGACAAAATGTCTTCCATGACAAAGTAGAAACAGGGCATTTTTGACTTTTATGCCAAAAATTTCAGGAGCAATTAAAGAATGTATCAAGGATCTATTTTTTTTCCTAAACTTCCAGATGATCATGATTTAGATAAATCTCCTACGGAAATGGGTTTCTGAAGAAAACTCTATTCGGTAGACAATACTGGAATAATATAAATGTTTGTGTAATGTTGCACTATAATATCAAAAGGCATAAACTTTAAATGGTCCCCCTAAGTTCTAGTACTTCTAAGGACCTCCCAGTTTTACATTCACAACATGCAGGTTTTTTCTAAAACATTCTGTATTTCTTGACTACAAACAAGTATTTTTTTCCCTGAAAGCAGATGATTTTTGGTACCAACAATGATAAAGTAAGAGGGGTGGTGAAAGTTTCAATTTCCTGGTCTTTATACTATTTTTAGGAATGCACTGAAGTCGTTTTGTGAAACCTAATCTCTCAGAGTGGAATTTAGGTGAAATAGAATTTGTCTGAGGAAAAGATTTCTCAAAATGGCTTTGGTGGTCTTGACAAATACTGTAAGTGTCAAGCACATCTTCTGATGTGCTTTCGCTTTCCACATGAATTAGGACTGTGCATTACTGTTGTTTAACATATCTTGTTCTTTTTTGTTTTCAGTAGCAATGACAAGATAAATGTTAGTTAATTCAGTTGACAGGGAATTATTGGAGAACTGCTTTACTTCTCAGTAGCCTGCATAACGTGTATACTCTTAACTTGTAGATGGGGATAGGAGGTGTTTTTTTGAAAAGGGAAAAAGTTCGTGCAATCTCTTCCTGCTCCAGATACAATCTGTTGTGTCATAGAGTTGGCTTTTACTGTGGTTCTGCTGAAAGCAGATAGTGTTGATGTCTGCTGACTGAGGCCTTCAGTGAGATAAAATATCAGTGCTATATACAACCTTCATGCTGTAATAGCTTTTTAAAAGAAAAGGCATAAGAAAAAGCACTCTGTAAACAGTTTTGTTAGCAAGACCACCAACAAAAGTTTACACAGTAGGGGTATTAAAAACAAACAAAACTCCCCCAACACTCCCCAGTGTTCTAACAAGTATTTTAAAATTTCGTGAGGCCAACGGCTGTTGGGGAGGGAAAGGACAGAATATTTTAAAACAAGATTGAGGGCTTTTGTTGTGAAGAATTTTGAAGTGCTATGTCTGGAAAATAATTTTTGCATCTCTTCTTGTTTTTATTGCTCTATTAGTGAAAGTATTTTCTGCTTATATATTGAGACTAAATCCTTCATGGGTACTGTTTTCCCTTTTCACTTTTTCATAGTATGATTCCTGTAGTTAAATATGAAAGACTGGCTGTGATTTAAAGTCATGTGTTTTTCAATGGGAGCCTGAGACTTTTGAGTAACATTTTTATTAGGGATTATGGATACCACCAAAGATAACTGCTCTGACTAGAAAATTTGTGTAAAGAGAAACTGTCTCAGTTTCAATTTTACCATGAATAGAAAAGCTGAGTTCGATGCACTGCTTCAAACAAACTTTTTAGGCTATTTGACTAGCACATTTATTTCCTGTTTTTCAGTGTGGATTCAGTTGTAGGTCTTTGATTTTTCTGCTTTCTGATTTTAAGATTTGGGGGGGTGAGCTTGGTATTCAAATGTGATGAAATTAATTATAAGTACAGGATATTTCATGGAAAATCTTCCGATGTTTTGAGAAACAGTCATGCTGACAATAAAGGCATAATTTTATTATTAATGACTTTATAATTGTTCTATTGATAATTTTTATAGTAATCAGTAAGTTGATTCATAAACCATTGTGAAAATATGAATTTTTTATTGGCTAAAGAAAAGGATAAACAAGAATCTGTTTAGCATTTAAAAAAAAAAAAAAAACCCAAACACTGAAATTTATTCCAAAGCCAAATAATTGTTTTTGTATTTTTCTCACTTTAAAAGTCAAAGACCAAAACATAATGCAATGATTTGAAGGCTGAAAATACAGTGCCTTTTCCTTAAAATGCCTTGTTGTGCCTGATCTGGTTGGTGAAGACTTGCTATTTGCTTACTTAAAATTGTATTAGTCTTACTACATGGATATCTGCTGGCTTGCTATCTGTGGATTTTGTTTTCTACGCCAGATCAGTGTTTTGTTCAAAATAAAGCATTTTTCAAGGACACACTGAAATAAATTGTTTAATAGCTATCTCACATTCAGAAAATTGAAAATTAAAAATGTTTTGAAGAAACAAGAGCCAGCTAAGAGGCCTCAGACTCTTGTCATAAGTCTTGCCTTTGAGACCTTTCTCCACCTTGTCTGTCCTCCCCTGGAACATTGCAATGGTTTGACGACCTTCTTGTATTGATGGTCTCAAAACTGCAGACATCCTGCATAGATTTGCATGGTTTAAAAGGATATAATTTAAAAAAATAAACAGATTGAGAATCCACCAGTTAATGTCTCAGAAATAGGTCATTCAGGAGGGAAAAGTAATGTTTGTTCAGAAATATAGTAGAGAAGAAAAAAATCTTTGTTAACTGGGGTGGGCTGAGGACTATCTTGTGGAGGAGTACTTCAAGTGAGATTGGTAGAAGCAAATCTTGTGGGTGTGATATGCTTGTTTCAATAGGAAGAGTGTTAATGAATAATGCAAGAATCTGAAAGGACTAAATCTGGGACAAAAAAGGTGTTTCAAGGATAAGAATATAATTAAATTAATTTAATGCCTGGAAGGAAAGATGTTTGTAGCTGACAGTGTTGCAGTAATCAAGTCCTCTGGGAAAATGTTATAATTGATCAATAATATTTAAAATTGATTCATAAAATAGTGATAAAGAGAAGCGACATATAAAGCTTTTAAAGCAGAAGATTATTAATTAGGTGAACAAGTTAAGCTCATAAACAGATAATGTAATAAATTAATGATGGGGAATTAAAAATCCTGACAATTAATAATGGAGTCATAAACGCAGAGAAAGGCTTAAGTGACAAATTCCAGTAAGACACTATGTAATGCTTGACTTGATTGTTATGGTCTCAGGATGTGGCATAGCTTGCAGAATGACCAACTGATACCATTAGAAAAATGAGCAAGCTCTGCATGTGAATGCAGTGATATAGTAGTTAAACATGAAAAATTATTCCAAATCTATATATGAGTTGAGGGTGGCTTTTCAGATCTGTGAAGGGTTGAATGCACAAGATTTTGTCCCTGTTTTTACTTCATTTAGTATAATTTTAATTTTCCCTATATGTCCTACCTATATGTAGTATCTCTGGTAAAGGAAGTATGAATATGTTTCTGAATGCCAGAAGTGTATCTTTGGGCTTTATAACTAATAATTTCTTCTCCATTCAAATAGTCTGGAAATTATTTGAAAAGGGTCCTTCCTGTAAATATTTTGACTTTACTGATGCCACTTTTCAGGTAGCCACTTCAAGGCATCAGTTCTTGCCGCTGATAATAGCATAAATGTCTGCATAAATGTTGACACCTTTCTGCTCTTACTTTACCTTCATTTTCCCTTCCATTTTTCATACAGGTATTCTTCATTCTAAGATGATTAAAATTTCATTGCAGGCAGGTACCTTCTGGAATAAAAGGGAATTTGTATTTGAAAACTAAAGATATAGGAAGCTTACTGGTAAAGCAATGTTAGAATAAGAAACTAATGAATTTTCTAAAACATAAGACACTTCCCATAAGTCTTGCCCTTGAGACCTTTCTCCACCTTATCAGTCTTCCCCTGGACACAGCCTAATAGTTTGATGTTCTTCTAATATTGGCATACCAAAAACTGTAGGCATCCTGCATGGATTTGCATTTGGGAGTGGGTTTAAAGTATGGCTGCAATTCCTTGGTTCACAAGCAGGCCTTGCAGAATGGTAAAGATAAATCCTAGTCTTCCATCCCTACCGTAACCCCAGAATTAAAGTTGCTGTAGGGTTTCTTTTTTCTTGTTGCTGAAATCAGTCATTTCAGAAAAATGCCTTGTGCTACATTAATTGTCTTCCACAGCAACTTTGGAAGCCTAGAGATAGAACCTGCTTATCAGCTAGGAAATACAGATTCATTTTCTAAATAAAAGTCTTTCTAGTTTTAGTCAGGCTCTCCAGAGGCACTCAATATCCTGCTGTTTCCAGTATTGCCCTTACGAGTTCAAAATACTGCATAGTGTAAGCCAAGTGGTTTTCAAAATAGTAAGCAGCGACCAGTATGTGAAACCTGTAGTTGTCACTTAATTTTTTATTCATGTGGCTGTTCAGTGCACTTCAATTTGCTTTAGCCATTCACACCACAGTTTCACAGAATTATTGACTGTTGAATGATTACAAATACTGTTGGTCTGAGCACTTAAAACTCACAACAAATTTGAAATTGACTTTTCGCATTTGGGAGATGAGGCCATGGAAAAGAACTTTCTCATTCCAGGAATCTCATTTTTCTTTATTTCTCTCTTACTGATATGTTCTCATTTCTCTTCCAACCTAAATCAAGGAGCAAGTGTAATCCTAAGAGAATCTTCTTCACCTATTTTGGGAAGAGTTACTGATATAGGAATACAAACTATGTGCAAAAATTTCATTTTGCAATTCAGAATGAAATTATTTTATTTGGAATGAATTAGACTTTGAAGAAAAACAGGTGGACTGTTAGTGCTACTCAATTTTTGTGTAATCAAAACACAGCATTCAATCTTTGAAGCCCTACATAATCAGAATCTTTCTTTCTAAATTTCTATTACTGCACCTCTCAGGAGGCAGATGGGTCCTTAGGCTACTATCTAAACAAAAAGCAGCAAGCTTGAAACAAATTAGGCACAGAGGACTGGAGGCAAAGCATGCTTTCTAGTCTAGTAGTTCTCAGAAATTCCTGCTGTGATCTCTTCTACAGTATCAAGTATGATAAAAGTAAACTGCCATTCAAGAATTGTCCATTTTACCTTACAAGGAGAAATGAGGTCTCTCAGGTAATACAGCAGAGAAGGAAGCAGTGACAAATGTGTTAGTGTGGTCCAATCCCTAAATCATATATCCTGCTTAGCTTCCTCTAAAATCCTCTAACTGATTTTCATAGAATCATGGAAGGGTTTGGGTTGGAGGTGGCCTTAAAGATCATCTAGTTCTGACTCCTACCATAGGCAGGGACACCTTTCATTAGACCAGATTACTGAGAGCCCCATCCAACATGAACACTCCAAGGCATGGGGAGTCCACACCTTCTCTGGGCAACCTCTTCCAGTGCCTCACCATCCTCACAGTAAAAGTTTTTTTCATAATGTTGAATCTAAACCTACTCTGCTTCATCTTAAGGCCATTCCCCCTTGTCCTATCACTACAAGTCCTTTTAAAAAGTCCCTCTTCTTCTTTCCTGTAGGCCCCCTTTAGGTACTGGAAGGTGCTCTAAACTCTCCCTGGAGCCTTCTCCAGGCTGAACAGCCCCAGCTCTCTCAGCCTGTCTTCATAGGAGACGTGCTCCAGCCCTCTGGTCAGCTTAGCGCCCCTCCCCTGGACTTGCTCTATCAAGTACATGTCTTTCTTGTGTTGGATATCCCAGAGCTGGACTCAGTACTCTAGGTGGGGGCTCATGAGAGCAGAGTAGAGAGAATCACCTCCCTCAACCTGCTGGTCACCCCTCTTTTGATGCACCCCAGGGCACGGTTGGCTTTCTGGGCTGTGAGCCAAGTCATGTTGAGTTTCTCACCCGTGAGCACCTCCAAGTTTTTCTCCCCGGAGCTAGTCTCAATCTATTCCCCACCCAGCCTGTCCTTGTGCTTTTGGG
This sequence comes from Edolisoma coerulescens, assembly GCA_013397115.1. NCBI lineage: Eukaryota > Metazoa > Chordata > Aves > Passeriformes > Campephagidae > Edolisoma > Edolisoma coerulescens. The sequence continues at coordinate 393,427 of VWZW01004020.1, read as the reverse complement.
ATTTACCCAGTCTAGGTGCTGGATCTTGCACTTGGCCTTGCTGAACTTCATGAGGTTTGCACAGGCCCTCTTCTTAAGTTTTTCATGGTCCCTCTGGGTGTTACAAAACTAGTTCAACATAATAGTAGTGGCATACTACTCTAGCACTGGAATCAAAGGGATTTTAAGCTCAGTCAAATCAATTAACATGTTTCCAAATTTCAGTGGAGTAAATCTAGTCTCAAAATGAAAATACCTACATCAACAGGAGTTGGTATATGGACTAGGTAGAAAAAGCGTTAGCACACATCTCATCAGAATGAAAAAAATATTTGTTTTCCCAGTATTGGTGATGGGATGTTTATGCTGGTTGTTTAAAAAAATGAAGCAACCAAAGCAACCCAACAAAACTGGAAACCAACCAATGAACAAACCAAACAACAAAAAAACCCAGACAAACCACTGAAACCCAAAACCCTCCAATAACAAAAAAACCCTCAATCAAACAAAAAACCCAAATCCACAAACCCAAGCCAAAACAACCCAAGAAGCCACTTGATTCCATGGATGGTACTTCACGCCAATAGCCTTGAATGGTAGATCCTTTCCTTATCTCTTTGGGAAGAGCTTTTTTTTCATTATGGGGCCCAGTAATAATCTGCCACTGATTATTAGAGAGTGGAGGCCCATAGCAAGATGACAAACTGGATATGCACAAGGACCAAAATACTTGTGTCCAGTACCAGACACTTGCATGGAATCATCTGGTCTATGCTGTTTCTTCAAAACCTTCATCAAAAATTGTTCACTCTCTTATCTGGACAGAAATTATATTCCTGGAAGATGTTTTGCTGTTGTTCTTGTGATTTCAGAATGGGATTTGCTGGGAATAGAAGCATAGAGTAGATAAGGTATTTCTTCCATGCCAAAAGTTAAAATGTACAAAAAGACTTGGAATAGCTTTTTGTATTACATGAGTATGAGCAAAGCCAGGCTCTTTTGAAGGCTTTATGTATTTCTTTTACTTTCTTCCACATCCACTTGGTAGGCAACTCTGTCAGAAACAGTACCTCTAGTCTGTGGTGACTTGTTTCCTCCTGCACAAGTCTCTACCTCACTACTTTCTTATAGAATTTCTTTCAGAAATCTGTCATTTGAAACACAAAAATGTTGAGAATAAAAAATCCTATTTTTCTTGTCATACTGAAGATGTTTTCCAAAGTTATTTGCTGTTTCTAAAAGTGGTTAGGATAAATAGTTTAAATCTATGTTTACTTTTAGACATCATTCACATCTTGTATAGAAATGAAGAATTGCCTACTCTGTGGCCACCTGCTATTCATTCTACCCTAGCACTTACTCTTACAGTGTTTGTTATTTAAGTTGTGACTGTCATTTGGACCTCATTTTTAGATGACATGTGGAAATACCAGTCTTACTATCTCTTAGTATTAAATTTTCAAAAGTGATGGATTAACTCCAGCCTATTAAAATTTTACGCATGGACCTGTATGGCAAGCAGAGAAGATAAATATACATGCTTGCATCAAACTGTCCAGCTTATCATTCCATTTTTTCCCTTTTCCTTTTTTTTGTAACCATAGGTATGATCATGTTTTTTACTTTCCATATATTTAGAAAAGTTCTTTGCTTAGCAGCCTGCATATTTTAAACACCATCTTATTTTTGTGCCAATATGGAATTTATATTTACAATATCTTCTTTGCTAATGCTGCTACTACAACAAGCTTATGTGCAGACAACCTTCTGAGCCTTCTTTTTCCAGTGATGAATAAACAGTCTTTTAAAATATATGTTGTATACTCTGATATCCTGATCTGGTGGGGAGGATTGAAACAGATATGCACTGAAGATTTCATAGTGTCAGCTTGGCACTGAAGTCATCCTCACATTAGGACTGGGGTGACATGAAATAGCCCTAAAACATGCACAGGTCTGAAATTTTATGGAAAGGGAAAGAAATGATAGGTCTCTTTGGTACATGAGAGGGGCACAGAGTCACTCTGATTTGCTGTTGGAGAGAAACCTAGAAGGGCAACAAAAGTCTACCAGTGTCTGGTAGAGGATTAAACCATCTGGCATGACATTGTGAGGTCCACTACTGTACCAGTACCAAAACAATTGTAATACACCATTGTCAGTACAGAAATAAAATGTGCACTCAAGGGTGAAATCACAGCTACTCATGTCTATTCATGTATGGATGGTGTGGCTGGAGCTGTTGACAGCCTCACCAGTGTGGCAAATCGGATCAAAGACTAAGAATAGCAAAATAGATTTGAAATGTGAAGGACTTTTTTGCAAAGTGTCCCTCTGTAATGATGACTCCATGGCACAATACTCTGTGTGTTACTGACTTCTTTTAAATAAGTTGAAACATTGTCGTAGCAGGTACACTTTGTGTGTCCTATTGTGATGATGAGGTAACAGACTAAAATGGGGTTAATATTGCCTAAATGAGCTAGAGTTACTATTTACTTATAAAAATCAGTGGAATGTAGAGTGCTATATGTGTTTTACTATAGAAATAGATGCACATAAAATTTACTGTTCTGTTTCCAGGCTTCTATTGTTCTACTAGTCCTATAAATATTTATAGTAAGTATAACATCAAACCAAATTACAAAACATCTGAGAAAATGCAGAAAAACTCCTGCACATTCGCCTTTTAATAAGGCAAATCCTGTAAATCCTCTTAATGATATGCAGTAATTCAAACATTTGTTAATGCAAGAAACATGCAATAACAGCGGGATCTTGTAATTTTCATATTGAAAATAATTCCAGATTTCATAGAAAATGAGATTATCTATCACTCTGTCTAATTGTATCTTGAAAACCTCCAGCTATGGGGGCTCTACCATACCCCTGGGGAGGTTGTTTCTGTGGATGATTATTCTTACTGTAAAAATTTCTTTCTTATGTTTAGATGAAAACTCTCCTGGTGCAAGTTGTACCTGTAATCCCTTGTCTTCTCCATGTGGCTCCTTGCAATGAGCGGGTCTCTACGCTCTTTGTAGTTGCCCTTTAAATACCCGAACACCATGAAAAGCACACCCAAGCCTTTTCTTCCTCAAGGAGATAAGACCTAGATCCTTCAGTCTTTCCTCACAGGGATGTTCTCTAACAACATCTTGATAACCCTCCTTTGGACTGTCTGTAGTCTGTCCACATCATTCTTTAAATGTGGGGACCAGAACTGGACATGATACTCCAGGTGCAGCCTGAAAAGCACAGAGTAGATTGGGATGACTACATGTCTATCCGAGCTAGCAATGCCCCTGAGGATGCATCCCGGGATCCAATTAGCCTTTGTTGCTGCAGCAGAACTGTGCTCATTTCTGTTTAATTTTTGTCTACCAAGACCCCTGGCTGCCTTACAGTCAGGCTTCTCCCCAGCCACACACACCCCAGCCTGCACTGGGCTCTTTGATTTTTCTGACCCAGCTGCAGAACTTGACAGTCACCCTCTTCTAGTCATCAGGGACAGCCCCTGGGCTTCAACACTGTTCAAATATTACAGTCAGCGGGTCTTCAATAGGGTCAGCCACTTCCCCTAACTCACTGGGGTGCATTCCCTCTGGGCCCATAGATTTATGTGGGCTAAGACTTTGCAAGAAGTTGCAGACCAGCCCTTCTTCCACTACTGGTAGGTTGACATGTGCTGTCTTACCTACTCGATCTTGTGGACTCTAGCTATGCCACTAAAGACAATGGAAAAGAAAATGTCAGAAACCTCTGCCTTGTCACATTACTAATAACTAGTTTTTCTGCCTTGTTTACTAATGGGTCTGCGTCTTCCCTGTGTTTCTGCTTACTGCTCCTATTTTCCTTGAATTTAGCAACTTTGACCAGTTTTTAATTCAACTTCAGGTTTGTAAGCCATGTTTAAGACCTAGCATGCAGTTTTGTTTGTGTATTAAGCAATGGATAGTATTTACATTCCTAGATAATCACTGACTAACAACAGAGTTAAATGATTGAATGGTGAACTATTCTCTGAATGTTAAGCATCAAACTGAATCCTTTTATACTAAATTGGAACCAAAATCACAACCGATTGAAATATTTTTCAAAAACTGTCTAAAGTTCTGCTGTTAAAAATGTCACAGCAAATGAAACAGAATTTCAGAAGGCATTATGGAAAGCAAAGTAAAGTTTACTTTTGGGATATAAGATGTTTGAGATTTAATATTTTTTCAACTGACCTGTACTAGTCTTTATTTGAATTTTTTACTTGTATATGCATGGCACTCAGTTCTCACTAGAGGGGAAAATAAGTGAAAGAAGAACCTCCTTTGCCTAGCTCAACCTGTGAAACGAAGTCCTCGGAGAAGTAATCACAGATGTACTACACTTCTAGAAAAAAGGTGAATGTGTACTCATTATTAATGCCAAGAAATGAAAAAGCAAACTGCCTGCACTTTTTCAAACCTTGAGGAATGTTATTGGTAAGACAAACCTATAATTAATTTTCCTCATGCCTCCTATTTTCCTTTATGTCTGTTAAAAATCCACAGTGGGTTAGACGGGCTGTGGCACTTCAAATGTCGCTGTTGTGTCGGGGATGGCGAGAGAAGAAACACGCAAAGTCCAAGGCTCAGGGATAAAAGGAAGCACTTTAATAATTTTCCAAAGGTTTTTCTATGTTAGTTTGCAAAAGTATGTTAAATGGCATAAGGTAATCGGCCCTTTGGCCATCCACCCCTTGAGGGGATTGGCCAAATTCTAAGACACCCATTTCTAAATATTTTCTAGTTAGAACCATAACAATACTGCAAAACAACCTGCAAGATAAAGGGATTAGTTTACAGAAACTTCTAACTGTTTTCAGCCAGTGTCTGTGAGAAAGCAAAGACTTTCTCACAGACCGTGGCAGAAAGCTGGAAAATCTATCTGCAACCCAGGTTTCAGTGTCCACATTCAAACTTGTTTCCTCAGTTGCACATCTCTTCTGCATAGAGAAGAGAGGGCTTCAGAAAACTTTTTATAAAACATATTCCTTCAGACTTACTTGGTTTGTATTTTCTGTTTGTCAGTGAAATCAACTGTATATATTACTCAGGTTTCAGTTTCCCTGTCTTCCTTTTCATTCCTTTTTCCTCCTGAAATTGTATTTCTTTTGGAATATATGTGGGGAAAATTTGTCTCTCACTTATCGTATTTGTACCCTATTCCCCCCTTTATGTCTGTACTATCTATTGTCATAATGAGGAAAGTATAAGAGAAAAATGTTTTAAACAAATTCAGTCTTGGTGTTTACATGAAGTTTTACACCAGTTTTCCAGGGGGCCATTCAGACCACAGAAGTAAGATAATTGACTACACTTTAGATTTTTGTAACACTCATAAGACCAAAATATGCAACACTACTTCTATTTATAGCCAAAAGAGGACCAAGTCTTTCTTAAATAGATGAAGCTGACTTTGGCATGCTCCACTGAGAGGAAACCTGTGAAGAAAGGTTGTAATTTTTAAGTCAAAACCAGATCACACACAAAAACTCCTGCTGAGTCACCTATCAGTTAACACAAAGACACTTTGTACTTCAAACAGCAGGACAGAGAGCAGTATATTCCAATGCGATATTTGAAAGTGCATTGAAAGCCTGATCTTGACTCAGTGATTCCTGCCTACAATTGAATGTACAGCAGCTGGGGTTCAAGTCAGCAAAAGAAAATTAAAAAGCATTTTAAAGCAGAGTAAGTTTGTTTACCCTTATTTTCATTGAATGTGTTCCAAATCTTCAAAACTGTGGTCATGTTTTACCTCTCAGAATAGTAATACTATATTATTTGGAATAAGAATTCCATGCATACATTTCTGTTAGAGTTTCTAAATTGTTGTGTCAAAAGAATTTTGGTTATCTATCATCAATAGAAACTACCTGAAATACTTTTCCATAAACATTTTCAAAGCTATTACATTCTTTCATTTTGTTTGCGTACTGAATGTTGTTTCTTGGAATGATTTCAAGTTTGGTTTTTTTGTTTGTTTTGGTTTTTTTTTGGTTTTCTTTTTGTGAAGGCTATACTAGACAAGTTTCTGCTCTTATTTCAGTTTAAGGGTCAATAAACTGCACAATTGATCAAAAAGAAGGATCAGGGTTGAGTTCTTCAGCAAAACCAGTGTAATCACTCACAACATGGAAAGGGTAAGGAGGGAGAAGCCTGCCAATCCCAGCAGGCCTGCTTTGATTGTAAATTGCAGACCCATTTGCTTAGATCACCTTCTGTAAGACTATTTCAAAACAGTCCAGATGTCTCATGATTTTTTTCATTATTCAAAATATAGTTTTGATGATTTAAATGGACAGTTGATAGAATACTACTTCTGCAGTCCTTAGACATAGCATGGAGGCACAAAGGAGAGAGAGAGAGAGAGGCAGCCTTTTGTTATCAGTACAAATAACATGTATTATCACATAAAGTTATGTGGTTCAAACACCGATTAAAACTCTTGATGTATTTCAATGTGAGCATCTACAATACTCTGTAGTTTGAAACCTGCCTTTAATATTGTTTGGCATATGAACTATCAGTATCTACTTCCCCTCCCTTGCCTCCTCCCAAACTGCGTGTACAACTTCACTCCTTTTTGATGTATTTAAGGGTTGAAAAAATAATAGAATCATAGAATAGTCTGAGTTGGAGGGGAGCCACTAGGATTATCAAAGTCCAACTCCTGGACCTTCACAGCCCCAGGAATCCCACCCTGTGCCTGAGAGGATTGTTTAAATGCTTCTTGAACTCTGTCAGGCTTGGTGCTGTGACCACTTTCCCTGGGGAGCCTGTTCCAGTGCCCAGCCACCCTCTGGGTGAAGAAACTTTTTCTGATATCCAACCTAAACCTACTCTGACACAACTTCAGGCCATTGCCTTGGGTTCTGTCACTGGTCACCACAGAGAAGAGATCAGTGCCTGCCCCTCCACTTCCCCTCAAGAGGAAGTTGTGACTGCAATGAGGTGTCCCCTCAGTCTCCTCCAGGCCGAACAGACCCAGTGACCTCAGCTGCTCCTCATACGGCTTCTCCTCAAGGCCCTTCACCATCTTTGTACCCCTGCTTGGGATATATTTTTTATAGTTTTAAGTCTTACTTACATTGTGGTACCCAAAACTGCACCCAGCACTCAAGGTGAGGCCACCCCAGAGCAGAGCAGAGCAGGACAATCCCCTCCCTTGCCTGGCTGGCGATGCTGTGCCTGATGCCCCCCAGGACAGGGTTGGCCCTCCTGGCTGCCAGGGCACTGCTGACTCATGTTCAACTTGCCATTGACCAGCACCCCCAGGTCTCTTTCCATGGCACTGCTTTCCAGGGTCATTCCCCAGTCTGTATGCAGATATCGCCAGTAGATAGCAACTAGTGTTAGCAGTACAAAGCTAGCAGTGCCTGGCAGAAGTAGCAAATAAACTGAGTTGTTTGTTTTGTTTTGTTTTCTTTTAATCAAGAATATCTATTACTTTTATGTGGTTTGCATTCAGGTTTGGAAGCCAACAACACCTTTTTTATGTATTTAGGCAATTCAAATTGCCAAGATGACTTTGAAAGGCAAAAGTGCTTTGTAAATCTTAAGTGTTCAATAATGGTTTCCCAAAAGTTAAGGAATTCTTTCAGTCTAAACCAAGCAATTAACTTCAGTATTTGAAATTTAATTTCTGAAAATTCATTTTTATCAAAACCATATTTTTCAACACCTTTGTGTCTGATGACATGGTTTTGAAAACTTATCTAGCTTTGAAAATATGGGCTGCTCAGATCTCGATTCTGATTCTAATATAATTAAATCCTTCTTTCTGTTTGTGAAAACTTGCTTTGAGGTGGACTTTGTTTACATTTCAGAATTAAAATTCTTGCTCAGACAAACTGGAGAGCCCAGAAGAGTTAGCACTTTTGTGTGTTCCTCAGTCTGGATGTTTAATTTTATAGATCTTATGAAATGACCAAGGAACTCAGTTAAAAAGTTTAGACACATCAGGAAAGAACCGAGGATTGCAGAATAAGACTTGTTTGCCATTTTCCTAAAATATTTTTTGTATGCTCACAACAACAGTAAGAATGTCTTTGTATAACAACCATTTTTAAGGAAAATTGAATCCAATTTCAATTACTGAATCAAATGAGAATTAAAATTTTTTAGGGTAAGTATTTCCTTTTCTTAGTTACCTCCTTAAAATAGAGGAAATCTCCTTTTGAGGCTCTACCACTAGCTATCCAAGGGTTTTCTGGTTTAGAAGTTGCTTTGCACTTAGTCCTTTCAAAGCTGGTGATGTGCTGGAGAGGCTCTCTATATGTGTAGGAAACACTTTGAATGTGAATATGGGATTTCTATCTTTATTGAGAGACACAATTATATAAATCAATTACAAGTGCAAAAATTGGTATGTAAATTTTCATGTAGTTGTGCAAATACTGCAATTTAGAGGGTTTTCTTTTGCCTATGGAATTGAACTTTCTTGGCTCATTCTGCATGATAACCTTTCAGTGAAAAGTCAAAGGTAGCTCTGACCTGTTTGAAAGGGCATGCAGCAACTATGTTCCTGATGCTTAACAGGAATCAAAACATTTTGAAAAGGAAATGTGAAATGATGGTTTGTTGAAGCAGGCCCAGCTGAATCTGAATAGTTTTAACCAGTCACATTTTTAAATAACTAATCACAGAAGACAAGGTAGAGCACCTATTTACTGGTGTGGTTGATGTGTACATTGACAGAATTGTTTTGTCTTGCAAAAGAGCTGAAGATATAGAGGGCTGAATGCAAAGTGGCACAGAAATTAGTTTGGATTGCTGGATAGCAGGTAATAGAACAGAGTTGTCATCTAGGATATCACTATTATCAACTTCAAACAAAGCTTTTCTTAGCCACCCCTGTCTTGGTCTGGTGGTTCAACCGAGGTAAGTTAACTGCCAAAGTATGAAATTGTAGATAGCAGCAGAACTGTTCTGCTGTAAGGGCAGGCTTATTCTGCTTTGTTTTGTCTCCGTGCATGGCTTTGTTAATACTGTATAATAAGTTAGCCAGAAAGGAGTTGGTCAATGAAGATCATTGTTATAAATCATGGATGTTTTTTCACAGACATAATACTACGTATAACTTTGAATGTCAGTGAAGAATTGGTGACTTTTTCCTCATTTAATTTGCTTAGAGATGAAAATAAATGCAAGCATATGTACAAGTACACACATTAACATTTCAGAAGCAGTTATATCTGACACATATATATATAAAGTGAGCAGAGTAGTTCTGAACACAACTGTGTCTTCTTATTTGAAAATAATTTTTAAAAGTTGAAAAATTTGACACCAAATGTAACTTAGGCTAAGCAAGGCAATTAATCTTTCCTATTACTTTACACTTCACACCTGAAAGTTTTATTTTTTGAACCTAGCAGGGCTTAATGTCTTCCTTTTAATGAATGAATAAATTGTAAAGATTTCAAATAGAGCATTGAAACTGATCGTGGTAACAAGCTGAATTGTTTAATTTGAGATCACTTAGCTTATTAGAGAATTCTTATATAGTTCACAGTCCAGTCTATTGCTACTAGCCCTCAGGCATGTGTTTTTGATAAACATTTTACATGTGAAACTGCTACAGTAGCAGGAAGGCTTGTACTTCATAGTATTTGCTACAAAATGTTACTAACAGAAATAAAGAACAGCTACATGCTGATCCTCAATAATTGGTTTAAAAAGAGAAATGTTCTCTCTTTTTTGTAAATCAATATCCCTTCTTAGGTCCTCTGTGTGTATATGTGTACTGTTTAGATAAAGTGTTCATTAACTAACATTGAGCATTAGTTTGCATAATCTTTGTTTTAGAAGATTTAGAATGCCTTTCTACATCCTGAAGTCCTAGTCTTGATTCAGTCACAGAGGAAAATATTGGAGACATTTTGCAGGCTGTAATTATACATCTCCTGTCCTACCTTCAACATTCCTTACCCTCTCCTTCTTTTCTAAACACAAAGTGGTTGCAATGCAGAGTAAAGACAATGGACACCACCTTCCCTCCTCCCTGAGTGAGAACGATGTGTCAATAGGTGTTAAGCATGCTTAGTGCCTCTCAGCAGAAGATAAAATTGTTCCTTCAGACCTAAGATCTTTCAGAAAGAGTGAAAAAGCTGGAAGAATCTCTTTCAGCTTTTACACTATGCACTGTAGATTATTGTAAGAATGATGGTACTGTTCCAGGAATTCTAGAATCTCAACTAAAAGCAACGTTCTGGCTCTTGCTACAACTTGCTACTGGACGCTGCATATATTTACATCGCACACTGCTTGTGCCTTGTCTGTGACAATAACCTCCTTGTTTTTGATACATGCACATGTCATATGCTATATTAACAAAAATGAATCACTTTTTCTTTTAATTGATTCATATTTTTCTAATGTTGGTCTTTCACCTTTTTGTAAGATATCGCTTTGCTAAAAAAGCAAGAAAATTTTAGCATTTGGGATAGGGAAAACATGTGGAGTAGAATTTCTTTATAATCTGAAAATGGCCTCTTGAACTCCAATGTTACTACTGCTAATTTGTTTCTCTTATTTTAAAGCTATTCTGTGGGTTTTTTGAATGCATCTCCCAGAGCTATGATGTTTATCCTAAACCTGTGTGCATCCTGTTCTTACTTGAAAAAATCATAGTCTAAGGGATATCAGATTTAGTTGATAATGCTGATAGTTTTTGAAGATGTTTTATATTAGTGTGTTTAAAAAGTGTAGATAGCTGAATATGTGTTGAGAGCATTAAAATCATATGTCATTCACATTTTAATCATTCTTATGTACACATACTGGAGAGGTAGGGGATGTATATAAAAGGCATCAAAACAGCCATTAATCAGTTCTTACACAGTTGTTTAAATCCATGTTTAATAGAAGATACAATTTAATCCATGTCATTGTGAAAAACGAGGTTCACTCTCCTGTTAAAATTTAAAAGTTTAATAAAAAGACAATAGGGGACAAAGATAAAGCAAAATTACAGCGCGCTGGGTACCCTTGGCTCTTGGCCAAGAGCACACCTGCTATTGCAGAGACACCCTTTACATACCTTTCCTATTACATCAGCTTAATGCATATTCAAAAACAATTATACATATTCAAACTTTTCCCCAAACTAGTTTACATATTCCAGGAACTGTTTAGCATGGCTCCCCCTCGGGTCCGCCTTTTTAGAGCATGAGCATTTCTTGGCTGTGGTAGTCAGTTTTTATTATCATTTCCAGCTTGAGTTTTAGTCCATGGTTTCTGCAGACGGTGGTTCCTGATAGCTGGCATGTCCGTAGCTGGGGTCTTCACCATACATTCATTGGATGTTATCCAACCAAGCAGACAGTTCAATTACCACAAGCATAACTATATCAGCTATTTTTACTACTATGTCTTAGTCTAGTTAATAACAGAAATAAAGGCATTACAAAAAACCTATATCTTTATAGCAAAGCTACTTTAACATTATACATATAGCATCTATTTAAATATTTGCAGAAAGCCAATATTATAATATGTATTTATCACATCATCAATAAAATATTTAGATAAGTTGTGATTTATGAATAACAACTTTTTAAGGATATAATGATTTGATGTTTTTCCTGATCTGAAATACCTGTATTTTGTAAAATAAGAAACAAAGAGCATAGAGGAGTATTAGTATCATAATGTACAATTTACTGAAATGTAATGCTCTAGTTTAGGGAAGTATCTGTAATAGATGAAATGTTTTTAATGTTCTTGCTGAAGAAGTTCCTTACATATTTGATGTGAACCACAGCCTGTCATGACTGGGCCATATGTTTCCAGATGAACACGAATAAAATGACTGAAGCCAGGGAGATCAACAAACAGAAAATAGTTAGAAGAATTAATTTTCACTGCAGCAGAATAGCTAGCCGATATTAATTATATTCTTTAGACCCATTTTGGACATGGAAAAATGAGTATCACAAAATTAGTAGATTGGGTAGTGGAAAGAAGTAGAAAGGCAGTTTTCTTCTAAATCCTAATTTAGATCTGAACTAGTCAAAAGGAGATGACTAGATCTATGACAGAAAAGGTCATATTCCTTCTTTCCAAAATACTGTGGAAGATGAGAAGAGAAAGTGTGAGCAGGAAATAATCCAGATTCCAGAGGAATGAAGCATGATGCAAAGAAATAAAAGCAGATATCTGATGATTTAATCAAAATCTCTGTTCAGTTTATGCTAGGCAAGCTAAGGAGTAGATATGGGACCCTCTGAGAAAGCCATACTTCTAGTGTGGTTTTGAAAACGAGATAAAATGAACAGTAAAAATCTCAGTAAAGGTAATGTTTGGAGATATTCAATAAGGTGTTTCATTTAAGTATGTTACAACAGTGATAACTTTCACGTTGACACCAAAAAGGTAATTTTGCTCTCTGAAAAGCCGCCATCATGAAGATTTTGTGTTGAAACCAACAAAATATCACATAACAATTCATTGAAGTGTTTTAAAATTTACATAAGAGTTTGAGTCCAACCTCAGATTTACTGAACTCTCTGTTGGGATAAAGATTGAATTTAATGATTTCACCAATATATACAATCTCTATATCAAATCCCTAATATGATATGACAGCACACCGGAAACATTCCTTGGAGAGAAATGCTACAGAGTGTTAGAGGATTTAAAAAATAAAATGATTGACTCCAGTTGACAGAACGGTTATTTTTAAAACAGCTTCAGATAAGTTTTAAAATGCAAGCAATGCCCTTGCTGCCCAAATCTGTCCTGTGCTAGTAAATTCGGGAATTTCAGTTGTTTGGTTTCTTTTCTTTATCAAGGCATTTAATTCTTAAAACTTCCTTTCTGTTTGATAAAACTAAGCTTGGTATATTTCTGACCCCACTTGAGTCAATATCTTCAAGGGGTAATCTAGACTTAAGAATTATGTAATTTTTGTCAAGGTTCAAATTCACAGACAAGAGATTTCTATATGGATGATTATACACTTTTTTTTTTTTTTTGGTCTCTGTGTGTTTGATTGGTTTTGTTGGTGTGATTACTTTTTGTTATTGTTGGGTTGTTGTGGTTTTTTCCCCAGAAGCCCAAGAGACTGAATTAATGGAAAAATCCTGCTTACAAAAAAAATTATGAAATAAAGCCCCTGTTGTGGTTGCTGCAGATGATTTCATTTAAAAATGTGGCTAATTTGGTTGGCCAACCTATGAAGAGATAAAAGTCAATTTGTTGGTGATATTATTTATGGCAATAATTTGCCCACATTTTAATGACACTTTTTAATCATTACTTATACCCTGCCTTAAAATAGGCAATTATGTGCCTCTGGGGTTTTGTCCTTTCCCTTTATTTTTTAACGTTTTCCTGCAGTTTAAATGGCCCAATGTGTTCCAAGAACTGCCAAAAACCGTTAATTTATTTTTGTATAGCACGCTGTAAGATGAAGTTCTTGTTCACATTTGTTTTCTCTTATTACTGCAAATAGTAGGGAAAAAAATAAGGTGTTTCAGATAGCTGTCTTTCCAAAAAAATGGCAGAACAGTAACTGGACACTTTCAGTTGTCTTAAGCGCAATTTTTTTTCTGCTATTCTTCTAAGTGAGATATTACTGTAAAATACCTGACATGACTGTGGAAGGGAAATGTGTCCAGGAAAAAAAAACATTAAAGGCAATCTTTTTCTATACGTCTGTATTATTAACTCCTTGTAATGTCTTGGGTGCCCTTTTCCTGCGACACTTCTTTTAAGCTTCTGCTTTTCCTAAGTCTTGTGTTCACACTGTTTGTTTATTAAGGTCATTCTAGCGCAGGTGAACTGAGTGGGAATGGAGGCTAAGAAGCTCTCCTTTTGCCAAACTACATGAAGCACTTTTGTTGCCTGCAGACATCAAAGGAACAAGGAATGACACTGATGGCTTTAGCAGGCAGCTGGGTACATCTGTCCTGGCTTTGCCCTTCTGATCAAGGACTCTGCTAGGCTGCTGCTACCATGAAGAGGTTTCTGCTGCTCCATTTCTTTTCTCTCTAAGTGCCTTTGCCAGCACTGTGAGGATCCCTCCCTTCACCCTTTTTAGCTAAGGAGTTTCAGGGACAATTTTGTTATCTGAAGGCTTCACAACAGCGCAGGCTGTTTGGAAATTCTGCTAGTTTCTCACCCGGCACCATATAATAGCTCCAGGATATTTGAAGCAAACCTAAACGGAAGTCTAGTTTTCCTTCCCTTTTGTAATTCAGACTTTCAGTTTTCAGTCAGTTAGAGTAGGATCTAGCCCACTGCATAATTATTGACAATTTTCAGATGTACAAATATTAAGTAATTATCTCTGACTATTTCTTTATGACATGAGTCTGACCCATACTAAAACAAACACATGTGCTTATGCATAGCTGGAAATCAGGGTAATTGGCTGAATAAACATGAAGGCCTGAATGTGACCTCAAAAAAACCCCTTTTCTTCTCTTTGAGCCATGTTTTAGTTTTCACTGTATTTGTGCTGGCTTAAAGAAGGAAGATGCATCTCAGTGTTTTGAAAAGGTTGACTCAACTGAATGAGCAGAAATGGAGTACATGTGCTACACCAAAACAACAGGGTAATGCTGTGCATGGCTGTGTAATGAAAATGAAAAATCAGAGGTAGCTTCAATGGTTGCAGTGTTATTATAGTAACTTGCTGTTTGCCATGCTATATGTAGGTCATAAAAAAAAAGTATTTTAACATTTAAGATGGTTTTCACTGTGATGTGTGTCTTGAAGTTACTAAAAACACCCATCTTAGTATCAAAGTAATGCTCACATCATTGCTGCAGAAAACAGCAAGCTCAGGTCTAATGTTCTTGCAGCTCACAGCAACGCAGACAAAGCTGCCTGTGTTTGGTTTTGTTTGGTGGTTGTTTTGGTGGATTTTGTTTGGTTTTTTTTTCCAAGACTGTACAAAATGTCTTGCTAGTGTAAAGATGGCAGATGTTCCTCTACTCATTTTAGCAGACAGGACAGTCAAGTTCTGTGTTCCAGCAGTATCCTTTTTTTACAATGGTCCATTCTGGCTTACTTTTGGGCAATGGTTCAGAGCAATCTTGGAGGTCATATTTCAGTGTGACTGGATTTGTATGTCATGTATGGAAAAAAGTAGTGCTGTTCTGTCTCCCAGTAGAGAGTCCTAATTATTTTATTCTGCATAGAGAGCAGAAGCACAGTCAAGGTAATGAATCATTTGGCATCCTAAACTACTGCCTGTCACTGTCCATCATCTTTGTCTGTAATGACCCTAGATTCCTCTTGCCTCTGACATACACTTTTTGGACCAAAGCTGGTATATTAGGCCCTTTGGCAGCTACTGCTTTCACTTAACCCTGTCTTTGTCACACAGCAAACTAGTTCTTCAAAGATGTTGAAATAACTAGTGACACATCTTTTTGTAGTAGAGCTGTATATTCTGTTTCATGCTAAAAATCTTTCTTTAGAAGTGGCATATTTATAATTCAGTTCTTCCCTTACCTAATCCCCGTGAAACCTTAAAATCCTAATGAGCTAGTTATCACTGTAGCTCTCAGTGTTTTGGGGTTTTTAATACAGTAGTCTTGGATTTAAAAAAGAAGTGTGGGATGGGAAGGACAATTTTATTTCCGATCTAATTGGAATTTTTTTTTTGTCAGCCATTCTGAAAGATGAGCTATTTCCAGCTTTAGTTGTTGAAATTGAAAATTGCTGTGGAGATAATAAAAACCCCACCTTTTTTGTACCCAACACTTAATGAATTACATATGTTCATCAGTTAGGGAATCCGTTATTTTAATCATAACTTTTTTTCTGGGGACTCTTCTTGAAGCTCAGTCTGCTATAGCAGTTACTGCAGAACTTGTGTGTCTATAAAACACTGACTCAGCATGCAAATCTGTCATTCTTCTGAAAAATAATACAGGAGCTGAAGAACCCTTTGAAAAAGTTCTATTATTCACCAAAGTAAGATTTTTTTTGCCGGTACTGTCTTACCTTTCCTGTAGTGATTTCGTCTCATCATTTTGGGAACAACCATTATGACTTGCTAGTTCTTATCTTACTTCTTAACTACCCTAATCTTAAATGGAATAGAGTCATATGCTTGTCTGACCCATCTTCCTCTTCCAGTCTGAAAATGCTATATATAATTTATGACTCACTGAATATGTTAAATCTTGTGTTTCTAAAACTATATTCATGATTACTGCATTAGGCACATGTCTGGATACAAACATTTCACTTCTGATAGAAACAACACCATCTCATGAGTAAAATTTTTTGAGATTACTCAATCAGAAACTTCTAAATCTGGAATGTGTTCAAGTTTAATATGAAATAATAAGCTATGGGGGGAAGGTAAAATAGTATTCACAGAAAATATTAACCATTATGGGTTTTTTTTAGTATTCTGTCAATCTAGAAGTACCTGAACACTGAGAACACCAAAACCAATAACTATTCCATGTTTGACTTTCGAAGCCGACTTTAATGATTTATGACATATTGTTTCATCAAATAGAAAACTATTGAAGAGTTCTATATGTTTACACTGCTCCCTCCTAAGTTGTGAGTCCAGGTAATTTGTTACTGGCTTGTGCTTAAATGATGCACTCTGAGAACTGCTGCATCTGTTCCCACCTCCATGAAACTCCAGTGAAAAAAAATGAGTGTGGAGAGATATGAGTGACAAGGGATTATAAACTTTAGAGACTTAATTAAACCACAAAAGCTTCAGCAAGGTTCAGGCTGGTAAACTTATATCTTCCTTTGTGGAACTATGATAGGAAAAATTATTTTGGTTGCTTAGCAACCACATTGCACAAACTAACTCAGAGGAAAGTCTATGGGTTTGATAAGCAAATTAAAAATGGGCATTTCGTGTGAAGAGAATAAAAATTCTTCAGAACCTTTAGTCAACTGAAAAATTAATTGCATGTTATTACAAATTAAAATGGCAACAGATCTGGGAATATTTTGTGGGAAATTGTAGATAGTCAATATTGTTTAACATCTTGGTGAAAATGGTCAATTGGCTTGCAATAACAGAGTACTAACTGCATTCAAAGCACACAGTGTTTGCCTGTGGAGGAAAGGGAAAGACTGAGAACCCTGGTGAGAAAAAAGATTGTTTTGGAAGATCTTGTTTGCATCTTCTAGTGTACAAGTGCATTTTGTACACTCATGGCATGTTAGTTTTAGCAGTTCTGTGGAAATTTAATCTTAAATAGTGAAGGAAGAGGAAAATGCTAGAGAATTCACATTTTCAAATATCAGCTTCAGAGAACTATATTGCAGCCACCCAATTCTGTTAATCGTTGAACACACACCTGAAGCAGAAATTGCTGCTTGCCTGAACTTCAGAGCAGTTCAGTATGTCCTTGAGAAAGAGGCAGCACAAGCTGTCCCAAAGATGCAGTGTGCTCTTTGCATCAAGCTGTGGGTTAAAGAATATGACATTAATATAATGCTTATAACTGATCTTGCATCTACTACAGGTATCTCCCTTCCACTTCTTTTCCTTCAGAAAACAGAGCTTTGTTGCCATAAAAATACTTTTACCAACCAGTGCAAATAAGGAATGTTTCCTAGTTAGGGAACCTGCAGCACCCAATAACAAGGGTCTCAGGGTTTCTGTGATGTGTCTGTCTCTATAGTGGTAACAGCAGGTTGTGGCCAGTGAGCCTGAGCATGTGGAACCTGTTTTCTGCCTCCCAGAGTCAAACTGCTTGTGGGGATAAACTGCAACACTGCTTCAAGAGCCATTTTACTACAACTCTTCTAGGTCTTCTAGTGAAGATTGATTTTTTTCTAAGTTGCTGTGCATATACCACTGTTTAATTAAAAAAAAAAAACAAACTTCTACTGAGTTTATAGGTCTTTTTTCACTTCAGAAAAGTTTGACTTGTGGCTTGTAAGCAGGTAAGGCTGAACTCACCCAGTGATGTGGGTGAAAAACTCACTGTGCTAGTGTTCCCATCCAGAATACAGAAACAATTTCATATAACTCTAACACAATAAGAAGGTAGCATATTTCTCTGCATGACAATATTGTCTCTATGCTAGATTGCAGCCTTTAGCTCCTACAACCATTTCGGAAGTCACAGTTGCTAGTGAAGGACCTATTCAAGTTGAATTCTAATGTCAGTGTTTGTAGAGTCATGCAGAAACACATGTATTTATAGACTGAAGTTCAGAATCAGGCATATAGGGCTAAGATTATGACAGGACAAAACATAACTCCTAGCCATATGAAAATTTTGGTGCAGAGTTTGTTTCTGGAAATTTGTTGTTGTCTTTTCTATCTGTGTTTGTTTTGCAATTTAAGATTTATTTTAAAAAAACTAAAGAATTTTAGAGTTGGATTTTAGAGATATTGTGATCTTTTACAACAGTCAACACAAAGCAGCTCAGCTAGCCTTCCTTCTGTTCAATGTAAAGAGCTATTATTGAAAGACTGTGTCTATATAACATTTTATTTTTAAATTGAGAAATATTCCTCTTTATTACCTGCCATGATGTCTGGAGCAGCTACAGTGTGCTCATAATGACTTTCATGTTTCAGACAGTGGATGTCAGTAATGTTAATAGCTAGCTGACTCATCCAATTAAGAGAGTTCCTAATATGCTTTAGGGACCTTTGGTGCAGGTACTTTAAGCATTACAGTTTATCTTCCATGAAGATTCCTAGTCAGAAATAAAACACAAATATTTTTACTTTGCAACATTTATTTGTTTTTAAATCATGAGAGACTGTTATTCTTTATCTTAAATTTCAATTTAAAATAGCAATCCCTCCAAGAAAACAAGTATTTTAAATAGATGTGCAATTCACAAGCTGATAAAAAGCAGAACTGACTGTACCCATGTTAAATTTTTCAGAAAATTAAACTAAAGGAGCTTTTAATAATTAGATATATCTGCTCTTATATATTTTAGCAGCTGCTTTAAACAGTTGGATCAATCAAAAAATGGCAGATTGCATTAGATTGGAAGGCACCTCTGGATGCCATCAGGTCCTGCTCATCTCTCTTGAGACAGTGAGAGAAGGTGAGGAGATGCTGGAACAGGTGGTTCTCTTCAGCCCCTGGGAAAGTCCCAGGCTGGGGTGGGGAGAAGTGTGAGGAGGAAGGAGTGGCAGAGAGGAGCTGTTATGGACTGATTGCAGTCACCCATTCCCCATCCTGGGTTGCTTTAGGTGTAGGGTAGGGTCGTAGGAAAGTTATGGATGAAGAAGTGAATCTGGGCCTGGGAAGAAGGTTGGGGTGTGGGAAGGTGTTTTAGAGCCTTTTGTCTTTGTTCACCAACCTACTCTATTTTAATTGGCAACTAATCAAACTAATTTTCCTTAGGTCAAGTCTTGCATATGATGATAATTGATGAGTGATTTCCCTGTCTTTATCTTGACCCTCAATAAAATTTTTCTTATTTTCTACCCTGTCCTGTTGAGGAGAGGAGATAGAGAGAGTGAGGGTCTGGTAGCCAGCCAAGATCACCCCACCATCATACTCCAAACAGTGTTAATTTCAAAGTCACATTAGGTTGCTCCTAGTCTTGTCCAGTTAATTTTGCTTTTGTTCTATTTAAAATCTTCATGGATTAAGATGCCTCAGCCTCTCTGGGCACCTCTTTTAGTATTTAACTTCCCTCCTTGCAAAGATTAACTTTCTTTCAGCAGATGTCAACTTTCAGTCATTTACTACAACATAATCATTTGGAGAGACAAGCAGGATTCAATATTCTTATTTTAAGAATATTCTTATTTTTCAAGGCAGTTAGGCAGACCATCTATCAATAATTGCTTTAGATTATGTATAACAAACTAGATCCTTTGTGTTGTCTGTGCAACCATACTTTAAGCCCTCAATTTTCCACTTTTTCAGAGAATGTTATCTTTGGATGTAAATTTGTTCTTTAACTGGCTTTCCAGGCAAAACAAAATCAGACGTTCCACATTTTAAGACTCTGGGTTCCCCGTCTCTTCCTTCTATTCCTCCCCCAGCAATTCTATCTCCAAATGCAGCAGGGGCAGGCCCAATGCCTTTTTAGACTTATTAGAAAACTAGTTTGAAAACCTTTAATTACAACAACAGGCAAACAAATTATGAGAACTCCATCTTGGAATTACACTTCTGTCTTTTCAGGATAAGCATCTGACAAATGAAGTTCACTAAACCCAGTACTAAAGCTGGAAGCTATGTAAAATATAATTGCAATTCTTTCAATGAGCAAGGTGGTTCTTGAATTGGAAACCTATATCAAATTAGGAAATGCTCTGAAAATTTATCCATCAATATTTAAGGGAAGTAGATAATTAGTAGTGGCATGCAGGAACATTTAGACAGTTACGGAATAAAACTGAAGCATCCTGTGGAAAAGAAGGTATTGATCTTAAAGTAGACTAGAACAAGAGGACCTGAGTTTTTGCATATTACTTATTCAGATCTATGTCCTACTGCTGAAGTTAATTGAATGACTTATTCGTTGAAGCACCTGACCCACCAGGAAAGGCTCAGGGAGCTGGGATTATTTAGCCTAGAGAATAAAAGGGGAGGTGGGCTGCAAAGGCAACATAATAGAAGCCTTCCAGTCCTTATGGGGTGTTATGAGAAGATGCAGTTGGGCTCTTTAGATATGTGCGTGACAGGATGACATGGGGTTATAGATATAAATTGAAAGAGACAGAAGATCCAGTTTAAGGGCTGGGAGGAGTGGGCATGCCAGGAAGACAGACAAGTGCTGGAATAGGTTTCCCAGAGATGATGCAGAATGTCTGTACTGGAGGTTTTCAAGACCAGACTTCCTAAAGGCCTGAGCAACCTGGTCTGACCTCAGAGCTTCAGTTGGATTAGAGAACTCCTGAGGCTTCTCCAGCCTGAATGACTCTGCAATTCATTATTGATTCTATCTTTAGTCTTGCCTGGTGAAAAAAATAATAGATTTTTTTTTTAGAAATGTAAATGTTTAGTATGATTTCTGATATTTTCCTTCATATGGGATTTAGTTTTGTGGTTGACTTACTAACAGGGCTGAGGAGCTGCAGAAATGCATAGCTCTCATTAAAAAGTACTACAGTATAGTTAAGCTGACCTAGGCATTCAGACATAGAGTCATGCCATTTAGATGCAGCCAAAGACAACCAGCATCTTGTACTGTGCTCTTAATCTATAATCTCCTTTTCATGAAGGTTGTGTGAATGACTGACAGTTATGGAGTTAGTTCTCAAACAGGAAGTTTAGAGTTCTAATAATTAAATTAGCCTTGCGTGCTGAAATGAAAATCCAAGAGGAGTCATCCTGGAGAGAAGACTGACTTCGGACTGACGGCGGACAGATTGCACTCAGTCTGAAAGAAAATGCTTTGTCTCTCTGTACTTATAGCTTGACAAGTGGAGTGATGGATAGATTTACAGGAAACATTGGTGCAGAAAGTTTGGGCTGGATATATGCCCTCACTCTGAGAAGAGTCACACAGCAGAAGAGGCTGCCCATGCAGATTGTGTAGCCTTCGTACTTGCAGGTTTTCTGACTGACTAAGGCACTGAGCAGCCTAGTCTCATCTTATAGCTGACCAAGTGGAAGGTTGGAGTAGAGACCTCAAGGCTGGGAATGACATCACTCCTTGCCACTGAAATATCAGTGAGCAATGCAGGTGAAAAAACATTAAGTGTCATGTTACACAATACTCCGGGCTCTGATAGTTTCACTCACACCCGATGAGACTGATGTATTTCATGAAAAGAAATTATTTGGAGCAAGAATGTGAATCACAGGTTTTTAGTTGCTAAGTACATGTGCTGTGAGTTAGAATAAATATTAAGCTGTGAAGTCAGTCTCTCTGGCTTTATTTTCTTTACTTTTAAAGAAGAATAGGAAAACCAAGAATGAGAGCATGTTATATTGACTATCTAGTAGTGGCACATTTGGGATACACTCAAAATGTCAAGTTTTAGACTGGTGGGTGATTTAAATTCCTTCGTACAAGTCTAGAAGTCTAGACAAAATAGTGCCTATGTCAACTTACACCTAGACCCCTCCTTTTCACTCAACTCTGCTTTACAAAGGGCTACTCCTGATAAACAAGATCTTATATTTCTTGTGATTCCACATGAGTTTTGTTTACCAAGCTTAAAAAGGTCATATTTGTTGTATATTTGCTCCAGCCTTGATGTTTTATTTCTAAGACCAAGAAATCTAAGGACTTAATGTAGAGAAAAAACCCAAACTAAACCAAACCCAAACCACCCCCACCCACTATGAAAGACTGGTAACAGTAAAACAGTATAGAAATACTCAAAGCAAAATAAAATTACGTGAAAGTATAATTGCAGGAAAGACATGGAAATGGCACAGCTGTAAGGGCAGGGCAAATCAGCCTACATAAGGTTTAACAGAAATCATGTATATGCAAGAAGGAAATAATCTGGGGACTGTGCCTAGGGTGCATGTGAAGAGGTGGTGGTGGTGGAACCACCAGGTTCAACTGACGCCCTACACATGTGACCCTGTGATGCAAGTTACAGAATCTGCAGTTCATTACCTCAGTAATACAGGAATTTTGATTGTTTATATGTGTTATTTGTTCAAGAATTACATAGATTGATAAAATAGTCCACTACAAAAATTATTTAATCAATGTACCTATTTATTAGTGAAATGGTTGGAAAACAGTAAAAGTGCAAGTAAATAACTGTGAGAATAAATATTTTAGCCAAGGACTTGCAGGAAAAAATTACCTAATCAGAAAAAGTCATCCAGATATTGACTGGACAGTCTAGTCTGAACATCAGTATTATTACTGTTTTAGGAATTCCAAAAAGAAGTTCAGGCAAGTATCTGTTGAGCAGAATTTCATTTCATGTCACCAGTGCTGTAGGTTGGAAGGGTCATTATACTTCAATTTTTTGTTTCATAAATGTTGCTTTGAACTAATTGAATGCACTATTAGTTTTAGTGAGAACTTTTCTGTGGTACTTGGCCTGACCTGAAGAAACACAATGCCAGAACCATAAATGGTTAGATAGACTGCATTCATCCAACTTTGTACAAATGCTGTGAAGACTGAATTTCTACATTAGCAATGAATAACTTGATACCAAGAAAAAATATAAAATCCATAAGAACAGTTACTCCTGCACTCAATCTTGGAAAATAAATGCAAGCATATTATATATAATCTTCTTCATTCTTCCATATAGTCTAATCTTGTTTGATGACATTATAAAAGTAGGGAATGACAGAGAATATTAGTTAGTTAATAAAAACTGAAGGAATTAGATGAAGTTAAAATTAACTTTTTAATATGTCATGCAGTCTCTGTAATGGGAAACAGAAGATTTTTTTGTTACAATGAGTGTAGAGCTTTATCACACAAACTTTTTTTTTAATAGTTTAGTATTGCATGCATGGTTCTGAGCAGGATAATGAAATCTAACCCCAAACATTCATCATTAGACATTCAAATGAGAATAGAGGACTTTTCCCCATACTACCCATTAGTCACCATCAAGTGGGTAAGCAGTCCCACGCCCCATCTCTGTCTAAATTGCTTCAAACAATTTTGGTGTCGGATGAAATACTCTAGAATGAAATTTGTGTTGACATTGAAACCAGACAGTCATGCTGAAGGTTCAGTGGACATCAGCTGTCTGACTATTTTGCCCAGAGCTGCATGCTCCCTTTTTGTGAGATTCGTTTGTCATGTAACGTCAGTCCTTATTCAGTTTTAGTCATGATTTGCCAAGTTTAGTAGCTTTTAGGGTTTTGTGTCTAACTTTGCTAAGTAAGTATAATTAGAAATTTTGAATGTGACAGAATGCAACTTTCATCCTACCCTGTTCTGCATATCCACACCACTCTGTTCAAACCTGCAACTTACTTGAACTGGAGTGAAGCAGCAGATAACACAACATTGATTCACAATCACAATTTTACAACACAACAAAATCTTGAGAAGGCAGGGATTAGATAGGCAGGCATTGGTTGGTTGTGGCTCAATGGTCATTTTCTGTTTGTCTTTTACCTTTCTTAGTTTGCAAGTTTTCCACTTAAGACAGTAACTATTCTAATTTATGTTCCAGTAAAATTTGACTTTTGGAATTGAAAACTTTTTCTCCTCTTTATGCCTTTAGAGAGGACTAATTATAAAAAGATCTAGACAGATACATTACAAAGACTTTTATTCATTTAGTTTTTCATGCTTCTGCAACATAGGGCAGTGTAATTAATTTTAAAATATTCTATGGTTTTCTTTTAGTGTAGAATGTTCTTGAATCTTGAGGCAAATTCATTTTGGAAGACAAGTTCTAGCAAAATTATTTTACTAATGCATTTTTCATTGAGCTATTGACAGTTTATACTACATTTGGGAGTATGTCATTTGATAGGTGTAAATTCAAAAACAGTGAAATTTTTTTGTAATGTGTGTCTACCCTAAAGATCATATGGACTTCTAAATGAACACCTTGAAAAGTTTTAATATTTGTTTTCCTTTCTCTTGGAAAGTCTTATTTTGCTTTGCCTCCAAAACATTTTGATTTTCACTCCTGAATTACAAGACTTCTGTTTATTTAAATAATTAAATTTGAATCAGAAGAGAGAAAGCTTAATTCATTAACAAGAACACTATCCATCTACAGTTTTATTATCCTTTTTAATTTTAATTTCTTATTTTTGACATTTTTAAAAATCTATTGCTAGGCCTCCTATCTGCTAGGCTGTAAAGATAAGTTTGGGGATGAGTGCAGCTCTTGACTTCTGTGTTACATTTGGAAACATTTTTATTGGTTATCTGGCTACACGCACTTGCATTTGAAATGTCAAAAGCAGGCTGTTTTGGAATCAGCCAGGGTTAACCAAATTTAATATGTTCAGCATGACAACTAGTCTCATGGAGATTCAGAACCTCCCAAAATAAGATTGGATGGCAAGGGACACCTCTGTTCTACAATTGCAAATGTTTGTTGTGCTGCAGAGCTGCAAGTGAGATGTATGGAGATAGGTGTCCTAAAGACCTACAATTTTCTTGAATTCTTTTAGCATAAATCTTGTATTTAATGAATCCCTCCGCAATAAGGCTGCTGGAACTGGCTGTGTCCAGTCACTCACCACAGGGGTCACAACTGCAGCCTCCCACCGCTAACACCTTGCCACTTAGACCCAATCAGCCCTACATCCAACACAGGTCTGGTCCATGTAATCATAATTATCATCCCCTTTGCCACATTACTGAGAAATATTTCAGGATGCTTCATCTCTTTCATATCCAGACTGCTCACCTTACAGTCAGCACATGGCTAGTCTGAATGATATTTTGGCTAGGAGATGTATACACCTGTATGTGTATAGAGGTGTTTCTACTTGAGTGGGTGTACATAGACAACTTTTTTTTGATGAAAAAAGTACTTCTGAGATATAGCAGGGGTTGGGGCAGTACCATGGCAGTTCACAGTCCATACTGGTGTTAAGTGCTTAAAGCCTAACACTATTTTATTCAGCTGGGGCCATGAGGAAATGCTGCTTGGTGCCTCCCTGGCATATACCTTGATAAATCTTGAGGTCTTAGTATTCTAAAATTTACTCTGAACAAACACCCTCTTCCCCTCTTCTCCCCTCTTCCAACATTCACACCCCCCCCTCCCCCAACCATTAAAAAGAATGCTTTGTCAGGAAGTATTCAGAGATGCTCTCAAAAGCCCAAAGGGCGAACGAGTAGTTGTGAGAGAAAGCCTGTCCTTCCATACAAGTACCTGAGACAGAAACCCTCATTAACAACATCATGCTCCACTGGACGTTAGGAAACCAGTTATCAAGTTGATAATTTCATCATTTGCTTGCATTGTACTTTATTATGTTTGGTTTCTATTTTTTTAAATTTGATTTCATCTTCCAGGATAATTCCCAGAAATTTAACTAAGAGTTAAAAAAACCCCACACTACTAAGAGTGTTCTCACTGTTTTAGTTTAGTTGAGGGTATTTTTGCTTTTTTTTTTTTTAATTTGGTTTGTTGGTTGTTTTTTTGTTTGTTTTGTTAAGGTCAATTCATTTACAAAAACATTAATCTAACATTTGCTGGAAACACTGGAATAAAAATAATTAGAATCTGATTTTGGAATTGACACCCCAGCTGGAGGTGAAACAGAAGATATATCCTTTGCTATATTTGTGTTAATTTTATCATGTTCTAGCTCATCTCCTGTTTAAATAGGGACTTCAATTAATACTATGCTATGGAAAACAAATACGGATAGCTTAGCTCACTCTAATGGAGTGAGCTCTGTGGGATGAGTCAATTCCTGTTCCTTCAATGAAGCTGCAGATCATCCATGTGAAGAACAGCAGGAGAATTATTAGTTTAATGTGCAGCTGATTATAGCAGAATTTGAGCACCTAATTCTCCTGCACACATTTGAAGATTTTAGCCTTAATCCCTTGCCAGCATTATCTAATGAAATATTGATAGAAATTTGTCTGAGTTTCTATCATTGTTACTGTGACATTCAATATGCAGGTGCTTTCTAAATATAGCTTTTTTTTTAACATTATTTTTTCAGGACCTGGGTTTCTCTTTATCAAACGAAGATTCCATAGTAGCTATTTACACAGAGTTTAATACCAATGGTGTTTCACTCTGATACAGAGGTAAAACAATACAGTTATTTCTTTATAAATATTGAATTAGAAAAAAGGGCTGAAAACATCTCTTTCGGAGTATATTACAAGATTTTTCTGAATCAAGTTTGATTGTTTTAAAAAGTTGCACTGAATTCAAATACTGTGCAATAGAAATAGAAAATGTTTTTTCCAGCTTCAAGTAAATTTATCATTCTTGGCAGAAAGGGCAGCAGCAACCCCTTGCATTTGATATACTAGCCTTTATTTTCTATTAGATCCAAGTTTTTGATAATTTCAATTCAAGATGTAGTAATTAAATAGTCCAATTTCCTACATAAAAAACCTGCAATACTGGACTTTAACTCTGTGTCAGTTAATATGCATCACAAAGAACAAGTGTTACCTTTATATAAGAGTTTGCCATCTTTTTTCAAATAGTTTGAGTCCAACTTCAGTGGGCTTCCATCCAGTAAGATCAGTATAAGGACTTCTATGTGTCACTAAGGGATTTTAGGAACAGATCCTCTCTTTTTCTGCTGACATTTAGCAGATGTGACAAGAAAAAATCATCTTCAGCACCGCTTCAGATTTATACTTCATTTCCCTCTGGACCTAAATATCTAGTGTGTGATGCAGTCTGGGTGTTTTTTCCACATTATTTCCAAGTACATAAGACTATTTAATATGTTTATATATTTACTCTTAATGCGGAACAGATTGAGGGAAATATGAAAAAATCCATTATTTTGTAAGAATACATTCTTGATCCCTTTGATACGCTTATTACCCATAGGAAAAAATATGTGACAGATATTTTAATGAAAATAATCACCTTTCAGTCTGAACTGAATTTGGTAGAAATTTGGTAAGTAACAAGAACACAAGAATTCATAAATGGAACAGAATTCTTCCATTTCAGAAACACAGATGCCATTTTTATCTATGATGGTTAAAACAGTACCAGGAAAATTAATTAAACAAAATTTCAAAGCTTTTGTAAATCCCAGCATGATTTTACAAATCAGACAGCTTTTTTGTTTGCGCAGTGAATGCCACAGCCTTGAAAGGATTTAAGCTTTCCTTTTTTAATAGTCAAATTTAGTGTTCTGGTATGAGACTCTTGGATGCATGCCAATTTTAAAATTATCCCAAGATGTGCTGAAACAATTTCCATTACAGCTTACTTAAACCTTACAAGGTTATATGCCAGATCAAATATGAATCTAACATTCCTCCAATTTTCCTTCCTCATAACTTTCACAAGTTATGACCTATATAACTTATTTTCATTCAAGTAAACAATTTCAAAAGGGAATTTAAAATAAAACACAACGAAGATTTTTAAAGTAGTAACAGTGTGCCTCTTTAGGTATCTGTACTGAACACAAAATAAACCAAAACAGTTTTAATGAGGCAGAATAGACACATCTTCATAGCATAAATCTGCAAGATTTATAGCAATTATGCAGTGGACATGAGGTTATTGAATCAATGCTTGACTCAAACTATGCTAATAAAAATTGTTTTCTTAAAAGAGATTCATAATTTATGAGCATAAAGTTAGAATCTTCCTCAGTCTTTTCAGCAGAAGCAGAAGTCTAATGACAATAAATAATCACTTTCTTTAAACTTCAAACTAAATGTTTTCATGCTAAGTCCTGGAAGCTTTCCTTATTTTTCTTTAGTGAAAACATTCCTATACTCTAAGGAGACATCTTAAGGAGAGATTATATCTTGCATATTGTTGTATATGGATTCCCTCTGACTTCACGGCTGAAGCTCAGATGAAACCCTCAATTGCTAATCTCATCAAATAGATTTTCCTTCTGGAATTTATGCCTCCCTACCCTGTCTGCATCACAGCAGCCAGACTTCCGGCCTGGGCTTAGCATAATGGTGAGGTTTGGATTAGAGGTAAAGTGAAAGTATGATCTCAAAATGACATTGGTCCCTTTCATGCCCATGTGAGTACTGCATGCAGTTTTTGCCATTAGCCAGTTCTGTGGAAAAACAAGTGGTTTTTTTCCCAGGGCTATCATTCCAACCTTTATCCTGCATATTAAATATGCTTAGGTGAGATCTTGAATCCATTTTTGTAAGCTGCTGTAATGCCCACTGGTTCCTCTAATTTAAATATAGATCCTGAGACATCTATTTTATGTAAAACAGTTGTTCCAGACTCTGCTGAAGGCTAAATTTAAAGTTGTTTTTTTATTTAAATCACACATAATCTGGGGTTCATTTGCAATAGTCATCTCTAGAATGAAAGAGAGTACATATGTATACGTGAGGTGTAGACTCAGTTTTCAAAAATCTGTAAGTAAATGTATTCCTTTCAAAGACTGTGCACTAAGCAACACTTTTTAAGAGGAGTTTTAGAGTACTGTGGAGCTGATTTCTCAAAACTGCAAGGGATCTGTGCCTATGAAGACTAAGATGAAAAGTGGAAAATTGAAAGCCAGGGTAGCATGGAGGCTTCAGGCTTTCTACGATGACAAACAAGTTGTCAGAGAACTCATCAGGCAAAACCTAACACAAAGTATGTGAAGATGATGAGCACACTTTTGGTTTTTAACTCATGAATATTTATTTAGTTGCTTTCAGAAAATATGCAGGAGACTTTAAAAAAAATGAAACCAGATAACATAAATTCATGGTTTCAGTCTGTCAGTGGCAATGCTTAGATGATCAATTTGACTTGAACTTTGATTTTTATTTAGAATTTTATTCTGTATTATAGATTTTATTTAGAATTTCTCTTAGTTTGTGAGTTTGATATTTTGAAACATTTGGAAAGGCTTTACTTTGCCTGTGATAGTAATGTAAAATTTCCTAATAACTATTATTTATGTTATTTAAGCATTTTACTTGATTTCCATTCCAAGATAAATGTTCTCACACAACTAAAAGCCATGCTGAGGAAGTTTAGAGTTTTTATGTAATACTCAATTTTACTAGGGGCCAAGATGTTGGGGAAAGGTAAAGGAAAGCAAAAAGGGTAAATATGATACTTATGTTTTAGTTTCTTGTAACTTTTCTAATATATAGCCAAGAAGGAATTTTTTGAAGACTCATTATCTCTCTTCAAGGAAGATAAAGTAGTATTTCTTTTCACATCTAGATCTTCTGATGCAGAGGTATTGCCATTTGCTAAACAGTTTAAAAGCTATTATCTTCTACCAAGTTAAGTATGGGGACTTTCTGAATAGGAGGTTCAGAGGACTGTAGTCTCAAGATCAAGCAGCCCCTAGAAGGCAGTAGTTGTCATTCCCCTTCATTATAGTCACACTGCCATTAGCACCT
The DNA here is from genome assembly GCA_013397115.1 of Edolisoma coerulescens. Taxonomy (NCBI): domain Eukaryota; kingdom Metazoa; phylum Chordata; class Aves; order Passeriformes; family Campephagidae; genus Edolisoma; species Edolisoma coerulescens. The sequence goes on along the minus strand of VWZW01004020.1, from coordinate 363,533 downwards.
TTCTCACAGTTTTTAACTTGTTTTAGAATGGACTGGTAGACTAAGGCAGGTTAATGGATAAAATTGGTCTTAAAACAGTACCAGAAGACAAGAAGCCAGCGGTAAAGTTGTGTTAAAACTTTTGTAGTGATAAACATCATTATTATCTGTTACATATAGTGAAATACTACAGAAGAGAAATGAAAATATGTTTCTAAGCATGGCCTACACTAGGTCTCTCCATATTTTAATTGGTTTTCCCACTTGTTAAGCTATGCAACAGTTGTTTTGCACTCTAAGCATTTTAAATGGGGAAATACAAGACTGACTGAAAGTCAGCCGTATCTTAGACACGGTTGTATAAAACATCCCCTCACACTTGGCCACACGTGTGATCTTTGCTGTTGATGCTGCATGTTTGCACCACACTCATAGCCCAGAGGGCAAGACTCTGCTGCTCTGTGGAGGTGTCAGAGCAGGTTGTGCGTGAACCAGTGGATCACCTTGGGTAGAAAATTCCCTGCCAGTTAGAACTGGCATAGGCACTTCTCTGCATGGCGAAAGCACAGCTACATGCCAGCAGTTTTTGGAGAATGTTTGTTGCTCTGATGGAAGTTATACTTTCAAAATATTGTAACAAGAATTTCAGAAAATATTTTTGGGACAGCACTTTACCTTTAGGCTCTGTCACAACTTTCCTTATTGTAATATCTGGCTACAGTCAAGAGTGCACTTCATCATGATACTTTAGAGTGGCTTGAGATCAGATTGAACTTTTTCTCTGAGAGTGAATTGTTGGCATTTTTCATTTCAGAAAGCATGGCTTTGTTCTTCTATATCATTCAGGGCTCCTGTGGGAAAATGCCAAAGGTTTTTCCTCAGTGTCATGTTCAAGGCTGCTACTGAGACACAGCACTCCACCTGCCACAACTTTTGCTGAGAATACCTTTATTTTGTTTCAGAAAATCTGTCCTTGGTGCTGACCCTGGCCATTTCCCTGGTAAGGCCTGGAGATGTTTGTGATGGATATCTTAAATATAACATCTGCTCTATAGAGCATAATAATGCATTTATGCCACAATTTACAAGTCTAGGAAATATATTCTACATGAATAAGTGAATTTAGGAGGTTAGCTTGAAAAGCAATCAGTATATCCTTATAAGCAGGAAATTTAATTTCATCAATATACTTTTCACCTTTTTGATACACTTTGAAGCAGTTTTTCAGACTTGATAGGCCAGATTTTGGGGTTTGTGACCACTTGTATACTGCATCTTCCTAAAGTATCTCTCATAGAGTGGCAGTTTCTTCTTACATTTTAAAATGGTTTTCCACTTAAAAGGATTTTCTTAACATTGAAAAGCATTAGCTGTTTATTCTTTCTTGCTAAATTAAATTTTCATTTGTAGAGTTCAGTTCAGCTGAAGAAACAAGTTTTCTTATCTGAATTATTTCTTAGAAAAAACAGTCAGTGAATTCCATTGGTTCTTCAGCACTTCAGTGAGCCTTTTGCAGCTCTAGAAGAGTAAATAAAACCCTTGCCTGCACATTCTTCTCCATTGGCTCTGTGTCCTGAACCATCACATTTTTTTATACTGTGGAAGACCACAACGACACAGTTCCTCCTCTCAGTATGGCACCACTGCATCTCTCTCTGAGCATCCTTAGTTCCGAAGGCAGCCTAGTAGTAGGGCTCTGACTTTGCATGACATCTAAAGTAGAGCTTGCTCCCAAAATGTGAAAGAATCTCAAAAATGTACTAGTTTGAAAAACAAACCAGTGGGAGATCGCAAGTCAGAATTATAATTTAATAAAGAAGTGAAAAAAGAAAATAAATGCAATAGTACAAGAGCACTGACAGAGTCAGAATACAACCTGGCAGCAGTCCAGATGAAATGGTCTTGTTGACACAGTGATCCTGTAGGAAAGAAGGGTCTGGTCTTCACCTGAAGGTCCAAACAATAGCTCTTGTCCTCTGAGAGTCCAGTAGGTAAGAACTGTGTCTGCTGTTCCAAAAACCCAGATTGTATCCAGGTGCTAATGCCTGTCTCCTCCCCCCTGGGCGGAGCATCTCACAATGGGCTGAGGTAGTTCTGTGTGTCACGCGGTGGGTTCTTGATGGCCCATTAAACAGAGATTAACTCTCTCTGGGAGCTATCAGGATGAGTCATGATAGGAGATAACAAACTTTGCCCCACCTGCTCGAACAGCTTGTGAAGATGATAATAGAATACATGCTTTTGGTTACATCTTGCATTGTAACCCAGGACACTCAAGTACAGTATCTGGTATAAAAACTGTCACCTCTTTGGAGCCTCACTCAGCATTTAACTCACTTGCAAAGAGCATGGAACGAACATTGTAAAATCTAGTTAAATATATTTAGCAATTTTTCTGTTCTAGACTCAGCACAAGACCTGAATTTGATCTAAACCAGAAGGACATTATTTTTCTCACCTGCTAAAAGACCCTTTCCTGAGGTCATCAGGTCATGTCTTTAGTTTCCACTCATCAGATTTCTCAGTGTAGTGGTGGTTACACTGTACAGTCTCCTGAAGAAGAAATGTCTGGCCATCTTCAACAATTGTTGAGCAAGTTTATTTCCAAATTAATGAGCACCTTGGCTTCTTAAAAATTCCTAAAAGCCACTTTCTGAGTTCAGGCCCCATGGCATACCACAGCCTGTTTGTCCAACAACTTAACTGAAATGATCTTTTGTGTATTTTTCGGAGGTAGAAGCTAGCATTCAGTCATTTCTCCCGAAAGGGCTCTTAGCTATTAAGCAACATTTCTTATTCCACTTTACTATTAATTTCCCTAAAAAAATGTAGAGGTTTACAAAACTCTAGTTTGTATTTTGTTTGCATGATTGTATTCTTTTGAGATGTCATCCCGAAATTATGAGAGATGTCACAGCTGATTAACAAGTATTCTGATTTAAGAAAAATTGGAATATGCCAAAGATTAATTGTTTTATCATTTTCATGGTGTTAAATCGAAACATCATTAAATTAAAGTCTGTCATTCAATGTATAGCTGAATTTAGCACACTTAGTTTGAAAAGCAGACAAAAAATAATTTAAAAAATACACAAACAAGATCATGTGCAATTATAGAAAAAATCTGATTATGAACACAGATACATTTGAAAAGAAATTATTGTTACACATCTTAAGTATTTTGACAGAATTAGAACAGGTTAGTTGAAGTTCATCATGCTCTTTCTGCCTGTCATTTCCTCCCTCATTAAAAAGTGATTGACTTCTGAGCCATTTAGTTCAAACCAAAATGAATGTTTGTTCATTTTAATTTTATTAATTTTGCTTGATGCTACTCTTTCAACAGAGAAGTGAATGATCATGACAGATTTTAGTTTAGTTTATTAATATCCCTGAAATTGTGATCGCTCTGCTGCTGGGTACCTGTCTTGTTCCATATTTCAACAAACTTCCAATTTTGTGCTCTGAGTTAATTTGGCAGCTTCTTTCTATGCACCAAGAACAACATTTTAACACAGTAGGTAAGACGATGCTGTTTCAACACATGCATTAATTTAGTCAAGCTCAGCCTGATCTTCAAAATTTCAGCAGGAAACTCTATGCAAAGTTCTACTTGTTTTCCAACAAAGAGTGAAGTTAGTCACAGCACTAGTTCTGTTCTTTGAGATATGTATGCATATCTTGTCAAGAAAGATGATAAATTTTTGGCATTTCACCATCTTTTAAATATCATTCTGTTGTTTTGAAAGTCCTCAAGGAGACAAGTTTTTTTCCACTGTGAAATGTACCCTCTAACTTCAGTGTTCTGAGCAATTTATTTGATTTTTTTTTAATATCAGGGTTAGCTAAGTCTACTGAGCGTATTTCTTCTGTGCTAATGTATATCTGGCTGTTTTTAGCAGACATTAAGACTGCATACCAGAAACTGCATTTGCTTATGAACTTTCTCATTTTACAATTATATACATACATGCATGTGTATTAGTCCTGTGGATCATCATAGCCAGAGTGCAACAATGCAGTAAGTAACTTACAGTTTTCCATAAAATCAAGAAGATAGAATGACTCCAGTAAAGACCTGAATTTTAGTATATGTTGTACCATATTCAAACATAAATATCAAATATTATGTAATGTATTTTTATATTAGCTGATAAACATATGATATATGAATACAAAATATTTATGTCACAAACTTGAGTGCCTGGTCAGCACTCAAAGCACTGTTAAGATGAAAGGATTTCTTAGGGCTGATACTGAATTCACCTATATTTTTAAACAAAACCTACATAAAGGTATATTGAAAACACGTATTGTATGACTGATGTAGTTTAACAGCTCAATCTCACCAATAAGCATTTGCATAACTACTTTGGCAAACAGCGCAAAAATGAGAATGTTCTTTCTATTTCAGCCTGGCTCGTCAAGATTTTGCTACTTATTTTTATAAACAAAATCTATACTGCAAGACAAGGTGCACAGAAAACATCTCTCATCATGCCCACTAAAATTGGAGGAGTTTGGGCCAAAATACAGAAGCTACTGGAGAGATGCTTTTCTAGCTAAGGCTGCAAAGAAGTGATTTTGCCCCTCAGCAAACACAGAACTGTCTTGGCTCAGTTATCTTCTTGCAAATCAATCACACCCCTTTGGTCAGAAAACACCTCTATTGCAGGGCTGAATGCTATTTTTGATACTAAGAAATCCTAAGAAGGAGCTGTTTGAGATTCATTAGTTATCAAAAACTGCCCTGTGAACTTTAAGAACTCAGTCCTGAGAATAAGAAATCATGTTTTAAATCAGTAAAGACAGAAATCTGTGCTGAAGTAGGTGTCAAAAATCTCTTAAGTATTGTATCATTGAAGTTCCATTACACAAAAATGAGACTTTAAAGAGGGTAGAGATCTATTCACTTTTTAAAACTTTTACTTTTAAAATGTAGTTTCAATTTCTTTGTATTTGGATTTAAAGCACATAGTCCTGAATGAGTGGAAATTATGTAGATCTTTAATTTTTCCTCTTGCGGAAGTGAAAATTGAGCTTTTATCAAATACTAACTAGGGAAGAATTTTAAGGAAGCTATCCATTCAATTCAAGTAATCAATATGTTACAATAAGTGGTGTGTAAGACATCAAAAGGATTTTAGGAAAATAGTTTCTTGTGCATCCTTCTTTGACACAAGAACTTGCACTTGAGAATGTTACATCTATTTTGGTATTCCTGTTATGAACACTAAAATTTTAATTTTCATTTTGTTAAAATTAGGAAGTGCTGAGCCAACGCATCCATACCGGTATTTGTAAACTTTAGTGTGGTATTGGCAATCTTAGCATCTTAATCTGATTTTAAAATCATGTTTGAAACTTCTAAATAATATAAGTAGAGTAATCTATATTATGAAATGAACACAAATTGCCAGATGTTTTCATTATTGCATTGCTTATATTTAAAGACCTAAGATTAGTGATGAGTATTCTGGATTTCGTGTATTTATAAACGACTATTTTATGCCAGGACTTTCTCCATAGATAGTTGATAACTCAGTAGAATGTCCTGTAAGAATGCAAAAGTTGGCTAAGGAAACAGTGTTGTGTTGTCAGCACAGATAATATTACATTATTAATAATATGTAGGTGTAGGTTCTGCCTACAACACTACATTCAGAGCATTGGCTTTCTCTATCTTGGTTATTTAAATTGGCATGGAAACAGAAAATACCACAAAATCATAGAATATGCTGAGTTGGAAGGGACCTATCAGGATCATCAAATCCAACTCTGGCCTTGCACAGGACACCCCAAGAGTCACACCATCTTCCTGGGAGCATTGTCCAAACACTTCTGGAGCTCTGTCAGGCTTGGTGCTGTGACCACTTTCCTGGGGAGCCTGTTCTAGTGCTAGAAGTAAAGTGGAGCTGATTCTTTAAGGGCATAAGAATAGTTAAGTATTGCTCTAGTTTTACACATAAACTTTGAATGTAAGCCCATTACACATTTGCTTATCCTGATACTACACTTATACAAGCCTTATATTTAGAGGTTAAAGCCCAAATTACTAAATTGCTTGGACCCTGATTTACCTAAGGTGCTTATTCCTTCCTGCAATCAGTATATCTGGTGCAGGCAGATGGGGGTTTGTCTGTCTGTACTGTAAGATCATTGTACAGTAACTGTGTTAGCATAGCAGAGAACCCAAGTTAATATATTCTGCCTATTCAGCTTTTGGTTCAGTTCAGAGCTGATTCACATTTAGTTAATTATGGGCAAAGGGAGCCTGCACCTTTCTCCAACATAATGCTGATGCGTCCTGTAGCAAGCACTTAACAACCTCTAAGAAGTGGCACCAAAATTACAGTGTGTGAACCATTAGCACCAAGGTTACTTCAAAGCAGTCCGTGCATATCTTAGGAGCAATAGAAACCCTCCTGCTATAGTGCCTAGACCAGAGCTAGCTGGCATTTCTCCTGTTGCTGCTAGTATGGGAATCCTTATCTCAGAGTGTGGGAGTCTTCTCGGCAGTCATTTTGAGCTGCATGTGATACCTTTCTTCTGAAGAAACACCATGTGTTCAAGCACAGTGATGTATATTCCTTAATGTAGCTTAAGGTGTTGAAATAAACATCTAAGCCTTTATGTCAGTTCAGTCAGTGAGAGATTTTGTGATTTGTTTTCTTTTGAAGTGGATGCCCAAAAGAGGACAAATGTGACGATACAAAACTGATATATAATTCTATGTTAAGATGCCTTAAGTTGCAGTATTGAAATTTAGAGCTGATAAATGCTTGATTTGACATAGAACTGGGATAATGTGACATAATCACAGTAGAAGTTTTATGAAAGCAAAACAGTTCAAAAGACACCCCCCGCCCTTTGTTTTTCTCCTAACAATTATTTTAATAACTTTAAAATCAAGAAAAGCAAAATATGTAGTGATAGGACAAGAGGTACTGGTTTTAAACATGAAAGAGAGTAGATTAAGATTATCTATAAGGAAGAAATTCTTCACTATTATGGTTTTAGGCACTGGAAGAGACTGCCTGGAGAAGTTGTGGATATCCAGTCACAGAAGTGTTCAAGGCCAGGTTGGATGGAGTTCTGAATGACATGGTCTAGCGGAAGGTATCCCTGCCTATGGCAGGTAGTTTGGAACTAGATGTATTTTAAGGTCCCTTCTAACCCAAACCATTCCATGATTCTACAGTAAATTAAAACTACACTACTTTGCACACCATGACACAGTATGGATATCAAAACCAGTCTCAATAATAAGTTTTGTAGTTTGTCTTAAACATAACTTGAGATTGCTTTCATATAAATTAAACATGCTTCTGCTCTCTTTCTCACACTGTCATGGCAGTTCAAGTGAGATGTTACTAAAAACTTAATGCAGGGCGAAAAAATGCATAGGCAAGTTGTGTCTGAAAAACCAAGTTACTGAGAATTAGGCTTATGGAACAAGTTTGTTTTGTGTGGCTTGGTATACTGCTTAACTTCACTGTTAATTTATGTCCTGTTGGTTTGTTCATGTCACTCTATTCTTGGACTCTATATGCAACTTATTTCTTTCCAGTTACTAATTCGACAGTGCAGCAGTTATACATTTTGCCTGTATTACACAAACTGGTCATGAATCCCAGATTGCTTCACCTACACTTACCACCCTAAGACTAGGGAAGGGGTTGTCCCCCTGTACCCAGCACTGGTGAGGCCACACTTTCAATCCTGTGTTCAGTTTTGGGCCCCTCACTACAAGAAAGACATTGAGATGCTGGAGTGTGTCCAGAGAAGGGCAGCAAAGCTGGTGAAGAGGCTGGAGCACAAGTCTGATGAGGAGCAGCTGGGAGAACTGGGGCTGTTTAGCCTGGAGAAAAGGAGGCTCAGAAGGAAATTTATTACTCTCTACATCTACCTAGCCATGTGGGGAGCGGTGTTTTCTCCCAAGTAGCAAGTGATAGGAGAGGAGGAAATGGTCTCCAGCTGCACCAGAGGAAGCTTAGGCTGGATATTAGGAAAGATTTCTTCACCAAAAGCATTGGAACAAGCTGCTCAGGGAAGTGGTTGTGTCACCATCCCTGGAGATAGATGAAAGATGTATAGATGTGGCACCTGGGGACAAAGTTTAGTGGGGGACTTAGCAGTGCTGGGTTAATGGTTGGATTCGATCTTAACAGTCTTCTCAAACCTAAATGAATCTATGATTCTAATAATATTCTAACAGGTTTCTTCTCCTTTATTTCCACTGAAGGGTCACTTGTAAAACAGGCAAAATGGAAAAAAAAATCTCAGCATATATAAAAGTTGATTCAGATATTAATTTTATACATGGAAAATGCTATATGTATGCACTCAGATAAGTGCCATAATACCTTACAGTTGCTATGGTAACTAAAGAGCAGCTGAGGTTTGCTTTTTCTATATTTAGAAAAAATATCTAAAATGTCTCAACCAATTAAACCTCAACACTGTTGAGAAAATTTTACCTAGAAAGGAGCTATCAATTATGCAATAAATGCCTCTAATTCATCATTCTGAGGCATGTCTATATGGGGGCACATCCGAGTAAACCTCCAGACGTGACTGACAGCAAATGCAAGCTGTGTAGCCACTGACCATGGCAGGGCACCTGTATTCAGGTGTAGCTGCAGGCTAGCTTGGATTTCTAGATTGCAGTCAGCCTGCCAAGTCTGCCCAAGGCACAGGCTAAGTGTGCTTATTTGGGACTGCACCTGCCCAGAAAAAACGCTTCAGTTTCAGCTGGACTTCTGAACTGGGAAAAGGTTGGTCCCCTAAGTTATTGAGGATTGCAGAAGTACCAAATGCAGCCTTCATTCGGCACCATTTGCTGCAGACTGACATACAGCACACAGTGGAGGGGTTACAGGTCCGTGAAGCTGTGGGAATGACAGAAACCCCTAAAAATGGTGAAAAATCATGGACAGACAGTTTGACCTCTGGTTAATGCTAGCTGATCTGGAGCTTAGTAGGGAAAGGCTGCATGTTAGGAGCATTTTACTCCTCACAACTAAAATGCAGAATACCCATATTAATGAGAATTCTGATTTTAAATCAGGTGTGAAAAGGAAATCAGTTTATGTGAGGCTGAAAGGCAGCACTAGTTGAAAAACTCTCCTCCACACTCTAGAAATCTAGTTGCCTAATTTTTCAAAGGCTATTATGTTGAGACTGTTTATAAGTATTTTGGTTATTGGGGATATTGAAAGATATAACATGACTGAACACTGAACATGCAACACCTCTTAATTGTGCATAAACACTTCCCTAAAACTACAAATCTTGTGGGAACTGCCTTTAGAAATTACATCACTGAGTGGTTACATCAGATGTTTAGTTTGTGGATTTGGTTAAACTTATCAGTGCATAAAGACCAAGTTGAGTAAAATCAGGTTTCCCCCTTAAATTTTACTGCAGGTCTCCAGCTGCATAGCAGAAGGTGCAGGTATAGCTGTATACTTGTGATATACAAGTACTTGTACTGGTACTTCTGCCTATCACCAAGGAGTTTTGAAAAAGAGATGGGTTGAGCTTGAAAAGGAACAATAGAAAGTAGGCAAAATGACTGCTTAAATTATAATTATAATCAATGCTGGTACTATTCACATTCTCTGAAAAGTTGGCATCTGAAATATAATGACAAAATTTATCAACCTGTTGGTCCACTGTGTTGACCCAGTTGAGTTTTGTAAGCAGTGCTGTGGTGAAATACACAGATCTCATTCTCTGAAGGATATCTTTTTTTCCTTTCTATATCTCAGATGCAGGTATGCCTTGTAAATGACAAAAAGGTAGAGTGGATGCATATGAATTCGAAAATAGTTATAGCATGCTGTTCTGTTCTTTCCTTGATTTATAGGCTCTCTTCATCCAGAGCATTTTACAGTCTGTGTCTCCATGCTTTCAATACAGACAGATACTGAGTGGATGGCATGAGTACAGAGGGCAAGAAATTTCATTTTGAGAAATGGGAATGTGACTGGTTTTGCTTTCCATGAATTCCATGTACATTTTAAATGCAATTTTTTTCCAGTACAATCTGCTTTTTTTTTCCTAGAAAAACAGATAAGACGAAGACTGTATTCTATTATCTATCTATTGTTCTATTCCTATGTTAATGTGTCATCTGCTGACTGTTATCTGAGCAGAATTCCTCAGTAAAGTGCATGAAATTGACAGTATGATGTTCATATTCCCTAGTAGCAGTGTTCATGATTATATTCAGTATGATTGATCAATAAAAATACTATGTTTCAGCTATAAAAACCAGAAGAGACCGGTGTATGAATCTTTAAAAAAAAAAAAAGGTGCAATACTCTAGTATCCTATAAGACCATTCCAAGCCATTGTGGGAAAATGACAGTGTCATCTACAACCCATTGTGTGCATGGAATAAAAAAAACCAAATTAAATTTCTGAATCCTATCAAAGCTGACATTTCTTAACTTATTTTATGGAAGGTTAACTTAAAATTATATCTGTTTTTTTACTTCCTGCAGTCTCAACTAGTATTCTCAGTTTCACAGGTTACCTAGGAAACTGACTGGGATAGATTTCATGATCAGGAAGGAATAGATTTGGAAAGTACAGCTGCTTTCCCTCTGTAGCTGCTGAATTTGCCTTTCCCCACAGATATTTTTTAAATGGAAGTATTTCTCCATCTGCTGGCTCCAAGGAAGCTATTGCAGCCTTCCAAGCAGAGAACTACTTACAGGCAATGGAATATTTGTATAATAAAAGCCTGTTTGGGATCGACAACATTTCTACACTGATGCTCCAGAACTGCTGCATTTGTAGTAAGTAGTTTTGGAGTAGGTTAGCCTATTTTTAGTTCATTCACTGAAGGGAACTGAATGTATTCCAAAACATAACATTGCCCCACATATCTCTATTATAAGTGAGACAATACTGTGAAGGCAGCCTGTGCTGTTCAATTGCAAACAAATTATTCAGGACCAACTCTCAGGCCTTTCCAATGCCTTAGACACCTACATGTAGACACCATGTATGGGCACTCAATTGTACAACATGCAGAAATATTTATGGATAGTAGGGCAGTATCCAGTCTCTGATAGGGAGGATTACAGCAAGTGATGCTTTCAGGTATATTCTGAAAAGTGCAAAGCCTACAACACTAGACCAGAGACATGCAAATTAATTGTGCTTCTAGTAGCTGCAAGCAGAAGATGAGGCAATGAAAGTGGCTGCCATGCAGGCTGTGTCTCTGTGAGGTCTGTGAGGGTTTTTTTCTTTGCTTGGTTGGCTTCTTGCTTTGTTTTGTTCTTTTTGTTTTGTTTTGCAGGGGGCTTGTTTGTTGCATTATTTTTAATTTTCTGGCTCAATATTTTGAGATAGAATGCACATTGTCTCGAAGGAGTTGGTATGTATTCACTACAGCACTTGGCACTCTTCACATCATACCAGGCAGTCATTTATGATGCAGTACCTTGGGATGAGGTTATTTGGTTCAGAAATAACAGTGTATAGAAAAATGTAAGAAAGATCTCAGTGGATGAGACTTCCTATGGAAGTTGATGGAACTGTGTAAGTTTTGTTTTGTAACACATTGACCTGGTGGCATCTTCAGCCTGTCCTTTTGCTGATAACCAATTCGCAATAGGTGAAAAAAGTACTTCCATGAAAGGCCAATATCCTGCAAAACTACCTCACACGGTACAGTAGGATAACACTACAGAATGCCTGTTTGTAGACCCTGCACTGCACAGGTGATGAAAATCATCTCATTTTCCTCTTAGTACTTAATTTCTCAATTGACTAAAATTACCTTTAGCCTCCTGCTATTGAAAATCTTAACTTTCCTGCATATTGTGGGACTGATGCTTGTGTGGCAGTCAAAATCCTACTTGAGCTAAATCTGATTGGTTTGGTATATTTCTGTTTGTTTGTTTCCAACGTATGGTATCTTTGATCTGGATGGCTGCATGGCTGCATAGCTGCATGAGTGGAGGAGCTGGAGGAGGATGGAAAACATGTACTACTTAGGGAAGAAGACGGAACCATCTCCTCCAGCAACTCAGGTTTAGACTGGCTTTTGAAAATGCATACTTCTTTGGGCAGAAATTTGTATTTCATAGAGAACATGTACATGCAGGCATAATTCTTTGAAATCAGTTGTCTACTACTTAGAGAAAAAAAAAAGCAGCTTCTTTTTAGAGGGTGGTACTCTTCATACAAGCTCATTTGCCTTGCTAACTGTCCCCTTCAAGAAAAACATAGTGGACAGAAGCCCCTCCAAATACGTGTGTATAAAAATGATGCAAGCACTAATTTTTAAGGTGAATGCCAGCGCTCATTTTCTACAGAGATATACAGCTATCTCATTCTCACATCTGGAAAAAAGAATCATTATGCCTGGCAGTAATTGATCCCAGATGATCTCATTAACTAGGACAGCCTGTGGTTTTTACTAAGAATATAGAACTCCTTTCTTTAAAAAAATGGGAGAAAAAAGTAGAGGAAGTCTTCTTTTGTTATCTGTATTGGCTCTGGAATTTTAAAATTGTCTCTGTGCTCATATTTAATTAGTTTCTGCAAGCCTGAGGCCAAATGAGGTGCAGAGCTGGCACATGAAAAGAAACACCGGAGGTCAATTAAAATCATTAAGTCACTATCAAACACATCTGGAAAAATTGAAAGAATTTTCTCTTCCTTTAGCAAGGACTTTTGGGGAATAACCACATGCTGAAGGGTACACATTTTCCTGCACTAGCAAAGGCATAGCTGCTCTAAATACTGACTGTTTCATGACAAAACACATTATATGTTAGTTGAAAGATAAATGGCAAAAAGTCTTTCTAGTATGTTTTTCTTCTCAGCTTAGGTTTTCTATTTTTACTTGTTCGTTAAAATACCTCTCGTTATATACCCCTTTCTTTAGGATATTATTTAATCCTCTCTGACATTTTCTCTAAACCTCTTAATCTGTCTTTGTCCAAGTGGAAGCTTCTGGTTGTCCTAAAGCGCTTCTCATAGCATTCTTAAGTGCATGTGAAGATGCCAAAAAGCCCACTTAAGCACTATCTTACCTCTTTCTGGGTGTCAGATAGTGACAATGATAGCTGTTCCTTTGGTGATATCTCCAGCATACAGCAGATATCCATGCTCACCTCAAAACAGATACGTTTGTAACTTCAAATTTGAAAAATTATGAGGTTTTTCTGATTTATCTGTAGGGGCCAGACTTCGCTGCTTCCAAATTACTTTTCTCATTCCCTGAAAAAATGATTTAACAGGATTGAATTTCTTCTCCTTGTCTGTATCTATGCCTTGGTCAGTGTATCAGCAGTTTCTCTAGATGCACGGTATAAATTCAAAGACAATGCTAACTCATAAACCAAGGATTTTCTTCAGGAAAATAAGTTCATATAATCTTTTGTAGATGGGACTAATTCTGGCGGGGGTGTGGGGGGTGGGAATAAAGGTCTAGAAGAAAAAGAAGTGGCATCTTTAATGTTTATTTAAAACACAGTGGTGAATTGACCCTGGCTGGACATCACGTGCCTGTCAAAGCTGCTGGGCAAGGGAAAGAAAGGATAACAAAATGTTCGTGGGTCAAGATAAGGGCAGGTAGACATCACTCACCAATTACCATCATGGGCAAACCAGAGTTGACTTGGGGAAATTAGTTTTATTTATTACTAGTCAAATCAGAGTAGGGTAATGAGAAGTAATAAGTAAATCTTCAAACACCTTGTCCCCACCGCTCCCTCCTTCACAGGGATTGATTTCTCTACCTCTTCTTGCCAGAGGCTCACAGGACATGGAATCAGGGCTGTGGTCTGTTCATCACATGTTGTCTCTGCTGCTTCTTTCTCCTCAGGGAGAGGACTCCTCACTCTCTTCTCCTGCTCCCCAATGGGGTCATAACATATTTTTGACATGGGAAAACTAAAATCTGAATAAAATCCTGTAGTTAATCCTTTCTGCAACAAAATCAATATTTTGGGATTTGGTGTTTTATTAATTTATTAGTCTTGAAAATATTTTGTTTTTTCAAAACCCCTTCCTTGCAGCACTGTTTTCCTCCTTTTTTAAGCTACATAAGAATATCTCATAGAATTTTTTCAGTTACTAGTTCACATAATTTTTTACTCATTTAATGGATTTCTAAAAATTGGAAAAACAAACATGGGGTTGTATTTACAATGCTTCAATAAAAAACTCATGAGCAGTTGCAGTTCTTTTAAATAAACACTCCATTGTCAATGCTTGGTGTCCTCTAACACCTCTTCTAGTGCTGAATTGAGTGTCTTTTCCTTTTACTTCAAGACAAATGTAACTCCATCTGTTGCATAATTATTTTGGTGAGCAACTTTGAATAGCAAAAAAAGCTGGTCAGACTACTTCTCATTTTACAAGACTGGTGAGAAGAGGACTGAAGGATATAACCTAAACTGCTTACATCAGTCTAAAGCCTGGAAAGTTTTTAATGGTTTTAATGTAAATGGTTTTGTGCGAGTACCAAAGGCTCGGAGACCCTTTTTTTGGCGTGTTTCTCACCTGAGACATTTTCAGGGTTTCAATCTGTTCTCCTTATCTAGAAAGGCAAGCACTGAGCTGTATAAGTTATACCTCAGCCTAAAACCTGCTCAACATAGAGATTAGATGTTCCGGGAAAGCTATTTTCTGTAGGTCACTATGTAGTCATTCTTTCTGGCATTTTGATGAAAGCTTGCTTTTCTGAGAGGAAAAAATCCCAACCCAAAAACCAAACCAACCAACTAACCAACCAACCAGCAAGAAAAAAAACAAAACAAAACCAAACCAACCAACCAAACAAAAAACCGAAATGACACAACCACCCAAAAAATCAAGAACTATAAAGCTGTATGGTTTTTTTCAAGATCTTATAATAGTTAATGCTACATTTCTTCTAACAAGTGTCATAACAGCGGTGGTAAGACCTATTGCTATTTTGGATCCTAATATTGATTTCATTTTTTTCTGTAAAAATAACACTGCAGGCAATGTGATCAATATGACCAATCATATAGTGTTAAAAATCCAGTTCACAAACTTTTTATGACTGCTGTAGTTTTAGGGTTTAATTCCATGAAGATAACTAATGTCTGACCCTACAGAGAAGACACATGAATATATGCACAACTATTTCCAAAATTTTGTCTTTACTTAGACCTTTATATGTCTGGCTTTGGAAGAAAGTGAAAAAAAACTTACATTAATTTGAATCTTGCTTTGGGTTAGACAGTATGACCCCATTTTACACTAGGCTGCAAAATCAGTATGTATCCAACAAAATTTTGTATAATCAGCAGAGTAGTTAAAGGAGGTTTTTAAACTCAGTGTGAAAGAGTTCTTGGTAGAAACGTTTGTAGGAAAATATATTAATTTTTTATTATCCATTTATACAGTTTGATTTGGAGACCTTTGAAGTTAAATGTGCTAATTGTAAACCAATATCAAGATGGAAGGGATAATTTGAAAATATTTAATAAAAAAAAAGAGTGAATATTAATTTATTGTTATTTCAATGCACAATCAAGTATCTCATTAATTTCAATCACAGGACAGAATAAAAACTAGGGGTTTTTTTGACATACTGGAAAAAAAACCCTAACAGTTCTTTCAACACAATAATCTGAAATGAAAGCTTTAAACTAAGTAAGAATTCACAGCTGATAAGTCAAATAATTGGAATTAGGTTCCAGAACTGTATTCTTCATAGGCTGGAATTGGATAATCACATAGATGTCGCTTGCTACCCAGGAACTTGGAAATAAACTTTTAGAGGAAATAAAGCTATTCTACTGAACTAAAACCAGAAAAAGTTCTGTGTTCAAATACTTTGGGACATACTTGGAAAAAAGAAAATAGTAGTTTTGATTTTTTGATACTTGTTGAGGCGGGTGGAGATGGTGAGGGGTACCGCAACCTTCCGAAAGCATCTCCAACGTGGAACCACTCAGCTGGCCACCTCCCATGCACACATTCAATCACACTCACGCCTGATGGTACTTGCAACAGGTCAACGGCAAAGAGCCGGGAAGGGCCCTTCACATGGGGTTCCACAGGAGAGGTTTATTTCAGCCACACATGTGAAAGGGACCAGGAATGAAGAACCAAGAATAATGGAGGTTCTGGGTTGATATACGGGGTTGAGGGGGGCGGAGAGAGCATCAGGAGCCAATGGTCTGAGGGCCAGGGAGCGGCACAGAGGTGTGGCCAGGGTACAGGGCCCGATAGGGAAACATTGGGGGAGTGGCGAGGGAACAAAGGCCAAGGGAGGGCAGGGGAGAACTTTCTGGGGCAGAGACACATAAGGAAGAAAGGGGCAGGGGGGCCAATGGGCCAATGGGGGGAACCGAACCATGATACATTAGCATAAGGAAGCAAAGATTGTTAGAAGAAGTGGTTTCATTCTCCCAAACTTTTTAAGGGGGTGTCACGGGCCACCACAGATACTGTCTATAAAGAAAGATGGAGCCCTTCTTCCTGTAATGGACATACCTATTATTTTAATTTATCAGATAGATTACAAAAAGAGGCAATAAAGATTTCTTTTTATTCAACATAAAACTGCAGACACTGATAACTCTATAGATGGAACAAGAAGTTTTTTGAAATTAGATTTACATGTTCACACATGAAAATAGAGTATTAAATGTATGTTTCTTAATAATTCCATGATATGCTGAGATCATGAGTTTGAAGAATCTTGTTAAGGGATACAGTCACTTCTGGAAGTAACGCAATGTATGAATTGAAAATTCGAATATTATACTTTCTTTAAACAAAGGGATATGGAATTTCATGTTTTAATTAGGGCACTTCTGTTATTGGAAGATATTAGGCTTATAATTAAGGAATATTTAGGTTAATGGATAAATAACAATGTTGCTGTGTATCCCAAGTTAAAAGAATATCCCAACTAAAGGGTAAAGACTTGAAGGTAAGATAATTCCCATTCTCTTTTATCTTTGAATAAACTTTTCTGATTTCTGTGTTCTGAAACATTCATTAGTTTCTTGAAGCATATGTGTTAGTATTAGTGTGCTCATGTCATGCTAATGTAAGGCATCTGAAAGTATAAATAGAATTAACTTCATGATGTTGTGTATATTTTCAATGGTTGGTTAATTGAAAGTCAGTAGTGGTAATGTGAGGTTCCCATATGCAGCTTTAAGATGGGTAAGGGCATGAAACGCGCAAGCTAAGAGGAGAGGCTGGCAGTGGGGGACTGGGCTTGCTGAGATTGACAAAGAGGAGATTGAGGAGCCACCTGGTAGCAGACTGAAACTATCTGAAACGGGATGTACGGAGATGATGGTGCTGGACTCTCTGTCGTAGTGCCAGACAATGGAAGAGGGAACAACAGCCAAAAAAATCTGCTTGACACTGCTCAGACTGGACATTGGTAAAAATGCTGTGAGGACAGTGCAGAATAGAAGCAGGTTGTTGACACGTCATCCTTGAAAGTTTTGAAGACTGGCAAAGTCATATTTAGCTTGTGATGTTGGTTATTATGTTGTTTTGAGTGGAAGGCTGGCCTGCCCAGCCTCTTGCAATCAATGTTGTACTGATCCCATGGTAGTATTGAAATATGATTTGCCTAATAGTTGTTGCAAATAAAGGTAAAAATAGAATGTTATTGTGAAAAAGGTTCAGTGTAATGGATTTCTACTGATATGTTACTGAACTACTGGGGAAACCAAAGTCTGTACGGCTTCTTAATTTTCAAAACAGTGAAATGAATAACTGTACTTTAGCTAAATTCAAGTAGGACTGTTTTGAATTTCTCTTGGAAATGTACTTACCATGTGCTTTTTTGGTTGCTGCTTGATTTTAATCTTGATATTACAGCTAGTTTGTTGTCCTCATGTCATTCTTTATTGTCTGGTGTAGATTTAGTAGGTGAATTTCTGATGATTCACTTCACGTTTACTACCATGGATAATTTTTTAACTGTTTTGGAGGAAAAAGTCATGACATTTTCGAGAAGGGAAGTCAGGTGTCAGGAACAATTTTAGGATTTCCAACTGAACTGTTATGTTCTTTCTTCCTAAATATATATGATGAAATGACTGCATTGGTGGATAATGGAAGAGCAACTGATGTCATCAGTCTTGACTTCTATAAGGTTAACAGTGTTTCACAAAACATCCTTGTCATTATATTGGATAGATATGGATTTGATGGATTCTCTTTTTTGGATAACAAATTGGGTGGCTGGTCATATCCAAAGAGATTTAGTCAATGGCTTAATGCACAACAGGAGTTACACCCTCAGGGGTCTGTATTAGGACCAGTACTGGTTAATATCTTCATCAGTGGCAGAGTGGGATTATGTGTATCCTCAGCAGATGACACCATCTTGAGTGGTACAGTTGATATCCTAGAGGGACCTTGCCATCCAGAGGGACCGTGACAGTTCTGAGAATGGGCCTGTGCAAACCTCATAAAACTCAAGGCCAAATACAAAGTCCTGCACCTGGGTCGAGTAATTCCTTGTATCTATGCAGACTGAGTGAAGAACTGAATGAGAGTAGCCCTGCAGAGAAGGACTTGGGGTTATGAAAATTTAGACATCAGCCAGAAATGTGCACTTGCAGCCCAGAAACCCAATTCTATCCTGGGGTGCAGGGATGCATTAAAAAGAAGTGTGGCCAGAAGGTCAAGGGAGGAGACTCTATTCATCTACTCTTCTCTTCTGAAACCACACCTGGATTACTGCATCCAGCTCTGTGGGCCTCAATACAGGAAATATATGGACCTCATAGGGCTGGTCCACAGGAGTGCCATGAAAATGATCAGTGGAATAGAACTCTTCTCCTATGAGGAAAGTTTGAGAGTTGGTGTTATTCAGCCTGGAGAAGAGAAGGGTCCAGGGAGACCTTATAGCAGCTTATATATATACTTACAGAAGGCTTATAAGAAAGATGGGGACAAATTTTATTTAAGATCTGTAATGACAGAATGGGGGGTAATGGCTTTAAACTGAAAGAGGGTAGGTTTAAATTGGATATTAGGAAGAAATTCTTTATTGTGAGATCAGTAAGACCCTGGAACAGGTTGTCCAGAGAAATTGTGGATGTCCCATCCCTGGAAGGGTTCAAGGTCAGGTTGGATGCGGCTTTGAACAACCTGATCTAGTTAAAGATGTCTCTGTATGCAGAATGGAGGTTGGAACTGTATTAACTTCAAGGTCCCTTCCAAACTAAACTATTCTAAGATAATAGTGAAGGGTGACAGGAAGATGTAAGAGAGATGAACTATAACGCGTGACTGGCTTTGTAGTTAATTTTTGTTTTCTGATGGGGTAAAATGTTTCCATAAGAAGAAACTCTTAAGCAGGATTTAGCCAAATTATTTGCTATACTCTTTGACTTCTTTTGCCCATAGGCAAGTCGCTCTCTTAAAATCTTTTAAACTTCCAGCATAAAAATAAAAATGTAAGACAAGAAAGTATGAAAAAAAAGCAGGTTATCCATCTCCCTTGACTTTTTGAGATGTAAATGTTTACAGACTTTGCTCTGTATATCTTTGTATTAATTTTTCCCCAGCAAGTAGCATTTCTTATGTTGTGAAAGCCTGTAATTCTTGTACTTCCTCTTACACAGTTTACAGGCACAGTACTAGTACGAATCAATTTCTCTTTGCAGGTGAATAATCTTGCTGAAAAATCATAACAGAGGTGGGGAACAAGCAGCTGGATTAAAGTGCATTCTCATGGATGGAAATAAGATTTGCCAAAAAGTAAGGCAGAAAATTCTGAAAGGATTCAGAGAAACTGAGAGAATCTATTAATAGTTTAGTCTTTCCCAGTACTATCAGATTTAGAAGATACTTAGAGACTTAAGCTATAGATGAAAATATAGACCCTCATAGGGACAAATTGTCAGTGCCATCTAGATCAGATGAAAGTAGGCAAGGAAGACTCACAGGTTTCTGTTGACTTATATTATATTATTAGTCTGTAGGCTACATGTATTTGCTTGTTGCCATGAGCAGTTCAAATGAGAAAATTCAAGCTTCCTGTAATCTGTTTTACGTTGAAAAAAGGGCTTGAAATTATGCTGTTATGAAAGTCTGATTTGTTGAATATGAGAGTATCAGGGTTTAATTGAAGCAGTGCATTTTCTAGGGATATTTCAGCATATATTTTCAAAAAGATCTTAACATCAGCATTTTCCTTATTAAGTGGCCATATTAAATATAGAAAATATGCATAATTCATATGCAGAGGAAAAATACATAAGTAGGAAAAAATCCCTACTAGCGACAGGGTATTTTTTTAATTGGAGCTACTTTTGCTTTGTATAGATGTTTTTTTTTTAGCATGGTAGTTTTATGTAGTTATACATATGTATCTACACTTGGGTTGAATAAATGTGCCTTAAAGACCTGTCCAGTCATGAAGGAAAGCTCTGTGTATTGAGGTTTTTCTTCCTACTGTAATGCAAATACTATTCAAGGGAGAGAAATTATTTCTTGATCTAATAATACATTGTACCTCTTCTTTTTGTTCATTTCTTCCTTTTCTCTCATAGAAGAAAAAGTCTAAGAAATTTCAGTCGGCTGACTCTGTATGGAACAGAATCACAGAATCACAGAATTAACTAGGTTGGAATATTAGCATTTGTTTTGTGTGGTTATCTATCTAGGTTTTGAAATATCTGTATAGGATTCCTAATATTAATCTTATTCTAAAATGTCTTAAATGGAAATCCTTACCTGTCTTGGTTTCCTTTGAAAAAACCCAGAAGTTAAAAATAATGTATTGAATAGATTTATGAACAAAAATCCACGGTGAAGGTTATGAGCCAATCAATTTGTTTCAGCCTTTGTTCCTGTGCAGCCAAGGAAGTATTTATGAAGGCAACAGAAAATTTCATAGACAAAACAGAAAGTCACAAAAGCAAACAAACTTACATTCCTCCAGTGTCTCCGTCAGTATCTGCAATGCTAGCAAAACCTGCCTAAACATTTTGGGGGGTGTCATTCATTTTAGGGTGACCAGTCTGAGATACTAAAGATTTAATTGCCAATGGCTGAATGCTCAAAGTTACAGTATAAGAATCTATTCAAACTGGGCTTGGAATGTGCGATCTGTAAACCGCAATCTGTATCAAAATGCATACACAGAGTTGTTAGAAACCCTTAGAGTTCTATCTTCAAACTGAGATTAGAGTGCTTCTCACTTAGAAGGTGTTGTAAAGATATATGTCAATTGGCAAAGTCTTCAAATACTATAATGATGGGGCAGTGAAAAGCCCCAAGGAAATCAACAATTCAGTAGGTCTTTCTTCAAAGTGGAATCAAACAGTGCATGATAAATAAGACTTAGGAATGAAACTGAAAAGGAGAATAAACTATGTAAAAGCTGCCCATCTAATGAGACATACCTGTCTTGCGAACAAAAGGAAGTGGTAGTCCTCTGGAAGATGTATGCAAAAATGTCATTAGAGTGAATTGTGCACACAAAATGAAATCAGCAATGTTTTTAATACAGTACTGTATGTGTTAACAAGGCATTTTGAAGCAAGCAGCCTTGACCATGGGGCGACTGCCAGCTCTAGCTCACAGCACCTTGTATGGAAGAAAATAGCATCCATGAGTGGATGTTATCTGCTTTGCCAGATGTTATGAAACTTGCTGATAGCATTCACTACAAGCTGAACTCTCATTTTTTGTATACCTGGGGCTTTCTGACTGCCTATCTCCTTCCCATGTTCCATTGTTCTCATTTTACAAAGACTGTTTTCTACCTAGGCTGGTCTTTCTATTCCCTCTATACAGAAAATCCTGTTTCCACTTAATGATGCCCCTTTTTCTCTGTCAGCCTTTTCCCCAGCAGTCAACTGTCTCCTAGTCTGACTCTGTTGTATTTACTTGCTTCTGCTTAGTGCTTAACACACATTTGGACCTCTGCCAAACTTCCCCTATCAGTTCTTGAGGTCTTCTTCACCTCTGTCTTTTTCTTTCTGCTTTGTTGTTCTTATAAATCCCCCAAGTCTCTTTATATCAGTTCCCAGTATTGTTCAAGAATCTATTTATTTTCCAAAAAAGATACATGTTTCTGTTATCTTCCCAGTTCTCCTCAACATACTGTCCAATGCCCATCATCCTGAGAGCTGGGTAGTCTCTTTACCAAGCCTGCAAGGAACCCAGGATGTCTCTTCAAAGCCAACATCTGGGCCACTTGAAGAGCTGCAATCAGTGGAAAAAATTCTGCAAACATATGTCTGAAACTTATCAGTAAACATATTCCTTTAAATAAAGCTGGGGAGAGGGAGGAGCTCATAGGAGTTATTTTTTCAAAAGATTATGATTTTATAATGCTTGGACCAATTTTCTTCATCACAAGACTCTACCTGTTACGTATCTGTCTTTCAGGTTCACCCTTCAATCCCATCTGAACAGTCTGGGAACATGTGAGCTTTCCAGAGACACGAAGGTTTTAATGGGGCCTTACTGGTCTTTTAATAAAGCAGAAAGTAAAGGCATTCTCCCTTGCATGTATTCCCACAGATCTGAAATATTTGACTTGTATTATAAAGGAAACTTGGAGTGAGCCAATTGAACTTGCAGACTTGCAAGTATAGTAATAAATGAAAGGAAACATTCCAGTAAACCAAGGTTCTATGAAAAAATGAGGATTTTAATATTTTTTTTTTTTCTATATTGCTCATTATGTTGAGGAATCCTGATATGTATAATAATATATTTATTCCTTGTGGAGATGCTCAGGTGTCTCTCTGAAGTTCTAGTTGCACTGTAGTATTGAATTACCTGATCAATTTCTACGATGAAAAGACTGGCTTGGTAGACAAAGGAAAACCAGGGGATATTGTCTACCTGAACTTCACTTGACATTGTCTTCCCATAAGTTTTGTGTAACTCTTGTTTCCAGAACATTTTCAGTCCAGAGGAAACACCTCTGAGAAGACTGTAATGAATATTAATTTAAGATCTGAGCGTGATGAAAACTCTCAGTTTGATCATAAATATTTGCTATTGAAGGTACTCATATAACTACTATTTGTTTACAAAGAAGTTATTGCATTGATTTAAATAAGTTCAAATTACATTATACATAAGGCTATTCTAAGAGTAAAGCAGCAGCTGATGCTATGATTTTATAGTTACTCCTTCTTAGGGAGAAAATTTTTGATGAGAAGCTGAACAATTTTCTCTGACAAAGGATTTACTAGCATAAGAAACATGCTGATAAACTTGAAATTTACTTGAACTAAGGCAAGTGCCATGAAGCAACTGAGTAAGCTACTGCCATGAGAAGGTTACCCTTATTTCCACTTTGGTCTTATCTTCCTTCTCTCTCCTTGTTTCTGGCTGTGTATTCCAGCCCACTTATGTTAGCTGTAATGGATATTTCGAAACACAATGAAGTAGATCCAGGATCTCATGAATCCTGATGAAGGATGAAGGAAAATTAGGATATCTTAACTCATATTGAACCATCTGGCTGCATAGGTCCTAGTACTGGTATAAAGCAGACAGGAGATGGGAAGCATCTCTGGCTTAGATTAAACAGCTGTGAAACTGTAAGTTTAGGAAAATTAAAGCAATGTGATAGCTTCTAAGAATATCAGTGTTAAATAATGTTAGCAAAGAAAGTGCTGAGCAAGAATTATTGTTCAAAATATTTTTTCCTACAAATACAGATATATACAGGTACAGATACCTGAAACATTTGGCGTATGTTCTTTCTTTTTGTTTTGTTTTTGCCTTTGAAACAGCACTTCCTTTTGAAGTTTTTATGTCAAAAATAAGCAGAAGATATTTTTAAATTCTATTCTCCACGGAAGTTTAGTGGTTTGGGTTTTTTCCTGTTGTTTCGTTGTTGTGTTTGGTTGGTTTCCATTGGGTTTAATTTTTTTTTTTTTTTTGCCTGATAATGCAAAGAAATGATTTTTACAGTTGCATCTTACATGTCGGGTTAAATGCCAACCATAAGACTCTTTTAAGAGGGTTATGTTGTATTTGTCTGCAATTATTTTCTGTGTTATTTTAAAGTCTGAAATTTTGAGAACAGTCTCTGTTTTGGGCAGAATATTTGACTTAATAGTGTGGTGAATGTGATCTGGAAATTCAAGCAAAAGTTCATATACAGACAATCCAGGTAAAATAGCATTAATTGAGGTGTATATTTGAAATGTAGAACATTTCCTTAAGACACCTTTATCAGAATTTTCAAAGGTTCCCATAGAAACTTGATACCTAATTCTTTTCACTTTGACATAGTACTCTTGACATCCAGTGTGGTGGGTTTTATTGGTGAGCTGATGTTCCTCTTTTCATTCACCCTAGGAGTTATACCAAGCTTTGTGCATACTTATGCAAAATAACCAAAAGTAACTCACCTAATTTGTGAAGTTTTTATTTGAATTAGTCTTTTATTATCATACTTTTTGGTACTATTTACACTTTAGATGCTGAAAATAGAGGATCTGTAGGCTGTATCTATAGTTGTAAATTAAATAGTGACCAGGAGCATCCTATATAACAATAGCTTGTGTGCCTCTGGCCTGTCCCTCAGGTTATTCATGGGTGCAGTCTGCAAGCTAGAGAGATCATTTCCAGGAATCGTTCCCAACTGGAAGTTAGTGTGTGAGCCTGTTTCGAAGGATAAGAAAGTTTCATATTATGTCCAGGCTGTTCAGTGGCAGCTGGCCTCAGCACTGGAGAATGGTCTCAGGCAGGTTTAGACTCCTAACTAGAGCACATTTGATGTGGCACACCTTGTTAAAAGTGGATTACTATTTGATACATAATTTCCTGTGTCTGAATTTGATGTGTATATTGTTTAATAATATGATTGTTTTGGATTCTCAAGTGTAAATTTCTCCAGTAATGAAGTTTAGTAATTTTTGAAATTCAACATACTTCAGGTGCTCTTTGCATATTCCCTCTTGGGACTCATAACACCACTGGAGATACATAATATCTGAGACTACCCTTTTCCCAGGATGCAGATAAGGGAGTGAATCTAGCCACATCTTATTTCCTGTTTGGCTTGACAAATTGAAAAGATCAGATTGCAAATGATATATTCAATATTTTCACATTTATTGAACTGAAATTTCTTTTAACTGGAAAGCAGTCTCACATTTTTTAAACTGCTGTCTTTTTGAGTAGTATTATACAGTCACCATTTCTGAAAAATGTCCAGAGCAGAAGTCTAAGCTGACTTAGGTTTACACTGCAGTGGGCACATGTAATTTAAACAACGGTATATAAGTGCTCTTGCTCATGTGTAGTCTTAGTGGCCATGCACACTGAACACTGAACATATTTTCCAGCAGTGATTTGTTGCTTGTTGTCCACAGCACTTGGCTGCTGCAGCACGTGCATGTTCGCTGCTGCTACCTGAGCTAATGGGCAGCCCCAGCTGGAATAAACCTGCTCCCACACTGATGACTGATCGATCGTTCCTCCAGCCAGAGTGCTCTCACTCACACTGCACCGATTACTAATCCTGAGATCGGAAAGCTTTGGGTTTTAATCTTTTGTTTGATGTAAAAGGTCATGTCTTTCTTCAAACACCAAGGAGTCCTTAAAAGTTTTGTGAGCCTGAATATTTAGGGAATTACTATGGCCCTGGGAAACTTAATTCAGAATTGCATGTTTTCTGTTAAAGCTGAGATTGAATTCCTCAAATCTATTTTCTATTTGTGCTGTGATTCAGCAAAAATACTGTGAATGTATAGTAGTTAAAGCATTATTGAGTTATTCACTTTATTTGAACTGTTCATTATTGTGTTATATTAATCAAAACTTTCTATTGCTCTTCTTAAATTAGACATAAGTAAAAGTAAATTCTATTTTTTCTTTATCTAGATGGGGGAAAAAATATAGAGGGAGGCTTATATCTTCAAACATGTGAAATTACATTCTCTAACTAGTCTTTTGACCAAGTTAACACTTATTATATTTGAGTTTTGAAACTTTTTTTTTATCCTCAAATGTGAAAGTTATTACTTATCTATAGATAGTGTTATAACTTACAGAAGTGTTATAACTTATCTATATAGAACTATAATCAAACATGATACTACTAAGGCTTGTGAAGTTTTCCTACACAATGCTGTGGGTAATGTTTTAGACTCTTTAACCTAATTATATTGTTTCTGTCATTTTACAATAGCGCAAAGACCTGCAGGCTGTTTTCCCTTTTGGGGCTTTATCATCAAAACTGTCACACTGCATACCTGATAAAAGCACAGAGCTCTGTGTAATTTGTTTGCTTACAAAGTTGTCTTGAGGAGGGTCACAAGAGCCTAACACAATTGAGAATATGAGGTGTTGGCAGACAGCAAAACAGAGAAGGAGATGAGAGAGGGACTGTTGTCACTGGTTCCCAAATGTCTCACTGAAAAAGGGAGAAGCAAACAGATGAATGCAAATATGTAGTTCTGAGACCCCAGAGGATGACTAGGTAAAAAAATTTTAAATTTTGGTTTGACATATAATAAATTATTAATCAGTCACTCAATTTTCCCACAGTAGAAATGACAGCTATTGTAATGTAACATTTCTCCTTATCAGAATATATTTTGGTTTATTGTCTTGTGCAGAAAGTTCTATATTTTTTTGAACCTCACAAAAGCTGATGAGATGTTTTCATACAGAATTAATGTTCTGCCTTCAACTAACCTGTGCCCTGAAGCATTCATTTGTTGTGTTTATATAATGAGATGGGACAAACAACTTGTTCTAATTCACAGATATCTTAAGATACAATAATTTCATTTTTGCCCCATGTTAATACCAGAGATAAGTGACTTCAGGGAGTAAAATAAGAAAATAAAAAAAATAAAGGAAGAAAAATTCCAGGAAACATAGATGTGATGATTCTATACTCATGGAATGCCAACTTTGAAGGAACTGGAATTTCAGAAAAATCTCATTATGTGATCTTTGGTAACCAAACAGGGTTATTTTCTATCCTCAAAAGTCTCCTTTTGATACAGATGGCCTTAATAAGTGTGTTAAAAGGTTAAATAATGTGAATGAAGTGATCAAAACAGAGTTATACTGGTAATTTTTAAGATTGTCTTGATTTAACACCAGCTGGCAACTGAGCCCCATGGAGCTGTTTGCTCATTCTTCCCAACGGGATGGAGGAGAGAACTGGAGAAGAAAGAGTGAGAGAATTCATGGTTTGAGATAAAGACAGATTAATAGGGAAAGTAGAAGCTACGCATGCAAGCAACAGGTATAATTTTAAATATTTTGTAATAGGAAAATGATACTGCATAAT
Source organism: Edolisoma coerulescens (assembly GCA_013397115.1). Lineage (NCBI taxonomy): Eukaryota > Metazoa > Chordata > Aves > Passeriformes > Campephagidae > Edolisoma > Edolisoma coerulescens. The sequence continues at coordinate 336,280 of VWZW01004020.1, read as the reverse complement.
CTTGTTCCCGTGAGACATATGAAGGAAAGCGAGACATCTGAGATGACTTAGACAGGCTCCAAAGTTTGAATGAGATAAGCTCATGTTAAAATATGCCTCTGAGATACATGGCTTACATTGCTTGTGAAACTCAGATTGAATGTACATAGGAAAGACTCTGTGAGCTTCCCATGTGATGCATATTTCATGCCATTAAGTTCTGCAAGATTTAGAATTGTGGATGCCAAAAGCTGAGTTGCAGAGGGATTCTCCAGCTTTCTGCCTCTGTCTGTGAGAAAGTCTTTACTTTCTCACAGACACTGGCTGAGAGGCAGTTGGGAGTTTCTGTAAACTATCTTCCAGGTGCCTCCCAATGAAGTGATCATCCGGCAGCTAGAGTTTGCAGCACAGTACCCTCCCAAATTTGACAAGTACAAGTACAAAAACCCATACCTGGAGAAGATTGATAATTTCCGTAGCTACTACTACCGGTGGTTAAAAGTTATAGCTAGAGAAGAGACCCCCCACCCCGGGCCAAGTACAAGACAGCGAAGCCTGGGGGGCAGGACAGCGAAGCAGAAGCTGTGCAGGAAAAGGGAGCAAGATGCTAAAGTTTCAAGTGTTTCCAGCACAAGGAAGATGCGTGACTCTCTGCAACTCAGCTTTTAGCATCCACATAGAATTGTACTAGATTCTTGGGAAAAAAACAAACCAAAACAAAAGCAAGCTGTTTAATTATGCTTGTTGTAGGGATACTGTTACAATTTAATGAAGAAATATGTAAACTTTCAGTGTAAAAATAACACCATAACTGGTTTGTTTATACTTTTAAAATTTAAAAAATACTTTTTTTAGCTGGCTTATACACTTTGAAAGACACATTTGCAATATTTTTTTTCATGTGAATACCATATCATGTTTTTTGGATTTAGTTCGACTCCATAATTCTTTTCCTTTGCATGCCTGTTAACATTTTGTATAAATTTCTTATTGGCATAAGTTGTTCTAAAATATTACAAACAGTCATGATTGTTGACATCCAGGCCCTTCTTTCTGGCAATGAGAAATAAAAATATGAACACTCTTTCACACAAAAGACTGTTTAGCTTTTGAAAGGTGTCTACCAGTTGTCCCTTAGCATTTGACAGTAGGTACATCTCTCTTTTTTTCAGACTGTGGCACCTTTCCGTGATTTTGTTCATGGATTCCCTACTCAGGTTTTTAAAGTATTGCTTATGATATCTGCTGTATTTGTGTTGAATTACTATTTCTGTGGAATGAACAGAACCATCTCTCTTTCTCTCTCTCTCTCTCTCTCTCTCTATCTATCTATCTATCTAATGTATCTATCTATAATATCTATAGCTCTTTTCATAGTTTCCTTACTTTTGTTTCAATACTAAGACCAAACTTCAACTGCAATTTTTCACACTTTTAACCAATTGTCTTTTGTTAAATGAATTGTCCTCTCAAATACAAAAACTTTATTTTAAGAAAGGTCTCTACCTGTTTTGAGCTAAAGAACTGGAGACACAACCTACACTCCCTGTTTCATGTGGCTGAATTTCATATAGAAACCAAATGTTCAAAGCAATGTATGCTGAAATTCCTGAGTTGGCCATTGGCATGCAGGAAATGTGTGCTAAAATACACACATTGCTTCTGGAGAAACAATGGAGAATCTGGAGAAACACAGTGTCTTTCTTCAGAAAAGCTTGCATTCTTCGTGGAAATCTGTCAGGGTGTATCTACATGACTGCATAAGGGTGACCTAAACTTCACTGCCCTGGAAGCTGATCAAGTCACCTTGATGTGGTGCTTTGCTTTTGCTTTACCTAACAAGACCATACTCACTTGTGGTTTGTTCATCTCCATTTATGTATTTGTTTTGTTTTGGTTTCATTTTTTAAAACATGGTGCATTATACGATACCATACTCCACTTGAGGAGGTGCCATCATTATGGGCTTGGTTACTCCCCTAGATTTCCTTCCGTGTTCCTGTATCATCTAGCATATTCACAGGAGACTCTCCTGTCAGGTCAGACATTCATTCCATCCTGGCTCATAATCTGAATGAAATTTTAAAAATACTTATTGTTGTTGATCAGCTAGGTGGGTTATCTTGTCATTAAAGGAAATCAGGTTTGGTAAGTGCTAAATACTAATACTTTTCATTTATGGGAAGAACAAAGGTAATACCTACAATTATTTTAATGGGATATTTTTTATTCCAAGTATGGAGGAGATTAGTTTTAAAACATTCAATTTTGACAAGATGTTAAACTCAAGAACCATAAAAGTTGAGAAATACAATCAGTGTTTATATTAGGTCTCAGAATACCTGAGCAGTGTCCAGGATCCTAGGAAAGAGAGGTAGTGATGTGCTTATACTTAGATTATTACTGCTTTTAACAGCTAAACTAGTAAAGTTGGTGTTGATTCTAGCCAAAAGTCCTGATGAATTTGATGAGTAAAAATCTCCTGTTGACCATCATATGTCAAGGGACTACCCAGCTAAGGGAAACCACAATTTCAGTAACTCTTCAGGTGCTGCCTCCAAATAAGATCTGAAGGCTTGGCAGTAATCTGAGCCACCTCTCAGCTTACAAAGATAAACTAGGACAGATTTAACAATAGATTAGTCCATCCCTGTTTAGGAAGTGAAACCAAAGCAAACTCCCTGAGATATATCTCTGTGTAGATGCCTTGCAGTTTTATAAACTTTCTTTGCAATTCATAGCCTGAGTATGGCATTTTCTCACCTGGAAGTAATATCAGATCATATCTTTCAAAATATGATTATTCAACTACAAGAAGATCAGAAAATGTTAAGGAAAGAATTTATGAAGTCAAACAGAAAAGTTCCCTTTGCCATGTTGAGCTTGTCACAATTCTGGTAATTTTTTTCGCTTGCAAGAAATACTACTGTTGTGAGGGCCTAACAGAAATCCTCCTAGGAAAGTGCAACCAAAGAATGACAAAAAATAATGGTGTAACTGTACCCTTTTCTGAGCATGTGTTCCCTTTTTACGGAAATTAAAACAAAATCTGTCAAGAGAAGAAATGAAAGTTAGGAAAGGTGATTTAAATTAGTAGAAAGAAAGTGACTAAATTTAAAAGACACAATATTCTGTGAAGTCATTAAAGTTACTAAGAATAGAACTATTCTATCTAGGATTTAGTCATACAGATAGAAAATGGAGTGAATTACAAATATCTAAGAAAAACAGTGGCATCATCACTAAAAGTCTGTGCAACAAACTGTGTAAAGCCAACTAAATCCAAAGGAAAAAAACCTCAGGTTTACTTGTACAAAAATTTTTTGTTGGTTTCGTAAATGTGGTTGACTTCTAGCCACATTTTGAGAGTTTGTTCTCACATATAGGAGAGGGCCAAACACAGCCAAATGGCAAATGGCTGACAGTCTTATTCTATATACAGGTGCAGTAGAGTGTGAGAAATACTTTTTCTGTTTTTCTTGAGTTGCTACATTTGTGTGAAGAAAAAAAATCCAAACCATAAAAGACACCTTCAGTCAGCAAAAGTTTTATGCGTTCATCAGTTAAAGGCTCAAATATAAGACTTAATTATATTAGCTGAACATGGTTTTGAAGGGACACAATATTGCCTGTTGCTATGAGAAAGGTAATTGGAGACCCAAGAATGCCTTGGTGAGACTTCTTGAAAAATAGGGTTTGGCTTGCCCTGTGATCTGTTTCGAGGTAAGGTCTGCACTGTCACGAAACTGATGCCCAGGTGCCTCTTTACTAAAAAGCTAACTGAGGGTGACATGAGGAAAGAAATTTTTTGAAGAGTGAAACGTGAATAAAAGCTTGAATAAGTATGGTTTTTATTAATAGCCCTTATTTCCTGCACATCTGTTATGATTTGATCCCCAGTTGCACAGACTCTGTGTGCTACCTACTAGTCTCTTGGGGTGAACTTCGTCTATATGGGCAAAGAGGAATATCCACATCTGTA
>VWZW01004020.1:266440-332284 GCA_013397115.1 Edolisoma coerulescens | reverse complement strand
AAAAAGAGGGTGTTCTTTTTTCAGGGGAAAAAAAAGGAAAAAATTAAAGTTTGGTGTTTTCTTTGAATTTCCCAAAGATGTTGGATAGAGAAAGAAATAATCTCTGGATAATGGGCTTATTGATTATACCTCTGTAAAACTGACTAAATATTTTTATTACTTTTTAGCACTAGCTTTCAAGCTGTGAAAAAGAGCTATAAAAAATCTGTACTAAACTTTCAAAGGGGTGTAGAATATATAAATCAAGAGCAAATAATTTCTTCTGCAATTTTGAATGGTAGTACCAAATATAAAACTTGCAAAAGGCAAATGGCTGACAGTCTTATTCTATATACAGGTGCAGTAGAGTGTGAGAAATACTTTTTCTGTTTTTCTTGAGTTGCTACAGTACTACAATTCACAACTAGACAAGATAGCTACAAAAATAGCTAGACAAAATAGCTAACCTGCTTAACCAGTACTCCTCAAAACCACGGATTTCTCTGTCCTATGATAATTTCCTCTTGAAATGTAGGAATAGAAATTAGTTTTTTTTCTCTGATGGAACCTAGATTCTTGTTAGTGAAGGTATTTGACTTTTTCTTTTATCCATATCCATCATTGTATCTTTAGCTTAAGAGCAGTTAGATACTACACATTAATTTTAGAAGCTTTTATATTCTGAAGAAAAGTTTTTCATGGTGCATGTAAGTAAAAAAAGTATTTTGTGAGCTGTGTTGACATAATTTACACCTGATATAATGAGGGTTTTTTACCTGATTTTTTCAGAACTCACTGTGATACAAGTGATGCCACACTTGAAGACTACTCCCTGGAAGGGACAAAAAATCACAGTAGTGTTTTCTAATGAGGCCGAAACTTCACATGATTTGCACTGTAATTTTGAGGGAATTTCTACTTGTTGGTTATTCCACAAGCAATTGTGGGTAGTTTTGTTCGTTGAATGTTGATCATTTGATCAGAAGTTAGCTAACAATATCTATTCAGCATTCAATCTTGCACTAGAGAAGACACTTATGCTATAATAAAACAATGTATTCTGGAAATCATACTACTCTGATATGGAAATATGGGTGAATGTTATTCAATTCCACATAGGGAAGTATCTTGATGACTGAGATAAATTTTTAGTTGCCAAAATTCCACTGAATTTCTGAAGTATCTCAGTAAAAAAGCAGAGATTATAGCATGTTTTAAAAGTTTTATAAATGGAAATGTGTATGTACCAGTGAAGATTTTTTTTTGCACAGTTTCTTCATACATGAGCCATGGTTCCTAATCATAACAATTCTTCAACTGAAGACTGGTATTTAGAGATAATGGGCATACAATTGACATTTTTTTTACTAAACAGAATCAAATGCATAATGAGGAGTCCAGAAGACAAAGAAAATAAAGACAGCAAAGCACCTGGTTTGGAAAAGATACAAGAAAATAAGTCAGAAAATCATAGATTCACACAAACACTTATATTTAAAAGATCTTTAGGAATCCAACCAGTAATCCAGCACTGCCAAGACTACCACTGAACAATGTCCGTAAGTGTCACATCTATGTGACTTTCTAAGTACTTCCAGGGATGGTGATTCCACCACTTCCCTGGGCAGCCTCTTCCAGTGCTTGACAACCCTTTCAGTGAAAACATTTTTCCTAATATCCAATAAAAACTTTCTGTGGTGCAACTTGGGTCAGTTTCCTCTGCCTTATTGCTTGATATCTGTAAGGAAGGATCAACACCCACCTGGCTACAGCCTCCTTTCAGGTAGTTGTACAGAGCGATGTGTCCCCTCAACCTTCTTTTGGTCTGGCTAAACAACCTCAGCTCCGTTATCTGCTCCTCATAAGACTTGTGCTCTAAACCCCAGGTCCTTTTCCACTGCATCACTTTCCAGACACATTTTCCCAAGTGTGTAGCACTACCTGGGTTTGTTGTGACGCAAGTGCAGGACCCAGCACATAGCCTTGTTGAACCTCATACCATTCACCTTGGCCCACCAATCCAGCCTGTCCAGGTCCCTCTGCAGAGGCTTCCTACACTCCAGCATGTCAACGCTCCAGCCCTGCTTGGTGTCATCTGCAAACTGACTGAAGGTGCGCTTTATCCACTTGGCCAAATCATTGATGAAGATACTTAATAGGGCCAGTACTGAGCCCTGGGGAGCACCACTTGTGACTGGCCGCCAACTGGATGTAACTCAATTCACTACCTCTCTCTGGGCTCAGTCATCCAGCCAGTTTTTTACCCAGCCTACAGTAAGAAATAGAGAATTCTGTGAGGAAAGGTGTCAAAGTCTTTACTTGATGCCCAAGGTAGATGTCCAAGGTGATCCCCCTCCTTATTTGTCAGAGAGTCTAAAAACATCATTTTGTGATCATTGGAAAAGTCAAAAACTGGTCAGCAAACAAAAAGCAGTTAAAGGTTTTATATAAAAAAACAGCCATTGTTAGCAGTGTCATCTAGTGGCTATGTGAATAAACTGCAAGGGCCCAGAGACTCATTCAGGAGAGGCTTGTTATAGAAGGAAAGATTTTCCTGATGCTATCAAAGTATACTTGAAGCGTGGAAATCTCAGCTAAGACCAAACTCTTGGCTCTCTGAGCTGGCAATAACAGAGGTGGTCACTCTGTTCTGCTTGAAGCTGAGGGAAAACAGGCTTTAGAATATATGTTTTTTAATTTTGCTTACAAAAATTAATGATGAATAGCTTTCGTGTATCGAAATATTTGGAGTCATAACATGAAGTGGGCTAGCTTAGCTGTCTTCTCACAAACCTATGAAACAGACAGAACAGCTCTGTTTTGTAATGTATTGATGTGCCTCTTTTGATTTCTAATGTTTGTACAGCTATTTAATCCAAAACTTCTGGAGAAAGATTAGGTCCACTTTTCTGTTCGTCAGATACAATCAGACACCACTCTGAAAAGTCTGTCCATTAAGGCAAAAAACATATAACATTTAAAAGGAAAGACATAGCAGCAGAGGAGGGAAGGATGAACTGGTCAGCAACAAGAACGTGGCTTTTTAGGGAACAGAGCTACAGGGTCAGCTTCACATTTTGAATCAATGAGTAACAACCATTAGCTTCACATTTGTTCTGAGGAATCAATACTGAACTGATTGAAGGTGCATATGACTGAATTCTAGAATGATTTTTAGCTTTTTTTAGCAAAGTACTAAGTATTAAGGCTTTTCAAAGGAAAACTTTGCTTGAACAGAAGCCTAAAAAGAAAAAAAAAAAATTCTTCTCCCCAAAATTATAACCTGAATACATGAAAAATTTTGACTTAAAGAAATTCAAATGTGTTCTTTTCAAAACAAGGCCATAAATGGTAGGACCAAAAGTAGAATATGGTATAAGAAGGTGAGGGCACAGTATGTACAAAATGGTTGCTGAAGTCCTCATTAGTTGCAAAAAAAGGGTTGTCAAGAAAAGCTGTGCACCTGATGATTCATCTGTGTGCATGTCAATGAACTAGTGTATCACAGGATTTCTGGGAGAAAACTGCATTCGTTCTTTCTCCATATGCTTGAAATAACTGTTCACCATTGAGTGTACTACCGCTTTTGGCTAAGAAACTAAACTTTTCTTGCAGCTCAAAAAGCTACATCAGCTTTGAGGAATTAGGAGCCAGAACAGAAATCTAACTCTCATGGATGTTTACTTGTCTGTTTCCCCCCTCAAAATGCATGTACCTTTAGGGGGCTAATTTAGGATACAGATGTAAGAATTGACTTTGTACACTTATTTCAAACAACATCTTTTAAAAGCCACCTTTCCTTGTATAAAACTGAATCACCTAGTGGTCAAAGCATGTGAAGAAGAAATTAGCAACTCTATCTAGTCAGAACTAGGAACTACTAGAATGAGTCATAGATCTGGAAAACTGTTCTTAGGATCCTCTAATTAAATGCTTGATTTTTTCAAACCTTTGTAAATCTCTCCCAGATTTTTAAAATTGCTGATGCTCAGTATATTTTTAGTACTATGGAAGCTGAAGTAGTTGATTATTACAGATAGTCCATCATAGTTATTTTTACCACAAGAAACAATCAGTCCTAGGCCCAAATTAGATTAATGAATTTCCTGCAAATAAAGAGCTTTACCCCACTAAAATACAAATGTTATTTTTTAGCTGCTCTAATTTTCTGAATTTCCCAAAGTTACTACTCATATATGAACTTCCTAAAAGTTTTTCCTAAATTTCCTAATTTTCCTAAAAATATATCGTGCTTTCATGCTGAAAACTGAGCTGAGATTTAAACCCTATGTGCCTTAATTTTACTTGTACATGAGAAGTTATTTCAGATAAATAAGGTAGGAACTGAAAATCCCTGATGTCACAAAGGAGCCAACCAACTCCTTATATAGAAAAACGAGTCAGCATATAACTTTTCAAGACAAGACTACCATCTTGTGGGCTTTGTGTACAATGACTGGTTGAAGGCACAGATTTTGCATAAAGATAGAAATAACATTCACTTCTGCTTCTGTTTGTTGCTAACAGTGTAAGTCTTTGTGCAGACACAGCATATGTCTTTCAATAGAAATTGTTTTGAATCAAACAAAGACTTACTTGACTTCTTGTATGGCTGGCATAACAGATGCAGAATAATATTCAAAAGCACAACACAAATGCTTTGTGCAAATCAGTGTTGCTGAAGATGTGTCCTGTTAAAGGAGACTAACAGATCAACAAAACTGTGCTAGAGTCTCTCTGTTTGACACACATGAGGTAACTGGACGTTGTTTCTTTTTCTGGCAACAATACTGTTTGATGCAAATAAGAAGCAGGGCAAATACTCAGCTGATTGTCCTCATAAGTACTGACATTTGTTTGGAATGAACTGCTTTGGCTATCTAAGGTGGCTGACTTAAATTGTTTACAACTTTGTGGCATTTAATGTGGTATTGGAATGTAACTTTCATTTAAATTGAAACTTCTGTCTACAGTATTTCATCTGTACTCTGCTTGAGAGATCTGCCTTCTTAGTACAAATTAGATCAAAATCTTGTGTGATTTTATGAAAAATGAGAGGAAACTGTCTTGATCATACCTAGAAAAATGCTTAGATTTATCCTTTCCAGGGCAGCGAAAGAAACTACTGCTTTACTAGATGACATTCACTACAATCTTAAAAAGTATATGTATACAGCTGACATGTTTTACCATGTCATGTCTTTGAAAATTAATACTTGCAGGGCTTACTTCTAGTTAATAGCTCATTAGAAGAGATGCTCATTTCTGAATCTTAACAACATGGGTATTGCCCTGCTATAACAGCATCTAGTGATCTCTAAGTTGAATCTCCTTTCAAGAGAGGAAGTTCAGGCTTCTTTGCTCACTCCCACTCTGCTACCAGATGCAGGCACCTCGGCAGTCCAAGAGCAGATCTTTGCAGCAAGAGCTGAGGAAAAAGAAACCTTTGTGCCCCTTGGGCTTTTCCCTGTCTTTTGTCATGACATCACCAGGAGGCCCAGCTGTTCCTTTGTGTTCCATTGGTTGCAGGTGTCACCTGAGCATCTTTTCTGGCTTCTTGTGACTTAGTGTGAAGCTGTGAAAAGAGCCTGGCTATGTCCTATTGAGGATGTTGAAAGACAGCTGAACAGAGCAGGATGCAGCCTCATCGACCTTTCTTCTCCAGAGTGACTCAAGTCAGTTGTGCAGCCTTTCCTCACATAATCTATGTTCTGTCTGACTGCTCACCTGGGCCTCTTGGGCATTTGCTGTAGCTTGCTAATGTTCTTGGTTGTGTGGTGAGAATTAAAGTGGGCTTTTTCCTCCTGCCATGGTCTGGCAAGTGTTAGAATTCTCTTTGCCCACACTGATGGCTTGAGTCTGATGAACAGTATGGTGAGAGTGGTGAGTAATGGAACCAGTTTGGGACACCTGTCTGAAATCAAGGTGCCCTGGAAATGGCGGGCATAAGCTCCAATAGCAACTGGAGACTGTGTCAAAAGTTTTGTTAAAATGTATATAATGAATTTCTACTGCTTTCATCCCATTTAATGACTCATTTCATAGGAGAAAGTTATCAAGCTGACCAGAAGAGGTATAGTAACAGTTTTTTTAACTTTTACTTTACAGTACACAAGACAATCAAAGTTGGTGTAAAGTTCTAACACTTGATCCAGATTCTTGTAGGAACATGAACTATTCAACTTTTGGTTGCTGTTTACCCATTTCTGCTTGTTTTCCTTATACTGAGCCAAAGTAATGTGGGAGAGCTTCTTGATCACCAGTTTGCTGTCTGTCTTATTTATGAAGAGAACTGTAATCTTCAGTATGACTGTGTATCTTTTTTGGCCCAAAGACTTTATTGATGCTTAGTGTTTTATAGGAGTGATTTAAAAAGTGTCTATGGAAAGCCTGCTATGTATTTCAGTCTTTCACTATGACTTTAAAAGAGTAAGGTAATTTATATTACCAGAAACAAACAAAACAAACCAACCCTATTTTTTTCTAAGGCTTGAAAAGTATTTTATTTATAATACAAGACAGGCAATATATGCTTATCAGTGCTACTGAAATATAAATTATTATTGTTAATTAAATACAAAATTACAGTCTTAATCAACATTCATTCTCCAAGGCAAGTGATATTTGTGGGAATGAATTGTCGCATTAAAAATTAACAAATAATATAGTTATACTTGCTGCAAAACTAGCATTATTTGTTCATAACACAGCATAATCTGAGATTTCATATGGTTGCCTCACTACAACTAGAAAAAAATTTTCTCTAAGTAAAATATGTTGTCTATAAATCAAATAAATCGTTAACTACAGGGTTTTGTAGTTTCATTCTGTCTGAAATGCATTCTTGTTTGTCATGAGTTTGTTTTTTCATAGCTTTCAAGACAAATCATAATTGCAATTTTTTTTAAAAAAAAGGTTAAGCTAAAAAGAAATAAAAAAACCACAAAAAAACCAACTAGAATAATCCAAAGAAAATAAAAGCATTCATTTTCTCAATACAGCTTTCATTACATGCTTTCCTGCATGTTTTCTCTGTAGCTTTTTAAAAGTAGCTAATTTTCTCCACTGAAATGTAGAGCTGCCCTAGTCCCATATGATTTCATGTTAAATTCAGTAGTATCTATTTAATTCAGTTTCCTCTACAGAGACATAAGAAACATCTTGGGTTATCAGAAATGCATGACTGTATGTGCTTTTTATAGGAAGATACCATTTCCAAACATTTAGCTATGTAAAGCGGATTTCAGCTTCTCTGGAGTACCTCTCATTTACCCCAGAGACTTTGTGTCTTGCGGGAATAGTACTGAGCAATACATCAAAAATATCTTTTTTTATCTGTGCCAAACAGATCCTATTAAAATAAATCAGTTACATGTTCTCACCACTCTTCTGGGAGCATGAGCACCAACTGGATTAAAAATAATAGTTTGAAAAGCAATTTCATACGTCTATGTATCCAGAAAAACATCTAAATTAGCCTCCTTTAAAAATGCAGTTGCTGGAAGACACATATAGTTGACTTGGTTATTGGATGGACTATTTTTCATGTATCCTTCCTAAACCTGAGAAGTAAACAAATATAGATAACAATTTTTGGATATGTTCATCTGACAAAAATGTTACCCTGTCCAATAAAAATGCTTTATATCACAGAGTCATAGAGTCATGTTGAAGGGACCTCTGCTGAAAACAGGATCAACTAGAGCAAGTTGTGCAGGACTGTGTCTGGTTGGGTTATGAGTATCTCCAAGGACAGAGACTCCACAACCTCACTGGGCAAGTGTCTCATAAACCTCACAGTTAAAATGATTTTTCTTATGTTTAAAAAGAATTTTCTGCATTTCAGTTTGTACCTGTTGCCTCCATTGTAATTTAAAAATAAATATTTTCTTCCATACAGATTTTTTTTTGGTTGGTTTTAAAGATGACAGATGTAGCAGCCAAGCTAATTTGAGCTAGAGCACATCTATATGAGTGAGCTCTATATCTGTTCTGAATTATAAGACACATACACATTTAAGGCCAAGTTGTTAAAATGACACAAAGTAGTTATCATTAATTAGTTTTTTTCATTTCACCTTCACTCACACTGGCTTTATCTCTGGCTTGTGTTCAGTAAAAATAAACCTGTCATGTCCACAATATTTAAATCTTTTTAAACCATCTGTTCTTCTCTGACAAGGACAGTAAGTCTATTGCAAATGTTCTATTTATTGTGGTACTTCCTTTGTTCTTCCTCCTATCTTTTCTGACACCTTTAAAATTAATTCTTCCTTCCCGTATCCTTCTGCAAATCCTTGTGCATAGACAATATCATAGGTACTCAAAAGTCAAAGTTTTACATTTCTAGATAATGAGATACTAATAAAATTGAAAGCATGAAAAGCAAGACAAAGGAACTTCCAAGGGGAAAATTTATGTAATTTTTTTTCTTACAGAAGTCTTTTTGGTAGGCCCTGGTCATTTTTTATACAGCTGTTTTAACAACACGCAAAGAAATTATCAGTCTTATGTAAGTAAAGTACTGCACTGACTGTTCACAACCTGACATTAGCAAAAAATATAACTTGAGAATCATATTTCAAAGTTAGTTGACCTATAATAGACTCCAATTTCCAAAGTAATTATCATTGATTATTGTGCCTAAAGAGATAATGAATTGTCTTACAACCAGCACTTCTTATCTTCTAATGACCATTCTAATGAACTTCACAGCTCTCCTGACTTTCAGCATACTAATCCATTTCATATGACTAAATTTTATTCTATTGATGAAATCTTCAGGGTTAAAATGTCATATTTGTAGTTCCAGAAACACCATCAGATCAAATTAACCAATGATAACATTGACCTGATAAATAGGGTGGAATCATTTTGTTTACTTTCTGTATTAAAGTCAATAATAAATGTTTCCCTCTTTCAGAAATGTCTACTAAATTTTTTTTTTTTAATTTCTTGGTGTTTGCTTACTTTGATGAATTGAAAACACATCTATCCCATAAAATAGCTTTTAAATAGTATAATACATTTAGAACAAAAAAAATCAAACTTTGTTTTCTGGCATTAAAATTCTTGGTTCTGCTTATTATCATTGAAGCAAGTATTTTAGACTACACAATTACCATGTGATGGAATTTTATCTATAGGGATCATGTAAAGTTCTGTTGTCTTAATAATTTAATTTTCTATTAATGAATTTAATTGTCAATTAATGAATTGCACTGAATCTTTTGCATTCCTGCTCAAGCTATCATTCCTACAATTTTTTCTGTCCAAAAAGATTACTTCATCAGATGACTTCATTCTCCAGATCTGATCATTTCACAGCTACACTTGATCAATATTACCTTCCTATTCCAAGATTAAAACATCCTAGAATTGTTAGGAAATAGTAGATGTGGGAACCTGCTGGTAAAAGAGTTGAATTTAAAGGTAGGCTGAGGTATTTCTGTTGCTGCCTGGCCTTCAGAATGCTTTGTGGTAAAATATATTCTTTTTTCATATCTTAAATTCATAGATCAGTCATCATTAGTACACTCCTGTTTCCTAATTAAAAGCTGGATGAGTGGATGTAAGTTTTACTTGTCTTGCACATTTCTCTGAGCTGTAGATGTCACTCTAGGGCTGACCAAATGTTGCAGGCTTCTTTCTTATCAAGATAAATTATCAAGTGGAGGAGGAAGGTGCTGAACATTTTAATTGTTTATTCCTGAAATATTTAAGTTTTTGTATGTTAGCTTGAACAGACAGGAATTGCAGCAAAACTCTTGCACTGAATTATGAATTATGGATCGTGGAAAAAACATCAGTTTTTCAGTACCTTACCTGACTGATGTCTCAAGTATTTTTCAGGAAATATAGTCCTAGTGAATGCTAATTTTATTGCATTCAGAAAACCTCTAAAAACCAGATAGATGGCTTAAAAAAATTATTTTTTTTTTAATCCCTAACAAACCCAGAAATTTTTAACTCTATATGCATCTAGACAGGTACTTTAGGATGACTACCATGCAAGGTGTCTAAAGTTGGATGCCATTTAGGTAATCTGTTAGGCTGACTGGATCTCAGCCTTTGCATTCACTTATGTTTGAATAAAGTAGTGTATTTGCATTAAATTTGAAAATTAGAGCACCAAAGAAAGTCAATTGCATTTGATAAATTCAGAACCCTGTTGTGGACAAAACTGGAACCCTACTGGCATGGGGAGCCAGCAACTTACTGTGAGCAAATTGGTATATTACCAGTCTAATGAAAATGAAGACAGAATTTCCATTAGTCCAGTTAAAATAACACTAACACATGCCAAAATATTAAAGACAGACAGGTCCTGATCCCTGAGTTGTCAGGGCAGTACAGAGCCTTGTGCTTTCTTCTGCCGGGGCTGGGTCCACACCAGGCCACCATTGCCCACCCAGGAGAGCCCCAGGGAGCCACCTCTGTGCCCTGAGAGGCATCACAGGCACTGTCTATATTCCAAGGGCTGAGATGAGATGGGGTCTGGATCATGGACGGGGTGGAGTGATGCCCCAGGCCCAGGACAGACAGGACCAGAAAGGATCAGTAGTGCCTTCACGTACCCAGAAAAACCACCCTGGAAACACCAGCTATTTAAATGAGATAGTAAAAGCTGGGTGTTGTGGATACTAAACCTCTTTCTTTCAGATTCTACCCTACCATGTCTCAAATTATTAAAAAAGCCATCAATGAACTTTAGGATGCATTTATTTTATTCTGTTCCTCTAAAATTTTGCCTAGGAAAGAATAATATACAGAGGTTTATATCCTTGCAGAAGACCTCGGGTGTTATGGGTACAATATTCCCCACTCCACACTATTCACTTTCTCATTCCAATACCTAAAATTGCTTTCTGAAATCTGCCAAGAGGGTCAGATCCACTGTTAAGTGGATTTCAAGGCATTTGAAAAGATAAGAGTTCATAACAAGTTTTGAGCTCTAAAAAAAGGAAAACAATTTGAAGCCTCTACTTAAACTGAAGGAACGGAGAGGTCTGGAAGGCAGGTGGCATGATCTTTTCTTAACGAAAATTTTTGGACAAAATAAAAGGATGCAAAATATTAGAACGGCATTTATTTTCTTTTTTTTAGCTGCTGTATACTTATGTGTTGATATATCTAATAAAGTCACCCCAATGCTGGATTAACATGGTAGAATTTAAGTTTATAACTTTGGTGTAGCCAAATGGATGACTTTCTGGACAGAAAATATGCCTTTGGAAAGTACAAAATATATATATGTAGAAAATGAGTGAAGGTACTCTCCCATTTGAGGACACAAATACAGTAAACATTTATGGAAATTATTCATCTGAGACAATCTGTATTAATTTTTAATGAGACAGGTAAAATAGCAGCTTGAAGAGAACTTTCATCCCACTTTATCTGGTCTGCCAATGCCCCAAATAGTGCTTTTTCAATTGCTATATGGCTTCAAAAGCTTTCTCTTTTGCCTCTAAACCAGAACACATGATAGATGTGACTAAATTTCTTTCAGAATACTTCTCAAAGAAAATCACTGTCTTTAATTATTTATCTCATACGACTTGCACAGTGGTATAGGTTTTCCTTTTTTCCTCCTATACTGATCATTCCCTTTACAGCTGGCATTAACTCATTTCTTCTCAGTCCCTCTGTAAGTGTAATCCGATTTTTCAAGAATTATACAAATCCTTAAAAAACTGGTTCCACAACTCCGTAGACTGAATCATTGCCCCTTATTTCTTCCAGTACATCCTCAAAAAATCCCATGCTTTTTGAAAATGATTGTTCTCATGTCCAGCTTTTCTATTAAGAAAACCGGGAAAAAAGCTGTTGCATAACGGGAAACTGCCCGTCTCAGCATGAAGAGGCTGTGCTAGAAACTCTTTATTCAACACGTATTTGCTCCGCCCTGGCCAGGACTCCTAAGACATTGCTGAGGATCCTTGGTGTTACTGCCTGTGCTCCAGACCATCTGTGATCCAGCCCAACTCTCGGCCCTTGGGCCTGCTGCTGGAGAAGGCTGCTGCCGGAGAAGGCTGCTGCCACAAAAAGCACATGCCTAGTTCATTATTCTTAAATGATTATACTGTATACTTTCTGTGATCTTTTGATTTATCTGACACTTGACCCTTTTAGGCCAAGAAGACAAATCTCAAAATTAAATCTATGTTTTTGATTCAATAGCATGTGAAATCTTTTACTAGTATGTAAACATTTAGTTAAAAAAATTAGAGTCCTATTTAATTTCTTAAACTTTTAAAAGTCATAGTCTGCGTTAAATTGCTTTTCAGTGTGACTTTAAATATACCTCCAACAGAGACCTTTCCCGAGAATTTGTGAAATCAATGTATTAGCTAAAATGTTTAGATATAAATTTTTGCAACTTTAGCAGCTTCTTACTGTGTGTAATGAAATTCTACATTATGATGATTCTTTCTGAAAGTAGGCATTTGTACATTGTGGATCTGTCAAAGATGATGTTTAGCTGCTCATTGTAGTGACTCTTGAACTGATATGGCAATGTAAATCCTGGGAAGTCTTTACATAATTTTCTTCTCAAGTTATGTGTAGAGACTTATAACTTTTCTGCATGTAAAAAAATCAGAATGGCATTTGAAAGCAATGATATTCAGGACATATATGCATAATTCTATTATCTACACGCTCAATAAGAAGCCTCGCTTCCCTTTGCTGTCAACATTTTTTGCTTCAAGAACAATTTAAAAATAAGGAATAGTTAGTTTTGTGGCTTAACACAGATCTATAATCTTAACATCAAGCACTGCGTGATTTAATACTCACTCATTGCCATTTTAAAAGAAATAAAAATAGGAATTTTTAGTGCAGAGCCCAGCTTTGTTTAGTGCAGGATTGTCTCAGCTTAGTGACATCAGCTCCAAGTTGTACATTTGCCTGCCCCCATAATATGGGTCTTGGGTAGAACAAGCTTTATGGCAGGATCCATAGAGAGCAGAAAGATTCCAGCCATGGGATCCTCATGAATCTCAAGAAATACTCAGATAAAGCAGAGTATTGATCAGGTTGGAGGTTTTGGGGAGAACTTCGAAGAGCTTAACTAGGCTTTTCTATTACAACAGTCATGTGAATATCAAGAAAATTGTTTTTTCGTAAAGCAGACTATAACTTTTGAAGCAAATGGAGTACTAAGCATACTAGAAAGTAACATTATTTGGGGGGAAGATGTGTTGCAGTTGTGATCTTTTTCCCTTGGAGTGACATTTAAATCACTTAAGCATTGCTGTGTTGTTTATTTTTAAACAAAGTTGAAGATTTATTACTGTAAATAAACAAAATGAAAGAGTAGCATGCACAGAAGTCAATAATTTAGGAGATACAGTGTCAAGACCACAGCAAGTAGAATTAACCTGTGACATTGTAGCTGTGGTAAACAAACTGCAGCAATCAATAATGAAATTAATCAACTTCAGATAAGTGAACAAAGAATTCGCCTCAGATTTCAGGTCAAAGCCCAGTCAGAGGATTCTTCCTCCAGCTGATGGAAAAGTGTGTGGGTGTTCAATCTAATCCTGAATGAGCAACTGATGAGATTAATCCGTGTGTACTTAAAAGATGGCAGAGAGTTCTTCAGCACAGAAATATGCACCTCATATCTAAGCTGATTTTACTAAAAGTACAGGATAAACTATGGATGTTGTGCTCAACACTGGTATGGCCCGTGGCTGTGGAAGCCTCTGGTGGGGTTAAAAAGGAGGAAACATTATACTGTGTCAGCTGTGTTTCTCCCTTCCCTCTTCTCCAAACGTTTTGTGTATGGTGGGTAGGAACTGAGAAGGTGAAGGGGAAGCCCAGGGCACTGCTTGTGAATGAGATTGTGTGCAGATGCAAAGATCAATGAAGAAGAAAAGATAACTCTCACTTAATAGCTTTGAAAAGGAATTCTGTAGTGCTTGGGACCATCCTGTTGAGACCATCATGTCTACGGCAAGATACACTTTTCAGTAAGCATGTTTTTGTTTCCTACCCCTTCCATTCTATTCCTGTACTAATAGTGAGAATGTAACTGGGGAATGCTGCTGCAAGCAACTCAAAATCTCTATGGGCCTTTCCGCTATGCATTTGTACTGGGAATTAAGTCAAACTTTTTTTAAACACTACATAACTAATATTGGTGGGTTGTCTGTACATAAAAGCATTTCTTTACTTCTCCTAACCAAAGATTAGAAAATATTTCTGGTTTTATCCCTGCAGTTCTGCAAAAGCCGCAACCTAAAAGAAGAGATTTAAGGCCCTCCATCCTCAAATTGAAAAATATATACTAATGCTATTTCAAAATTATCATTGAGTCTTATATAATTTTCAGTCTTTTCAACTGAGTTCCCAGCTATTTTTATGTAGAGAAAAAAGAAAAAAAAAATTCACTAACATGAAAGAAAGTAAAAACAGTACCCAGACAGGAACCAAACCTGAGGGATGGAAAAAAACCCTCATGGTGTCTGGTTTCATAAGAAAAACTTTCAGAATTTTTCTGGCTTGTGTTCTAGATCCTGGCTGAAGTACTTTATGAATAATTTAGGGTAGCCTTACTATCTAGGTTGGCTGACTAAGCATTTGGCCTTACAAAACAGAGACTATCACCTGTTGGAAAAGAAAGCACAGTCCTTTCCAGTTTAACGCTTGAAAGATACACTTGAAATATTTTGAAAATTGAAAGAACTGCAGCCTGTGGGGACTCAAGTTGGACCAGTCTTTTACTGAAGATCTCTAGCCCAGCCTGGAGAGGTTCATGAAGAATTGTGGCCTGAGAGAAAGTTCCATGCTGGAGCAGAGAAAACTGTGAGGAGGAAGGAACAGCAGAGAGGAAGCTCTTACAGACTGACCACAGCCCCACATTTCTCACCAGGCTGCTTTGCTCTGGGAAAGAAGGTAGAGGAGTCAGGAGTGAAGGGGTAAAGTCAAGTCTGGGAAGAAGGAGAGAGATTTGTCTTTGCTTCTCACCACCCAACATGATTTCTAATTGGTGATAAAATAATTTTTCCCAAGTTGATTCTGTTTTGCTCTCCACAGTAAGTGTTCCAAACACATGTGTCAAGGCAAGAATATAGGAACAGAGTAAACATGTATGATACATAGCAGAGTATGTATCCTTGTGTTCAGTAGCCCTCAGTGAACAAATACTTGGAGGAAAAGATCAAATTGCTTTTGCAACCCTTACAAGAATTTATTGCCTTCAGTCCCCTTTGGCTGTTTTCCAGATTACTTATCCATCATGTGAAGACTTTTGTTTGTAACTGCCATCCATTAGTTTCATCTGATATCACCTAATCCTTTTTTTGGAACTGACAGTGAAAAATGGATTTCTACTTTTTCACTGCCCCTCATGACCATGAAGACCTCTTTCATATCTCCTTTAGTCATCTGTTCTTCCATTTCCACTGTTCAATGCACAGAAGCCATTTCAAGTCACTCTTGTAATCCTTTCTCTGTACATCTTCAAAAATTCCTTTGAATCCTTTTTCAGAGGTAGGGGATCAGTACCCATAACTGCACACTGTACTCAGAATGCTACTGAACCATGGATTCATAGTGTGTCATAAATCCCTTTGTTTCCTTTTTCTTTCTCAACAGTTTCTGGCTTTAAAATCATTATTTTTTGATAGCTTCTGAATAGTGAGCCAATATTTTATATATATCTATTATAGTTCTAAGTTTTCCTCTGAGCTGTCAGTCAAAAGACCACCTTGTCATATGTAACACTATCCAATGGACAGCGTTTAACATTTATTTAAAATGAATTTAATCTGTAATTATAAGAAAAAAATTTGCAATTCTTCTCTTGATCCTGATTTACCTTTAGTAGCTTAGCATCAATAACAAAATGTGTCACTTTATTATTCACCCCTTTTGACAATATGTTGAATTGCACAGATTCCGTCAGTGATCTGAGATGCTACTGTTATCTCCCTTTATTGAAAAAAAACCCCTCCTGTCCCATTTTTCCAATGTTTTGATTAATTATTCATCCATTCTTCACCCTGAAACTGCCTACATATGTCTTTATGGCACAAAAGTACTGTGAGCAAGTAAATTTTCACAATCTGCAGAATGGAGTAATCCATGTTACAACTCCTGACTCAGCTGGGCTCCAAAACCTTACAGAACATAGGGAACAGCTTCTGTTTCAAAAACAGAAATCTATTTTGACTATGTGCCATTCAGCTGATGCACTGACCATGATCTATTGACCAGTTGCGGTGCTCTGTGTTTTCAGCTATATAGGAAAATATTTTCTGTGGAAGTAAGTAAGGACCTGTAAATGTATTATTTCTGAAAAAACAGACAGAATTAACATTCTTTCATTATTCAAAGATTTAGACTAGTGGTCTGGCTGTTCCTAGAAGGAGGGGTGTCTTAAAGGCAAAAATTTTCTATTGGTCGCTGTTATGTGTTGTAACAGTGTGTGTAGCTGCATAGCAGTGAAGCTAAGAGGAAAATACAACAGGAAAAAGAGCATTCTTTCTCAACAGTATCTATTGTATGTGACAGAAGGCTAATGTTTCAGTTGATTTTTGGCATGAGATCATTTTTGAATAGTTTACCAAGCATAGTCACTGAGGGACAGTCATTTCTCAGTTGCCATGCAACTCTGTAAATTGCAGGAGAAAAGAACAGATGTTAGTCTTCTTATGCAAAAATTATAGGTAATGAAAAACATATTTCATGAGAAAAATATTTAAATGTATGTCATCACTAATGAAGATGTAAATAATTACCGTGGACTTTTTGTGACACTTGTATTTAAGTTAAAATGTTAAGCAAAATATAACATACATTTCAGTACAATATGTGTTACCTAAATATGTTATCCAATTCAAGAAACAGAAAGGCAAGAAAAATCTAAACTTGACGTTCAGAAAGCATCCTGCAATCTTGGTGCAATTTGATGCTATGAGATATGATAGCTGTTGAAGTTTGCTATGGATCTCTAAGAATATGAAATTAATGAGTCAAGTCTGGTTGATCAACGCCTTGTGTTCACACAGAAATAAATTGACAGACTAAAGAATTTTGTAAAACAATGTAACACCATGCCACTGCCAGCGGTTGTCATATGCTATAGCAGCTTCTTCTAGTGTACTTCCATCTGAACTCCATTTTGTGGGAACCAAACAACTGAAGATATTTAATATTTAATTTTTAATAGGAACATACTATGTTAGAATGTAATTTCCTAATTTTAGGTCCACAAAATTTTCCCAGGATCACTCTCTTCAAGTGAGTTAACACCTTAACAGACACTATTCTGCAGTGCAAAGGTGTGGAAGATGAGTTTCTTTTGCCAGTTTTGGAGCCACATGCGGAGTGTTGGGTATAACCGCAATGTATTTAAAAAACAAAAATATGTGTGACTATTAGTATTCCACAGATAGACTCTCTTGTGAAGCAGAGAGAAGATGAATCCAGGATCCATTTCTTTCTAGTTATTAAAAAAAAAATCAACCCTCTGACATCACCTTCAAAGCCTACCATTCATCTCACCTAAAATTTTTACAAATATTCTGAAATTCAGTTACTAGTTATTGAAATGCCTAAGTCATCACTTAGGTGAGAAGAAATGTCAGCTTCAGGTAGCGAATTTTTCTACTTATCCTGGGTATCAAATGTCTTTGAGAAATACTTTTCTCAGCCATAAAAGGACTTTTGTAAGCTAGTTTCAAAAGGATCATGAAACTTCAGATAGCTGGAAAAGGTAAAATCTATTTTGAGCTTTTCTATTTTCACAGCTCTAACCGTTGTTTATGTAGATATGTATTAGAAACCATGTGGGATAGTTCAAAATTATATTTAAAGAGAGATAAATAAAAGTACAGTTCACATGTTCAGGGAGCAGAATATGACTCTCACTTGAGAATTCCTTTTATTGCAGCAGAGTGCTCTTTGGAAAAAATACAAGGAAATATGAGGAAGTGAATGTTTATAATCTAAAACAGATTTCCTTAGGGTCTGGCTATGGTTAAAATAGATTCATCCTAAAGCACTTTTTTTACTTGCCGTTCTTTCTATGAGATTTATTTGAATCTTTTGTTCTGCATGCTTCACTGATTGCACCTTTGGCAGACCCATGTATCAGTAGGGAGGTATGTATGTGCTCTTAAATGTTTTTTGGACATGGACGTTTAATATGACTGGGAAAGTTGGTCTTTCTTTGGACCCTTGGTAACTAGTCTTTTTTGCTGAAATGGTATAGCTGAGATTTTTCTTCCACAGTTTAGATAAATAAATACTGAGCCTTACCAAGGTTTATTAACAAAATTAACTTCACAGTGCATCCTTCAAGTATCACAGAATCACAGAATCACAGAATCACAGAACATGCTAAGTTGGAAGAAACTCACAAGGATCATCAAGTCCAACTCTTGGCCTTTCACAGGATCATCCCCAAAAGTCGCATCATGTGCCCAAGAGCATTGCCCAAACACTTGAATTCTGACAGGTTGGTGGTGTAATCACTTCCCTGGGGAACCTTTTCCAATTCCCAACCACCTTCTGGGTGAAGAGTCTTTTTCCAATATCCAACCTAAACCTCTCCTGACTCAACTTCAGGGCATTCCCTTGGGTCTTGTCACTGGTGGCCATAAAGAAGAGATCAGTGCCTGCCCCTCCTCTTCCCCCTACAAGGAAGTGGTAACTGCAGTGAGGTCTCCCCTCAATCTCCTCTTCTCCAGGCTGAACAGACCAAGTGACCTCAGCTGCTCCTCGTACGGCTTCCCCTCAAGGCCCTTCACCATCTTGTATATACAGGGTTCTTGTTTATTTAAAAAGACTTTGATTTTAAGGCATTCCTTTCTTCAAGGAAATGACATGGTATTTTTGTACAACAACTTTTATATTAGTAATTATGCTTAGGAATTCTATCAAAGAATGAAATGTCAGTTTTTGTATTTAAACAGATAATAATTTGAAAAGTATAAATCTCACAGTTGTTCACTGCTTTAGAGTCAGGTTGTTAAATCTTAAAACTGTGACATTATTTTCCAGGTTGGTGCTGTTGCCTTTCATATTCCACATATATTTTTTTCAGTATACTTCATTTTTAATCCTCTATTTTCCTTCCAAAGGTAAATATTCAAGGTGCGTTAAAAGTTAATTCAGCTAGGAAGTTTGTAGGTTATCGGACTTTGAAAACATTGGTTCTTTTTTTCCCCCTACTTCTTCTTTTGTCTTGTAGTTTTTGTTTTATATCTCAGGAATGCCATCACTATCTTTGACCTGTAGTCACTGAAAGACCTTTACAATTTCTCAGCATCTATTGAAGAAGCCATATGGTTATGTTTACTTTATTTAAACACAGGTATTTGATTAAGTTAAAACATAAAACAAAAGCACCTCTAAAAACATTTGATTCTCTTTTCTGGTAAAAACAAAGATTATCTTGAAAGCAGAACTCAATTTATGCTTAAAGCAGTATTTTTTTTCTCTCTAGCTGTAGTTTAGCACTGATATTTTATCATGTTAACAAAGAGATGTAAGAAGGTTCCTACAACACAATTGCAGATAATAGAGCATAATTATATGTTTATGTACCATATTATAATGTTGCTTTTATCAAGCTCCACAGAGGAATAAAGAAGGCTTGTTACATACCATATCTGATGAACATGACTGTCTCACTGTACGAGTTAGTGAGAAATGCCACTAACTATGTTCTATGTAACTTTGCACGTGTAAGAATTACATTGAAAAACCAAAATAATGTATTGTATCAATAAACTCCAAGGGGAAAAGTAAATCTTTAACTAGTAATGGGGAAATTTTCCACCGTGGTTGGATATCCTGGTGAAATAATTAACTGGCTTGGATTTTATTTCTTTTTACAGAATAGAGTTAAAATTGTAGCATGGCTTTGCATTATGTTTTCATGTATGTCAAACATACTACAGAAAGCATATTTTTATTTTTCTATGACATTCAGTATAAGGTTTTGTCATAAATGTAGGAAGGGCACTTTTCTAGGAATGTAACACAGAAAGTGTATGATACCTCTGGAAGAGCAGTCAATCTGAAATATCTTCTGAATCTTGCTTTGTAATCACAAGAGCACCTGGGTGCCCCTATCAAAAGCTGACAGGTATTCTTGATTCAACAAGTTTCACATTTTTTTATTCTGTCCATGTCTTGAAACTAATTTATTATGTTAGTATGTGAAAATACAGTTTGATAGAATCAAGGAATGTAAATATTTAGTATTTAGCTTAAGAGGAAACATCTGCACGGTCTTTTACTTTTAGAGCAATGCCATCAAAAATGACTAAATATTTTCCAAATAAATCATCAAAAGTAATATGTTAGTATTTGTGTGGTTTCTGGAAAAGTAAACATTTGTCAGCAGTGACTGCTGTAAACAAGTTGCATTAGCCAATTAATTTTTGTAACAATATTAAAATTTTGTCATTAAGATCATGTCGTGCATTTATTACTGGTGACACAACTTAGTCTATTCAAGCATTATACATGAGTTATTTAAATTGAAAAACATTTTTATACATTAAATGTATAAGGAAATTCTCACTAATACTGCAGAACTTTTCATGTTCTACTAGACATCATAAAATATTAATATTATTTGGGATAGGGTTATAACCATCACTTTATTAAATAAATATGATTTTTTATTCGAAATTGCTTTCATTTAACCTTGGGGTTGCAGTTCCTTATTTGTCTTTTATAATAAGAGGGCATGGCATAACAGGTCAGCTAGGAACTCTGTGTTATTGGAGAACTGTCAAATAAAAAACTACAATAAAAGAATAAGGATTTATTCCTTTATGCTGAGTTACTTTACAGCAGTATAACATGTAACATTTCCTTTCCACTTAGGAATATACCAGTTAATATATTCTTAATCCAGAGAAAACAAACTTAAACCCAGACAGATTTCTAACGTTAATTTTCTTAGTAAAAATGAGGTAATATAGGGGCAAATGCCATAAAGCATAACACTGATAGAAAATATGGTAATCCAAATTTTTTCATAATTCTCAATGTATCCTTATTGATTTGTGCTGAGAACCATTGGTAATAAACTGGAAAATATATTCAACTCGTACTGTATACAAAGTGTGTCAATGTTTTACACAGAGCAGCTTATGAAGCTCAGTGCAGAGTTCTGCTTAAAGAAAATGATGGTGCCATATGGCTCTCTGCTGCTCAAAGCCTCGATCTCCACTTCCACTGCTGAAAGTTGTTGTTGTCAAAACAGATCAAGCACAATGTCACTGAAGAAAATTACCTTAAGGCAGATCTAACATAGAAGGAAATCTATCATTTAAAGGGACAACTCTCTTATGCCTATTTAACATTTTTCTGATGTTTTGGAATTTGAGAATTTGTGGTTGACACAGTAAAGAAAGAATTAAACAAAGGAGTCTGGGACTTCCATAATTAACATTTTTCTATTACAAAGTGATTGCCCATAATCATATGGGGATAGAAGAAGGGTAATATCCATTTTCATAGTTTTCTGCATGGCAGAAGTTGAGCTACATTTGTAGACAAGTCAATATGATGACCCACTGAATGTCAATGCCAGCCCCTGAAGCCCACTCATCCCCATGACAGAACTTCCAGTAAAGATTTCATGCAAGTTTTCTGTAGTTCAGTTATACTTGCAAGTGTCAGTGACCCTTAATCATTCATTTTCTTAGAGAGGCATGTAGAAATTCTGCTTCAATGCTGAGCCTCTCTGTGCCAGAACACAGGAAGAAACAGCATTTGCCTCACAGATTAAACTTTCAGAGGAAAGATATAAAAAATGAATAATCAGTGACCCTGAAGTCATATTATTATATAATGAAATAGTGCAGTGTTCCTCATTATTCTGCCACATAAAGAACTATTTGTAATATTTCGGTCCATGAAAAGCAACAGCTATTAGCAATGCTTATAAATTAATTAAAGACTAGTTAGATCTAAGACTAAACTAATCTAAGATGAGTTAGTCAGAATTTCTTTGAAGTACAGTTTGTTAGAAATGGGTGTCAAGTATGATTTGGTATCCAATTTGTCCATAATGTACCAGAAGGTAAAGCTGATGTTCAGAGTATGTAACACAGGGAGTATTTTTTAATTTCTTTGTCCCAATGGAAAATATCTTCTATTCAAATATGGTTTTCAGTTATGTGCTGTCGGTTCAGCATTTCTGTCTTGGAATGCATTCTTGGTTAAAGTATGGAACGGGAAAATCATGTTTCTGAGGGCAGAAATGTTTTACTCTTGGTATTTATATTTCTCCTTTCTGCATGACTCCATGTTTGTAAACTGAATTTATGAACTTTCATCAATATAGGCTGAATTCTCTGATATTTACAGTACCCTGAAATTTCAGCCTCAGCAGTTGAATCATGAATCTTTCACATTTTGTATAATTTAGTCGTCAGTGTCTCAATTTCTTGATTGATTGTTCAATATTCTATTATATGTTGCATTAGGCTTATAAATGGAATCTTAGATCACTGTGCATAGAGTATAATATAAGTTCTTCAGTTTTGATTACAGGCGCCAGAAAATGCTACATAAATCATTTCAAACCCTGCAAATCAAATTATATTTTCCCTTTTGAACTGTAAACAAAAATCTATCACCATAAAAACCCAAAATCATTCAGTTACACTGGTATGAACTGGACTACATAGACTTTAGACATAGCAGCATCAGCTTATAAATTTAGCACATCCTATTTTTAGAGGAAAGAAAAAAAGGGTATTTATTAAGAGAAAACAATACTCATAAGCAGAGGGAAAAAAGTGTGGGGGATTGGGGTAGGATAGAGTGGGTCCCGTATTTGAGACCTTGACTTCTCTTTTGGGCAAGGGTCCACAACGACTCTTCTCTATCATCTTCTTGTCCTGCTTATCCTTGTGCATTGTTTCAAAGAAATGTTGATGTATTATTTCCCAAGTAATAAGGTCAGGACAATTACCAGTAGTGGCCTAGATCCTTCTTGATTTTCTTGAAGATAGACATAAGTCATCTTTCCCAGCCCTAAGGGAACTCTGCTTTTGAGCAAGACCTCACAATGATATCATCCAGCACTTCTAACCATCCTGGGTACCTCCTAACCATCTAGCTGATTTCATGGGCTTGTAGAACAGTTTGCTTAATTGGTCCTTATTTAATTTTTCTGCTGTGGGTTATGTTTCCCCCATCCCACACTGCCTTGAGGCCGAGATCTGGGAGGCCTGAGGGCAGATTTATCAGCAAAGACAGAGACAAAGAAGCTAGCAAGAACCTTTTCTGTTTCTGTGTCTGTTGTCAAATAAAGTTCTCTAGGTGTAGGAACATAGTATTTCAGTCTATCTTTGACTGGCAAAGTGACAATAGAGCCCCTCCCTGTCCTTCACTTCCACTGCCAAATTCAACTACAGTCAAGCTTTGCCTTTTGTTATTCCATCTCTTCATGCCAGGGTGATGTTTCTGTATTCTTGGTAGAGCCTGGATCATTAAAATCATGTTAGTTTGGGCACAGCTATACTAAGAATTTACCATTTGTAAAAACCACCAATATATTTTATAATTACATCAATAAACCTTCTCCTCCAAAATGTTGCAAACTGATGATATTATTGTTGATTATTGTTGATGAATCAAAGCAGAATATCTCTTAATTGAGTCATCTAATCTTGTCGACTTTGCATGTATAACAATACTTGTGCTTTGTTAATAAAAGACAGATGTGGAAAATCTATTATAAACATTATGCTCACATATGTTCCCCTTTACTTCATCATGTCACAAAGATTTCACAGTTTTCAGTGGATTTGAGCAACATGCATAATTCACAAAGTAAATGAGCTGAATAGTCAGGATGCAAGTAAGATTTAGAAAATGGCTGTAAGTAGAGTTCAAATATATGACCTGAGACTGTATGTTTAAAGCAGTAGTATTTGGCTTGTTTCAGCAAATCTTACACAGAGCAGTGATTGCACTCTTGTTTCTGTCAGTGGGCCTGATTCTACATTCATTAGTGGCATTTAATCCCCTACTTTGTATGTAGCCTCTTGTGATATTAAATCTGTATAATTATTCAGTGAGAGTAAAGGTAATGAATTTGAGCCCAGTGGGATCATCTCAAGAGACAACCCACAATTTGTTGACATATTGACACTTACTGCTAGCTGGCTTCCATCTGTTTCTCAGTTTAACAAAAACTCTGTTTATGAAGCTTTTAAATGTTTCACTCTGCTACATTTGTGAAAGTCAAATTCCAAACGTGGCCAAATCAAACAATTGAAATGACAGCAAATGATAAAAGATGAGGGAAGTATTTGCACTACAGCCAGTTGCTGACTAGTAAATATCTCTGGTATCCTCAGCATGAGCTTGTGTTCATGACTGTAGACTCTGTACAGACTCAAGATGGAATAATTCTGGTTTTGCTGATATCCATGTTTCTGGTTGTGCTGTGTTTGGCTGGTGGTAATTTCCTTCACAGTAGCTAATATGAAGCCATGTTTTTATTTGTGCTGTTGATAACACATTATTGCTGAGCAGGGCTTATGCAGTCAAGGCCTTTTCTACTCCTCATCCTGCCCTGACCACGAGAAGGCTGAGGGTCCACCATCTGTTGGGAGGGGACACAGCTGGGACAGCTGACCCCAACTGACCAAAGGGACATTCAATAGCATATGATGTCATGCTCAGCACAAAAATTTGAGGTAGGAAGAAGAAAGAGAGGGACATTTTGAGTGATGGCATTTGTCTTCCCAAGTTGCCGTTATGCGTGATGGAGCCCTGCTTTCCTGGGGATGACTGAACGTGGGAAGTGGTGAATTAATTCTTTCTTTCTTTCTTTTGCTTTGCCTATTAAACAATCTGTATCTCAACCCATCATTTTTCTAACTTCTCTGATTTTCTCTGCCATCCCATTGGGGAAAGGTGAGTGATTGGCTGTGTGGTGCTTAGTTACCACCTGGGTTTAAATTGCGATATTGGTACTGTTCTCCTCATGTTATAATAAACTTTGAAACTGTCAGATAGAAGACATTATATTGGATGTTCATGAAGATACCTTAAAACTATGTGTTGCAAGACTGAGACACATTTCACCTCCATTCTTTCAAAAGACTAGAGATAATTTAACTAATGGTCAAAGAAGATTGTTCCACAGGAATACTTTAAAATTAAGCTGAAGAAATTCACACATTTTATGTCAAAAGCAGAGCAAGATAATGAGAAGGGAAATAAATATTCAAAACTTCCCCCTCCCCCTGCCTCCTTCCCAACCCTACCTCCTCCCCTGCAGTGGCCCAGGGGATGGCTGGGGGGTTATGGTCATTGTTCCTGCTGCTACTCGGGGAGAAGAGTCTTTCCCCTGATTCAGTGTGGGGTCCCTCCCACAGGAGATAGTTCTCCACGAACCTCTCCAATGTGATTCCATCCCACAGGCAACAGTTCTCCATGAACTGTGAGTCTCCATGAAGTGTGGGTCACTCTTCCATGGGGGGAAGTCCTTCAAGGACAGCCTGCTCCAGCATGAGACCCCACAGATTCACAAGTCCTACCAGGAAACCTGGTCCAGCCTGGAATCCTCTCTCCCTGGTCTGCAGGTCCCTGCCAGGAGCCTGCTCCAGCATGGGCCTCACACAGGTTGACAGCCTCCTCTCAGGCATCCACCTGCTCTGGCGTGGGTTTCTTCCATGGGCTGCAGGTGGATCTCTGCATCCCTATGGTCGTCCATGAGCTGCAGGAGTACAGCCTGCTATCAAAACCTGACCATGCATACCCAATACATCATCTTTCCATGCGTTATGTTAAACAAATTTAATACAGGATTAAAAGGTATTACTTGGCCTTGATGGAAAAGGTTTCATCTCTTATCTGGAGTCATCTTTCCAGTAGTCTTTACAGAGTAGTTTTATGTTTCAGTCTGTCTCGGTTTTGGAGAGAAAGTTAGGAGGAAACGCTCCGGAGTGAGCGCCTCCTCCAAAGGGAATGGGCTTCCCCCCTTCCTCTGCCAATGAGGCAAATTAATGACTGCAAAAAGTGGAAAAAAAACCCAACCAAATTGTTTATTTACAGAAAAAAACAAAGCAGGCCAGAACAGGGAATAAAAAACAAACTCAGAACACAACAAATGCCCGGAGAAGGGAAGGAACACGCAGGCTGACAACTAGTTCCCCCCAGTCTCTGGGAAGGGGAATGGGAAGGGGAGGTCCTCCCAGCAGCCCAGAGCAGGGCAGGTGGAAGGAAAACCTGCTGGTCCTCTGGCGCTGATTCTCCTCCTCCCAGCAGCAGAGACGGCTCCATGTCCGTCGGGCCTCGGACCAGCCGGGGCCGCCCGTGGGCCCGCTGGGGCTGCCCCGCAGGTCCCTCGGACCGGAGAGGAGGGAAGGAGGGCAGGGAGGCCAGGGGGAGGGAAGGAAAAAGAACAAAACTTTTCCTAACTAATGGGAATAAAGGAAAGAAAAAAACACCAAAGCAGCAGCACAGCGCTCCCAGCACGCTCCCTCCCGAGCACTGCCCAGACCGTCGGGCCCAGAGCTGCTGGGCCGCGCCATTGAACTGACCCAACCTGGGTCCCGCGGCTCCGGCCCGGCCCCGCCCGCCAGGTCCATCCTAAAGGCACAGCAACTTTGGGCATTAAGCAGAGGGTTAGGGAATAAAGAAGCCTTATAACATCACTCCAGGACACAGTCCTTTAGCCTGAGTGGAATACAAATTTTAAAGTTTATTTTCATTTATAATAGTGCCTTGTATTTCCCTTTCTAAACGTAAATTTTCATAAAAAAATTAGAACTGGTACAAGATAAGCACTGATTTTTTCTGTATTATCTCTAAGGAAAAAATAACTGTTTATAAAATAGATTACATTAAAATATTTCTAATTTCAGGTTGCTAAATATTTTATTTTCTCTTTTTTCCTAATTCTTTCCCCATTTTAGAGGGTAAGAGGGGGTTGTGAAGAAGATATTGCATTCAGGTTAACTTTAACTGTCTTTTACTGCTTGTTCGCTTTAAGAAACACCATTCAAGGTGTCACATATCCCAGTTCTCTTTATCTGCTAGAAATCCCGGTTTGAACAAAATTTCTGAGGCACATCATAGGAATCCCGCTGGGAAGAGTGAGTCATTAGGACCTGAACCGAACTGCAAAAGGAAATAAGTATTAATTAGTGTTCCTAATGAACACTATGACCTGAAATAAAATGTTAATTTTGGATAAGTTAAAATACAGAAATCCTGCTAAATATTTTATCAGTAGAAATAGGCTTAGTAAAAGCAATATTTTCCATACAAATCTTGTGGGAAACCTCTTAACTTGTTTTAATTATCACATGTAGTCACCTTACTCAGTCATTGTTCTGAACAATATATTTCAAAATAATAAAAATAAAAGACCTCTGATTACACAGTGCATCAAAGGCAGTGCTTTGGATAGTGTTTAATTTATTAATATAGAGATTTTTAACATAAAGGTAAGAGTGATTTTGTTTTTAATTTGGAAATAAACATTCTGTCATTCTGTTGTTCTGAGAGGGAAAGAATGCAAAAATATTAGAGTTTTATATTTGGACAGGTAGTAGATTATCACACCAAAGATCAGACGTTCGGGAAGAATTAATTGTTGCATTAATTTCCGCAAGATCTTAATTGTCTTAATAGCACTCACAATATGCATTTTCCTGAAATGTGATGACTTATTAGGCTCCATCTGTCATTTTTGACCTTATTATTTCAGAAAGATGCTCTCAGTTAACTTTTCTGTGTCTTCATGACATTGCACTAAAATGTCAATTTCTGTCTGAAACTGTAAAGAAAAAATAAATATATGGGCAGCTTGTCAGAGTTGATGATGTCACCATTTCATGTTTATGAAGGAGAAAGGCAGTTTGTTGTTTTGGTTCTGGTTTTGGTTTTTTCGGGTTTTTTTCACTGAAATTAAAATCCATGTTGTGACTATTCTGTTTGTCTTCATAACTGGGTTAAGCAGTGCTGGGCAGGTAGCATGGATGTTTCTTTTCAAGTATTTATTGAGCATTTCAACAAGAAATCCAACCCAAGAGAAAGTATAGCTCCACATGTGTCAATAGATAAGGGAAATTCTCCAGCTGCACATTCTGACAGTGATTTCAGCTCAGCAGCACACAGTTCCTATGTGGTAAACAGAGTGTCAAAAATGTAGCCAGAACTGCCTGCTCAATGTTCATATCTACCCTGCCACAGACAGTGAGCCGAATCTGTTCCACATTGAGGAACTTCTGGCTTATGTGGCCAGAATTTATTCACACTTTCAGAGGAATCCTTCAGCTCTGTGAGCTTCTGAGTGTTTATATTCTGTAGTTTGATCATTAGGCTAGATGGATAACAGATTTAAATCATCACTAGAACACCATTGTGGTTAAGAGATTTTTTTTCCTCACTCAGAATATATGCAACCTTCAAATTTCTTTCTTTCTTTGCATCTTGCTTGTAAAACCACTTGATAAAGAATCCATATAAAAAGGTTTATCAAAAGTGTAGATTTATTTAGTCTACAGTTCACATGCTTGATAAACAGACTATGCTCAAATAATCATCTTTATGTATTTTCCATTTTGTACCTGTTCATCTGTAATAGCCAGTGTTTGGAACTGCTAGTGAGTAGGTACTTGAACAGTTGGTGTGTAATTGACATTCAATATACACATCTAAGAGACAACACTGAAACTCTTTTTCTATTTTAGCAAAAGATTGGATAACAATCGGAGCTCGTGTTACCGGAGGGTAAAGTGTCAGGAAAGCAATCAGCAGATGAGCAGATAAAATGGTGGTGGAATGGTATCACATATCAGATGAGGCTGAGAAGTAATGATCAAACAAGCCTAGAGAAAGATGGAATGGTTGTGGAGACCACTTCTGTCACTGGCTCCTCCAAACAGCCTACAGTACTTGATATGAGTCTGCTGAAGAAAAACTGTTGGAGCGTATTGTAGGAAAGATTATCCTCATTAGGCGAATGTAACGTTATTTGAGCTATTTTTTGGTCTCAGAAGTCTGAGACCAGCATGCATTACATTAAACAGATCATTAGTACAAAAAAAAAAAATCTCAGAAAAAGAAGTCTTAGAATTTTATTAAAAACTGGAAAATAATTTTAAAAAGCTTGAATTAGTTTCAAAGTTCACATTTTCTTCTTGGTGAAGTATTTAATGAAACCAGATGATTTTGTGTATTCAAGAGATTGACAAATTACTTCTGCAGATTTATTTTTGACAGTTTGCTGCAGTCTGCAGTAATTAGTTATTTTGGTGTGAATTTTATTTATCTTACAGGTATACAAGTCCAGAATAATTCCAATGATTTTTTGTTGACTGACCCTGGACACAGTGAACAGGCTTTGCCTACTTTTTTCAAAATTAAGACAAGCAGCTGAACTGTAATGAAATATTCTGGGGTTTGTTTGATTTTTTTTCCCTTTGAAGTCTTTTAAATATAAAATGGTTTGTAACATAAGACCTCAGATAAAAAAAATTCGAATTTTTACAAGTCAAACCTATTGTTCAGTGGTTTTCTTGGACCATGTTATTTCAGTGTTTTGTCTGGATAGATTTATTACAGTAGAAGTCCACATATGGAGATTTGTATTGAACCGTGTTTCTTCTAATATTTCTTTTTAATAAATGCACAGTACTGTGATGAATTTTTCAGTACTTATGCTTCATATGAGTGCTTGAAAAAGACATATAAAATGAAATAGTATACTGCTGTTCCTGTATAATGGAATGTCTATTGGGGAAAAAAACATTCCTTCAGAGTTAGGTTGCAAAGACAGAAGCTAGTAATCTACTCCATAATTTATACAGTGCAGAATCTTCAAAAAATTTTTTTGGCTAGTCATTAGGACTATGTATTCATCCTTCTCAGTGCAACTCAAATTTTTTTCAAGTCAGGGATTTTTTTAAGAAAAGACTTAAGTATTATTAAAGAAATACCATTACCCATATATTAATTAATTTAGTGTTTAAGGCAATAATCCAAAATATGAAGAGATCTGCATTTTCCAAATCTATCTAATGTACATACTCAGCATAATGGCTACCATGATGTAGAATATTCTGGGAATGGGAGCTCTGTTTAGAGCTGTCTTGGAAAAATTAAGTTTAAAGAAGTATGGTTTTAGGCCTAACAGAGTAGTCACATAAAATCAGGTAGAGCCTGGGTCAGATCCCATCCTCCACTCCAGGAACAGCACCTCTGAACTTGGAATCATAGAAACACAGAGCCATGCAACAGGCTGGAAAGTAAGACCGAAGATCCTTCAGTCCAACCCTTCATGAGGATGAGATAATCCAGCAATCCAACCCTGTCTTTAAAACTTCCTGTGACAGGGACTCTACCAAGTTCCTGGAGAGGTTGTTCCAGTGATTGCTCTCACTGAAGAAGAAAAAAAAAAAAAAGAAAAAAAACCCAACAAAACAAAACCAAACAAATAAAAAACCCAAACAACAAAAAAACCCCAAACCAAACCAAACCAAACCAAAAAATAAAAACCCACCAAAAAGCATTCCTATATTGAGATCAATCCATGATGAAACCAAAAGCTGATAAGAGTCTTGTTCCAAGTGTTTTCTGAGATAAGAACATGGTACAGAGGAAGGAGAGCCAGTTTCAGGTTAACTAAAATAAGCCCATCAAAAAAGCAGTGAAGAGTCTGAAGGAAAAGAAGGAAAGCAGTATGTCAGAACCATGGGTGAATTAAGTCAGATCGAATGAGTGTGTTCTGCCAAACCTTTCTCTAGAAAGAGGTTTCCTTAGGATGACATTATAATCTCCTAAAATCTTGTTTCCTGAATAGTTAACACTCTCAGCAGGTACATGAAATGCCCAAGTTCAAGGTCTTGTTCCAAGTAATGCTTCCTGATTGAAGATATCAACACGAAAGTTTAATGATACCCTGGTGGGTAGTGCATTTTTCTGGGAGTCGGCGCTGTAACTTCAAACTCTGTCAGAGGACAGCATTCAGCTGGAGACTTTAATAACCTGGCTAGACATCCTGCTCAGTATTTATTAAGTGAACAAAAAGAGAAGAGACACTTTCTTCTTACCTGAAAACGTAGTTCATGCCCTCTTATTTTTCCACTGAAAGCCTTATCTCAAGTCAAATCTTGTTCTATGGAGGAAAGCCGGTAGAACATCAGAAAAAAAATCAATATCTAACATGTAAACTGTTTATGAATTTAAATTAGGATAACAGTTTGTTATATTTTGGTTTGAATTATTGCTGCCAGTTATTTATTAACTGATCATTACTTTTTAGCTGGTAATGGTTTATGCATTTATGAGAAAAAAAGTGACGTTTCCTGCTGTTTCTCCTTCAGCAATAACACAACAGCCTTTTGAATGAATGACTGCAGCTTGAAAGGGTAGGGTAGGGTAGGGTAGGGTAAGGTAGGGTAGGGTAGGGTAGGGTAGGGTAGGGTAGGGTAGGGTAGGGTAGGGTAGGGTAGGGTAGGGTAGGGTAGGGGGANGGAAGGAACTGCCTCAGGCTTGGCATGTTGCCTCCATCCTTGGCATGTCTCTTGCAGCTCCTTTGTTGAAAATGGGCCTGAGGAAGTTGATTGGAGTAATCTGAGAGACATGAAAGACAGGTTTATCTTAAAATAATTAGTATTACTCCCTGCCAAACCTGTTTTTCCTGAGAAAAATGCTGTAAGGCAATTTATTTTGATGCTTAAAGTGTGCTTGAAGTCTACTATAAATATATGAGAGTACAAATCAATGTATCTGGTAATTTAGAAAAGCATCTTTGATTTTTGATTGGTCATTGCTAAGAGTGGATATTAACTATGAAGACAAAATAAAGTTTCCTGTAATAAATGTACTAAAAATATATTCACCTTAACAGTGCTTTACAGATATAGAGGAGCAACCTGTAAAGTCTACCTGGAACAGACAAGAAGGGCATTTTGAAAGATAAAACCAGTCATTTATAATGATGTGGATATCAGTTTTAGTTTTTCAGTAGGACTAGATGGCTTTCTGAACTAATTTAGGACCATGTGTCTCTGTTTTGTATTCAAAAAGATTTGCACGAAAAATTGTAATGATAACTTCCTGTATTAGATCTTCATTCTCTGACTGTGTAAATCAGAGCACACATCTATAGATTTGGGGTAATCTTTACTTAATAAATAAAACTCATGAGTAGGTGACCTTAGCATGTACCGTGCTGGATGCTGCTCTGTTCTGTAGTGAAGATGGACTGAAGCCAGGAATCTTTGGGAATGTTCAGATTTGGAAGGCAACTTAATAGTGTTCAGTTTGAGATTTTCCTGTCTCAGAAATGAAAGAACAGTTTCCCTGAACTGTCTGTAGGCAGGAATATTTTTCTGTTTTCAGTACTTCACCTGTTTTGATTTTTCTACTAGAGGAAACATCTGCAGTTCCAAGCATAAATATATTATTTTGGGGTATGTGCCAAAACATCAGAAGTAATGCTGGTCTTGAGTAGAGGGCAGGATTTTCATCCGTCCTTGATCTCTCAACAAGGTAAATTTACCACCAGTCTTCAGATCTACCACTGCTCTTTGCTGTTGGACACCCTTTGTGGGATGACTGGAGACATCTGTAAGGTTTTTGCTCTTTTCCACTAAGCTGTGAACAGTGGGATTTTGAAATGGAAGGACTAAATGTTTAGCTTTTTTTTTCTTATGATAAAAAATATTAATTAAAAAATATTAATTAACAGGTCAATATTGGTTTCAACAGGCTGTGTGTACCTGCACCCATACAAGCAAGTCCTCAGTTTCTGTTTCCTAGGAAGGAAATAGGGATGTATTTGAAATGACAGATATTTAAAATTTAAAATATGTATTATTTGGTTATGTCCATGGGAGCATTTTAAATAAGCTTCTGTTCTATTATTTCTGAATTTTATTAT
Source organism: Edolisoma coerulescens (assembly GCA_013397115.1). Classification (NCBI taxonomy): domain Eukaryota; kingdom Metazoa; phylum Chordata; class Aves; order Passeriformes; family Campephagidae; genus Edolisoma; species Edolisoma coerulescens. The sequence continues at coordinate 299,409 of VWZW01004020.1, read as the reverse complement.
AGAGAGATGGTGCTTTCAATGGAAAGTAAATAAGACTGACAGCACTTCTAGAGTTCAGGAAAAAAAAAGCAAGCTGTTCAAGGATGTGAAAAAATGCAGATTGACATAAATTGAGTCAATATTACAGAAACCGTTCATGCAAAGCAAATATTAATGCCATGATAAACAATAGAGTGAATATAGGGAAATGGCTATTTTATTGGTAGTGAGTCACATTATTATTTTCTAACTGTTTGAATTTTAATGTGCATTTGATTAAACATGGAAATTTTGGACATCATTTCAAAACAAAACCACTTCCTGTAGTGCAAACTAAAAATTAGAACTAAATTGTGTCACTGAGATTGAATGGCTTGAAGTATGACAAAGATAAATAATCTTGATCAGTAGAGTAATAGAAATTGATTTGTAGTGTGCCAGAATGTCTGATGTTTCATTCTGCTTATCAGGTAAAAAGGAAAGATACATGGATTGAAGATGAGGGTAGGAGCTCAAATCACAAAATTTACAGCTGATTGGACCTGAGGTATCTCTCCAGGCTTTCAGTTTTTGCTGTATAACTCTCTGTAGTCAGCTAAATGGCTGTGTTTCTTGGCACTAAATTTCCTTGTCAGTTTTATTGCCAAGTGTCTTCCATTGTACCCCTTGTGGCGCTGTGCTCTCTTTCAGTGTCTTAGCAGATCTGTCCACTTTCCACCTATCCTCATTAGGGCTAAACCACTTATTTCACAGTTAACACCAAAATTCTGGAAGGTATGCAAAGGCTTTCTAACTTAAGGATCGTGGAAATTCTCTCCAAAAATTACTGTGCTCTTTAACTGTGTTTTCTAAAGATTCTGGAAACAGGTTTGAATAGGCCAGTTTCAAAATTTCTCAGAACAAGTCTGGTATTTTTTCAGTTTCGAGAGCTGTACTTCACACTATTCTTCAAGGAGAAAGAAATTAATTTTTTTCCTCTTCTCTATTTCACATTGTTTGTTGCCACCAGTTTATTTAATACCTTCCTGAATGGTGCTGGTAGAAACGACTAATTTTTCACAATTGTTTTTTCTTTGGATGTCAAGTAATCTTTGTAGTATCAGCAAATTTTGTTACTTTTCAGTTTTCTCCTATATTCCAAATCACTTCTATGTAGAACAGCAAGGATGTTGACATTTAAATGATATCAATATTTGATTATATTCTGCTGCAAAACCTGACCACTTTATTTCTTCTGTTTTGTATCTGTGAGGTCTTCTTTCAAAAAATATCATCTTCGTTTATCATGTTTATCTTCCTCTAAATATTTTGTGAAGTATTCCATGATATTTCTTTGCTCCACCACTACCTGCATCTTCTGTGATAAAACAATTGAAATAATTTTTCATTGGTGGGGCTTTTGTATTTCCTGCTGGTAGTTTGTATCTTAAATTCCTGATAAGTATCCAGGCTATAAAACACATTGTTGTGATAGATCTTAGATTTTTATGGTTAAGCAAGTAAGATTTCTATGGTCAAGGTCAAACTATAATTAGGTAGTACGAATGACTGCATGTGTCCAAGCACTTCGTGTGTTGTCAGCACATGAAAACTGTTTAATCATAATTGACAGTTGATGAGACATTCACGGTTTTTCACCATTGAGCTACATCCTACCTAATGTAATCCAATTGTTTAATACAGATTTTGCCTTTAAAAAAGGACTACAAGGCAGTCACAGACAAATTCTCTTTGCTTGGTTTGAAATTCCTTCCATTTACCTGGATCTCAAATTGTATATAATCTCAAATATACTTCAAACATATTAAATCCTGCCCTATATCAGATTTCACATCTGTTTATTAAAAATTAGGGAAAATGAGGAATGGAGAATATTATTGTTCATAGCTTAAAGACAAGAAAACTTATGTACCATGATTGCTCTGTCCAATATCAGTGGTGCAATCTGTGGGAAATCCAGCACTAGAACCCATGCTTCTCACTCTCAGGGACCAGTATTAACTATTATAAAAGTATTGCTTATGTCATTTAGAGCAAAGATGCCAGATTTATATCCCACCACATATTTCAAAGGTATAGCTAGAGCAGAAGTGTTTCTCTCACTGATAAAATATTAATGCTGAAAACTGAGGCAACTCAGGAAACCATAAGAAGATTGTTCCCTTGGAAAACCATCTCAGGCACATTCCACATCCCCTCTGTCTTACTGGTTACGTTAATAACACATCATCCAGTGCATTAAGCTTTATGTTTAATAAAAAACAATGGAAGTATTGCTTCCTTTATAGAATGGACAAGGCAGTGGTTTAAGAAAAGCATTGTCAGAAAACTTCCTGAATTTCCTGACTGCTGCCTGCCTCCACTGTATAAAAACCCAAGGTGTGTTTTTCTTTTTGCATCCCCTGTTAAATTCCTCTCCTGTGCTGCTGAGAAGGTAAAAGAAGTTAAATGCTCAAAAAAAATCTCAGGCTACATCAATCAGCCATTTTTCTTGAGGGCAGGTAATGCATGTGATCAAAGAACATGGCTTATCCCCTTTTCCTCCTGTTGCTTGCAAACTCGTACCTGGTGGCCAGACACCCAACACACCACAGCAAGCTCCTAAAAAGAAGGAGTAACCAGAGACACATGACTGCTATGGGTAGAAAGGACTGTTCAGTATATCTCAGCCTCAGACTGTGTCAGGTCCCCTTTCTAGAATCCCTAGTTTGACATTCATTGTCTTTTTGCTGTTGTCTGAAGCAATTTCCCATAGTTTTATAGTACAAACTTAAACTGATGTTTCAAGAGTTATGTAGAATGCCAATAACACCCACAGTAGGAATCTGTCTGTATAGGCCTTATGAAAAATAAAAGAGAAACTCATGCATATGCACTCTTTACATTTGTATTAGGTACAAGAAGTCACATTTATATCTGTGTAGTCAAAGTCCTATGAAAAGATAAAATTGCAGGGAAAAAATCCCCTGTATATAAAAAGCATATGATTCTTAGCTGTGAAATGTAGCAGATGCAATTTTATGTGTGTAAGGTTCCAGAGTGACTGAAAAGTAAGTAATCTAAGTAGGTTTTTTTGTCTAGATATTTTGGAGTGATGACTCTTGTCTTTATGAATTTGTAAGGATATTGTTGAAACAGAATGAAAGTACTGATTGAATTCTCTCTAAAATACTGCATATGTTTTCTTAAATTACTGAAAAACAATAATATTAATGGTTGGGTTGTGTTCTGACATAGATGATCTTTCCGTTTTTAAAATGGATTAAGAGAAAAGACTTCCAATTATTGTTTGCTCTCTTATTTGTAACATACATTGAATAAATTTAATCCATATTTTTTCAGGCATTAATTTTGTGGCCAGTGATTCACAAAAAATTTCATTATCCTGAAAATTTCATTAAAAACTGTGATTATGAACCCAAAAAAAAAAAAAAATCAAAAATGAATAATTCTTGAGTTCTTCCTATGAGTAAAAAACCCAAGTTTGTGTTTCTAAAGAAAACTACTTTGGAAAAATAGGAACAGAAAATGATGGTAAACTGAAATTCCTGGGCTTCATAAATCTGTTTCTGTATGTCACTTCTTTCTTTGAAATGTGTCAGGGACAAGACCCTTGGTAAGAAACTTCTACTCACACTTCTTTATGAGAAAAAATACTGATACTGAACTAAATAACAAATTAAACGCCCATGATGATTTTCTATAACAGTAAATTTGGACATCTACCAAAAATACTATATGAAACAAAAGTAAGAATGTCTTAATGTCAAACACTGTTCATTATCATAAGAGAAACTTATAAACAAAAACTATATATTTTCAAACTGCGACATCTAAAAGAAATACATCCATGCTTGTGGGAAAAGAGGGAATATTTTCTGTGGACTAACTGAGAAAGAAGATATCTACACAAACTTTTAATTTATAGCTTTTCAATCAGCAGAGCAATTGTAGTGTGTAAATGGATTTTCTGTTCTATTAAAAATTAAGGGATAGTTTTGTATTTGTTTTCTGTTAATTATAAATTACTGTTTTTGTTTATTAATTTGGGAATGTTCATTACTAATTGTTTTATTAGGCCCTAGAAAATTAATTGTGTTGCCAAAATATTTAAATGGCTTGAGAGAAACTAGTAATGGGCATGCAATTTTATCAACAATGCAAATAACAGAAATGTACTAAAATAATTTCCATTCTGTATGTCATATCAGTTCATGTAGTCAAATATGGTGTAATTAAGTGTCAGTGAACATGAATAGTCTTTTATTATAGGCAGATATAAAATGACTATTCCAAATAAAACATTTTTTATTTTTCTAAGCTCTAGGCAATTGCTTCATTTGTTGGTTGTTGCATGCATTGTTAAAAACTCAGAGGAAAACAAAACTGCTCATTCTGCAGATATGTTCCCTTTTTTTGTCTGCTTATTTTCATATTTTAGACATTGAAAAGATATTTAAGTAACCTCATATTTTCCTCTGGAATTTGCATTATTGTTGCACACACTACATTTGACTTGTGCCCAAACAGATTTTGTAAAAATAAAAACAAACAAAAACCAAAAAACCCAAAGAAAACAGACCAACCAACCAAAAATTTCAATTTTTGGTAAAAAGGGACTGGAAAAACTGTAAATATCCTTCTATCCTCATTCTTTGTAGAACTGTGCAATAGTGCACATATTTGTGCACATATTTGCCAGTAAAAGCATTGCTTTCACCACAGACTTAAGTTGTGGCAGTCTGCATATAATATATCAGCTAGCCAAGAAAGATTTTAGCAAACCATGCCTTAGTAACTGGTCTTATATGAAAATAAAAGGAAATGTTCCTCTAGTTTGGTTTTTTTTGTCTTTGTGTAATTCTTCTTTTTCACTCCTGTTTTCAGTACTTAGTTAAATTTAACTTCCACAAAAGTTCTAAAACTCAACAAATTAACATTTCTTAAGATAATCAGTATCAGCATCAGTAGTGGGTAATGGTACCCTCTACTCTATTAGAGGACTGCAGGTGTATTAAGAGATACGAAGTAAAAACCTTGTGTTAAGGATAGCATTCCAAAATATTGAGAAGAGAAAAATTTTCCAAGGTTTTCTCTGGAAACCTTACCTTATAACACCTTGATTATGTCACACAGTTCAATTTGATGCAAGACCCTTGAATTAGGACCAGGTTTGGAACTAAAGAGGCATTGTGTCATTATGACAGACAGGGTCTCAGCTCAGTGCTGTGTAGCAATATTGGCTTCAGGAGCTGCACACGATTTACTCGCAGTCTGTGGACATATCAGCTTGCCTCTATTGAATTTGAGAGAACATATACAGATTATGTCACCTGGATCTGACAACCTCAGAATGTCTGGAGAAACTGCCCACTCTTATTTATCCAGTTACACTAACTCAAGCATAAAATTATCAGTAACTAATTAAAAAATATAAGATAAATTTGTATAACTGTATATTGGGCCAGAATGAACTTGAGAAAAACAAAGAAGACCTAATGCTGCCAGAGTATAATATCTCATTAGGACCCAGGGGCAGACAGTTCCCAAATTCTGCACATGAATGTCAAGTCCCAAAGAGGTGCCACTATTCCTCACTTAGGTGTGAGTGGAGTTATTTTTACATGATCATTTTCACCCTGTCTTGGATCATTGCACTGGTAACTTTGTTTCTTTCTTTGTGTGTGAGAAATACTTGGTTGCCTAGTTTATGTTTTACTCTGTCCTGGATCTAGGTGGAGTTCAGGGATGGAAAGGGAGAAGTTTCAGTGATTCAAAAATATTTTGGTTCTATTGTGGTTGTATTAAGGGGCATCAATATGTCATCTTATGAAAGTTCAGTTGCAATTGAGATGTAGCCAATATTCTCTGTAGATAAACATATGTAGATACAATATGTTTTGTAGATAAACAAAAACTTACACTTGCTCATAAGCTACATGGCATATCCACCTCTCCCAGAGGTGGCTTCTGTGAAAAGATGCTGGAAGATTCCATCATGTCCGGCAGAGCCAATCCCTGATGGCTCTGAAGATGGACATGCCGCTGGCCAAAGCTGGGCCAATTAGAGAGGGTGGTAATGCCTCTGTGATAATATGTTTAAGAAGAAAATCAAATCAAAGTGGGGCGCAGTTTTTTCTAGTCAGAGAAGGGGAGGAGGTGAGGGAAAACAATATGGTGACACCAAGGTCAGTGGAGAAGGAGGGGGAGGAGGTGCTCCAGGCACCAGAGCCAAGATTCCTCTGCAGGCCATGGTGAAGACCATGGTGAAGCAGCTGTGCCCCTGCAGCCCATGAGGATCCACATAGGATACAGAGATCCACCCACAGCCCATGGGAGAGGTGCCCATGCTGGAGCGGATGGATGCCTGGAGGAGGCTGTGATCTGGTGGAAGACCCAGTGGAGAGAGGGGGGCCCCTGCTGCCAGGCTGGAACAGCCTGTCCTTGGAGGAGTGCACCCTGTGGAGGAGGGACACACGTTGCAGCAATTTTGGCAGGACTGCTGCTCATGAGACTGGAACCATGCTGGAGAAGTTCACGGAGAACTGTCTCCCATGGGAGGGACCCCACAGCCTCATAGGGGAAGGCTCCTCTCCCTGTGCAGCAGAAGAAAACCTTAGGTGACGAACTGACCAAACATCCATGCCCTGTCTCCCCGTGCTGTCGGTGGGAAAGAGGGAGGGGCTGGGGGTAAAAAAGGTGTTTTTAAGGACATAATTTACTTTTCATTATCCTCCTCTTATTCTGTTAGTAATAAATTCACTTCATACATCTAAGTTGATCCTGTTTTGCCCTTCAGTGTTTTCTCCCGGTCCTTATCTCAACTCATGAAGCCTTCATCAAATTTTTCTCTCCTCTGCCCAGCTGTGGCAGGGGTGGGCGAGTGAGCGACTCTTGTGGGTGTCTGGTGTTGGGCCTGTGTCAAACCATGACGATTGGTTATAAAGCCTTATACATAAAGGAGTACTATACAGATAAAGAATCAGAGGTTGATGGTGTTGAACAATGGCAGAATTCTTTTTGTTTCACTATGAAGGCTTCCCGAGGCTGCACCTTAACAGAGCTGAAGGCTTTCAAATCCAGCCCTTTATATGAAACTTATTTTGTGCGTCCCTGATCCCATTCTGCTACCTGGTCTGCTTAAGAGGAAGGTTTCTCCTGCCTTCTCAAAGACTTCCTATTACTCCTAAAACTTCGTAACTTCAGACTGTTTAGGTGAAAAGGCTTCTAACAGTCAGCCTATGACCAAGCAATGCCACAGGTACATTGCAGCTGTAAAGAGGAGCAGCAACTGCTTCAGTTGTTTTCTTTAAATTTAACAAAACGTTTGAGATTAATTGCACCTTGGTGTTTTTCACTGTGTTCTTTCTCTAGTCTGTCTTATTTAGTAGCCTTTTAATAAAGGTAATTATAAAAATAATTATTCAGTGTAGGACTGTAATCTGTCATGTAGCTTTGCATTGATTGCAAAAGCACACAGTTTAGTCAGCTGTGTAACCAAGATCCAGCATCGAGTGAAATGTGCACCAAGAGCCAATAGCAAGCTCAAGTTGCACTTTGTTGTGTAAAAAAAAAATAAATTCGAAGGACTGTAAAGTAAAATAGATGGTGACATAGGCAGGGGAGAAGGAAAGGAGAAATTGAGTGTCAAGGCGTATAAACCAAGATGAAATAAATGTGAAGAATGAAAGAAAATCAAGACTACTATTCTGTTTAACCCAGAGTTATGCTTAAAAAATGATTAATCTCTCATGACCTTGTAAGTAAAGTACTGAGCCTATGTAAATTTGATACTGTGCAGAGCTACTCCCTTTCTTTCCTTATGCTCACATACAGCTAAAGCAAGGTAGGTACAGCAGTAAAGGGGAGGCTCAAATTCTCTGGTTGTTCACGGTGAGCAGTATAAAAAACGGACAAAAGCAGTGTAGTGATACACAAAAGATGAAACCTAGATATAGAACAATCAATTACCTTCCTTTAGGCACCTCTCAGGTGACTATGTTGCGCTTGAACTGAGGGTATGACTCTACTCAGTTCAGGACTTTGCTGTGTAGTATCTGTTCTGGCAATTGCAGTTCCTATGCCCTACAGATGCTTATGAAGCCACTGATGAATAGGGAGGAATCTTATATTTTCCTACTCATTGTATTCCTGTAAAAGAACATGATCTGTCCTCACTTCAAGATCAAAGCAAATACAACTATTATGATTTCTACATTATACCTTCTTTTTCAGCCTTTTAATTGCTCCCAGGGGAGGGGGAGGGGGAAGGAAATGCAGCAGTTCTGTGTTCTGTGAATTCTGCTGCTCCATGGCACCAAATCAATTGTTTCTTAATCAGACAGCTCATATATTTTATTCCAATATTGTGACAGTATAGTGCTTTCTGGGGTGGAATGAAGACCAGAATTTCTTCTCCTTAAAGATATTATTCAGCTTTGAGGAAGGAGTAGAGAAGAACATAATTATCTTGTTAAGATTCTGTGACAGGAATTAAAACGCAAATGAATATCTGAGTGTTAATAGGCTCCGAGTTACTCTATCTGTAGGTTACATGTACTGTAACTAATCCTGGCACAGAGCTTGTAATTTCAGGATAAAAACATAACTCATCCTTGGGTTTGTCTGTTTTCAAACTGTTTCATTTATAATATTATATACAATATGAACACTTTACACAGACAGCTAATTTTTAAAAACATTTCAGAATTAAAAAAAAAGTCTTCTGTTCTTCTTCTGCCTGCAATATTTCTTCTGAAAATGCCAGTGCAACTTCAAATATTTTTAAAATAATTATAATCCCTGTTTGTGGAGCTTGTAAAACAAATGAGATTCATAGATTAAACTCTTATTAAACTCTTTAGTAGTGCTTGATAAATTTGATTTTAAATGTGTTTCACTTATACGTGCTGTTCAGTTTGAATTATTTATTATGATGAGATGAACATTTGTATTCATATAGTGAAGAAATAAAAGCTGACTTAATATGTCAATTACTAATAAAGAATTTACAGAAAGCACTGATAACAGGTACAGTTTTAACATGACTTAAAACCTGTCCCTTGGAACAGAAAGGTCTGTTGAACGAGGAAATTAATCTATTATAATAATGTGAATCTGACAAATACAAAAAAAAGTGTATCTTAAGTATTTCCCACCATCTCATTGAACAATTCTTCAGAGTGCCAATACAGCACATACTGCAGCATGCACTCATTCTCAGGCTGGCAGTTTTAGAATTAGCAAGCATTGGGTTGTCTGTGATGTAAAGTTATATTTATTGAGACTCAGTTTCAGCTGGGAAAAGAGTGTATACTTTCTCTTGCTATTTCTACGCACTTTAGGAACATTTCTTTAAAGAAAATTAGTTGCTAAAAGAGTGATATGACAGAAATGTATTTCTGCTGGCACAATTTCTCAAGAGAGGCTTTTTTTGTTCTCTGAAGTACTTAATAAATTCAAACAGAAAGGCTATAAACAATGCATAAACAAAGGCTATAAACAGCATAAATTTTAACTAGCCTGATTAATACATGATAGAAGATCTTGTATGGATCTCCACATTGGAGATACTGTTTATTTAAGCATTGCTTTCAAGTCTCTGCTATCACCTGGGGAAGACAGAGAGCGAATATAACTAAATTTTCTAGTCTTTCATTTTCCTCTGAATCTTTCTTCAGACAAATTTTCTAAATACCAGATCTAATTGCTTGAGAAAATTTAGACAAAAATCTAACATATATTAAAAATTTAAGTGAATTTTAAAATGGATTATGACCTTGAGTTTTCCTAATAATATTAGTAATTAAAATTTACCTATAGTGACCTCACCTAGATCATTAGGCATGTAACAGAATTCTTTGTGAATATTTGTAAACTTCAGCACTTGTTTTCCCTGAACAGTAACAAACAAAATTTTATTCAGGGAATTAAATTTAATGTTCAAAACAAGGAAACAACCAAACCACTTTAATATCAAAAAACTGTTATCATCATGATGATCTATTTTTTTTTAGAAAAAAAAAAGGTACATTACCTCCAAGAATAAATAAAACTGGGGAAATATGTGCATTAAAAATGCACAATTCTTAAAAAGGAAAAGGGAGAATTTAGAACCAATTGTTTATTACAATGCAAGATGTGTGCTAAAAGACAAAATGTAAGCATAATTATTGACAGTAACATGTTAGTAACATGTTGAATTTCTCTTATTGTGGTATATATTTACATCTTAACCTGTTTTGACCTTGGCTTATTTATATCACAATTAAATTGAACAGATAAGTGCGAATAAGGATATTAAATATACGATCAGCTGGTATCTGCTTCTTTCGAATTTTCATGTAACTGTCGTTGTCATTTGTAAGCGATTGATTATGCCTCCTTTCCCCTCAAAGTAACATTAAGAATCAATAAGTTAAGGTCAATATCTGTGGATCTCCTAAAGTACAGTTAAATGATATGAAGCTGACATTTTGAACAAAGTCGTCTCAGATCATGAGAGAAGCAGATACTCATGAATTCAAGATCCTGGCTATTTATCAGACTAACCTGTGACATTCTGAGATGGGTGCACACTAGATGCATTTCAGGGAGGATAATGAGCTCTGCCCAGGCCACAGGGGCAAATACCAAAGAATCAACAGAACAAGTGCTGAAGAAATATTACTCATCTATGAGGAATTCTCCAACTAAATCTCAGTCAAATTCCTGAACAGCCTCCTCAAGATATCATTCTCTGGTGGACAAAATTATTAGGACAATAATAATAAGTGATCAGACAGCTAGAAAACCACTGCCAATGGTTGTTAAATTGTATCCTAAAAAGATACAGGGAAGTAAATAGGGACCCACTCATCACACATTGCAGGGTGGAAATTTTAGTTCATGCAGATGCTCTTTTTCTTACAGAGTGACACACAGAGAAATGAAAATCTTGCTGAGTTGAAAAAAAAGCCTAAACCACGTTTCACTTATATAACAAAAGATTCAGGACAACAGCTCAAGATTTGAAGGACTGGGAGCACCAAATCCACATGATCATGCTTTTATGTCAAGTTAAATAATACCATAGCAAAAGAAAAACATCAATAGGAATTTACAAAGGAAAAGAACATAACAAAAGCAGAAAGGAAAAGTACGATGAAAAATTGACCAAAGGAACAAATTTACAGAAGATGGAAGAAAATGAAATACAAATGACAACTGTAGAAAAATGGGCAGTGAAAAACTTATTTTCTGTCCTCTTGAACAGATGAGACTTTCAGCTTGTGAACTATTCTGTTACACACCAGTAAAAACAGCAAGTGCTGCTTAGCCACAAAAAGTAGAATTGGACATATTACTTCCCTTCAAACTGTATCAAGAAAACTAAATGCTGGGAGGAAAAAATTTGTTTAGTACATACAAAAGCTGGGAAATAGCAGCTTGTGCTACAAAACGAAAACAATTCTGTAGAAATGAGATATTGATATACCTCAATCAAAATGCACAAATTTTGTTAAAATACATGTCTATGGGTATCTCAGTGCACAAAGCTCTTTCCTTTTTGAGGTCTATGACATGTGCTGAGGAATACGTGACAATCTAGTGACAGACTCTGAAAGAATATATGAGGATTACTCTAAAGTTATAGTGGAAGACACATAGTTTTAGCTAGTAATTTGCCTCTTGGTAGCCCACAAGTTTGAGCATGCCTATTTAAACAAAAGTAAAAAATTATGTACATCATACTTTCTGGTATTGTAGTAAGTTACCTGATAAGAAAAGAATTATCCTGACAAGTTTTTCCCTGACATTATCCACTGGATTGACTTTTTTCAAGTAGATCCTGATATTAGCAAAGAACTTGATATAAGCAAGAAATCACAATATTAGCAAAAATAAGAAAAGACACTATTAAGCATCACGACTAGTTCTGAGAAATTCTGATCTTTTTTTAATACTCCTTCACCAAACTCAGAATTTAAAAAGGCAAGTTATCACACAGTGTTATGGTTTTAACCTGTGTATTATTACCTTCTAGGTTTTGCAGTCGTTTTGTTCCCAAATATCATGTGGACCCAGGCAAAAGTAGATACAAGTAATTGAACATATCGCCAGTTATTAAATTGTAATTGCATCTCACTAGAGCATGGTAGTTGTTTGGTAGCTGCAGAATACAAAATATAAGCCTTATAGTAAAGGAAACATTTTTGCTGCTTGGTATTCTTGCCTGCCTTTGATTTTACTTCATTTTCTGTCCTGCTGCTTGAACATAATTTCTTATCAATTTCCATAAACAAATAAGGATTTTAAAGATACTTCAAAGATATCTAATAATTTAATTTGTAATTTCAAGATCTTTGCTTCAGTGAATCTATTGTGGTAATCAGCTCTGAAGCAATTATTTAATTTGCAGTTACACATCAGATTACATAATATTTACATAATTAGCATACACAAGAAATTATAACTTCATGACAAAAATGCTGTATTTCTGACAATGATTAGGAATGCAAATATTTCCTTTTGTAAAATGTAAAGTATATAAAAGTGCAATGTTTATAGGCCTGGAGGAGCAATGGCTGCAAGTTTAACTTGTTTACCATTGACGTGATCAAGACGAAGAGAATCAGATGAGATAATATTGTGTTAATGAATGACCTTTTCCTTGTCTGTCTTGTCTTCCAGCAGTTAGTGATCGAATGACAAGCTGAACTCTATACTCTGAATACAAAGAAATTATTTTGAGTAGTAAGAACTATGGCCTCTTTCTCCTCTTAGCGATGGACTTCATAGATAAGGGCTATGAATAATGCTTTAAATTTATCTTTGGTCTGCTGGTGCAGTGTGTTTTTTGAATTTACTACAGAGGATTTTAGTACCTAGCAAATGATATCTAGAGATAGATCTATAAAGGGGAACATTCAGAATAGCTTCTTTTTTGTCTCTGTATGCCTGAAATTTAGATAGAAGGCATTCATTAGAAATAAAATTTTAATTAAAATTAAGCATATCCATCTTTTTTTCATTACCTCTATTACTTACAAGACAGAGATTGTTGCTTGGGCCGATGCAGACAGCAGAAAAGTTGTGTCATTTCTTCTCTAAACAGTATGGTCTTTTCTTCTGCACAGTTGATATCTTTCTGGTAAAAGGAGATTAAGATCATTACTAATGGAAAACTTCTGAAGTGTTGAGAATATAGTCAGAAAATTATACTTGGTCAATATATAATTTTCACAGAAATATAACCATATTTAAGTAGCAGTAACGTTATGGCACTATGAAAAATCATTGAAGATGATCTCTAATTGTAAACTCAGTTACATGAGTTCTGTAGAAGTTTTCTCAGTGTGTCTAAGAGGAATTACAATACAAGACAGAGGCCAGAACATCAGATTTGACTTCTGTGAAGCCTGGGACTGAATTAGTGGTTTGCTAGGAGCAATTCATATATAGCAAAAAAGCTCAGTGCTCTTTTAAAAATTGTTTTCTATTATACAGGATGAGGATACCGTTTTTCTGCTGGCTTTGACAAAATGAATAGCATGCACTGTAGACAGACATGGCAAGAAGATGTATTTTGGCTGGTATTATTTTACCGAAGTGTGAAGTGTCTTGCTTTAAAGCAAATCAAAACTTTGAAGTAAAATGAGACTCATTTCAGTAGAGGAACTGAAATTTTCTGTACTAACAGCGGAATCATCCTCATAACAAAAAACGTACTTCATTTTTTCTTGCAGAATTTACTTTTTCAGCTATCTTGCTGTGATTTTTACCTTGGAAAATCAGGTCTTCTTTTACACACACTGGCTTATTTTTCCTTTTGCTCTAAAATGTATTTTTTGATCAGAGATACGCTAACATTTGCTTCTGAATGCAAACATATGTTCTGAAACATCAGATGTCTGAGCTACCTCAATTTTTAGATAATGTTTTCTGTAAACTTATGTAACAGTCACCAAGAAAATTACTTAAAGTTCACAAAGACTTGATATTTTAATAGTCTTTTGAATTAAACTGAAATCTCTGGTTTATATACCAGAAAAGTAGGTCCAAATAGTCACATTACTTGTGTAGCTGCTAATCAGTGCAAAGAAATGGCATCCTCTGATTCTCTGCTTTACTACCTTAACTTTACCATCCTTCCACTTCAGCATAACTATACAAATACATCATCCCTTCCTGTCTCACATTCTTCAAAGTCAAATTTCCAACATTTTTATAGTAGTATCAGTGCTTAGGAAGTAGGATGGATTGTGTTTCCTTTTTCCAATATATTGCTTCTGAAGACCATGGTCATTATTAAAGGGGTCTGCAAACATGAACAAATTTATTTGATAGACAGAACGGCTCACAGACTTTATGATTGTTTCATCATTATTCATTATAATAATGTTGTGGACCCAAATCTATTTGTTTTAATACACCAATAAAAACTGCAAAACTCTTCAATAAAAGAAAATGTTTGATCACAAGACCGTTGATGATATTGCACAACCAGAACATGGTTCTAGAAATTTTACCAAAATATCCATTCTTAAGACTGGCCAGATGGAATAATCATAGTACCCAGATCAAGGTCATGCTAATCAGAATCATAGAATATTCTGAGTTGTAGGGCCCCCACAAGGATCATCAAGTCCAACTCTTAAGTGAATGGACTGTTCTGGGATCAAACCAGCAACCTTGACATTATTAGCACCATGCTCTAAACTACTGAGCTACTCTCAGAGTCAAATAATCATTATTTAAAGTTTTACTCTGTTTGTTTATAAGATAGTGTTCAGAATCATAAATGACTTGGAATCTTGTGTTAGCTAAATCTAATGAGATTTAGTTGAGGTTAAAGAAGGAAAGATGCTAACTTCATTATGTGGACAAGATAAGACGTGGAGTTCAAGAATATACTACTTAAATGAATTTTAGGCAAATTATGATCTTAATCCAAATTTTAAAAGAAGAAATTTTAATTTATTAAGTATTTTTATATTGCATTTTCAGTTCTTTTTGATAGGGATCACTAACTTACTGTGTGAAACAGTTTTAGTTGATATATACAAATTATATAGCTGACACAATATTGAATGTAGGCCCAAGATTCCTCCTTCTCTGTTAAATTCATTTATATTGCTTCAGTGGGGCTCAAAAATTATTAAAAGGAGACCTGTATAAGATGGAATCACACAAGAAAATTAATTCATGGTTTTTTATTTTCTTAACCTAGATAGCAAAATATAAGAACACGGATTACAATGCATAAAAATTATGATTAATTTTAGGAAATATATGGGATAATCAATAATTTTTTCTCATATTTAATAGTGAGATGAAATATGGTTTCTTTCTTTTAAACAAGATAAAGAATAACCCTTTTGACATATTTCCTAATTCACCAAAAGCTCTAGCATTTTAACCTTTTCAGAGGTCAATGGGAACAATCAAATCATTCGTGTATTCTTGTTAACAAATGTTACTGTCTCTTCTATGGCATTTCCCTCAATCCTTAATTAGCAAAAACATGTAACTGAGCTCCAACAATTATCGCCACATTAATCTGAGTTAATTTCTAAGCAGAAATAGCCGTCTGGAGCCTTGTATCAGATTGTATGCTGTAGTATTATCTGCAATATATTTTCCCATGAAGCAGCAATGAGCCAGGCTGACTAATAAAACCGAGAAAAAATTATAGCTCTTGCTGTCATTTGGATGATAAATATATTATTCCTATCATGAGCCTCAGTACTTGTTTCCTTTCCTAGACTGAATGACTTTATCCTGCTACAGTTATCAAAATGTTTAAGGAGGATTCAGTAAAGCTTAAGAAACTGAAGATAGTAGTCAGTGGTCAGTTTTAAAAGAACAATCACATTTTAAAAACAAGATTATATTTTTGTGCCTACTGAAATATAAATTTAAGTTTGTATTGGATTGACATGAAAATTCCCTCATGGTAGTTGGGGAGATAAAGGGTTGGCTTCTGCGAGAAGCTGCCAGAAGCTTCCCACATGTTCTGCAGAGCCAATGCCAGCTGGCTCCAAGCTGGACCCTCCACTGGCAGAGGCCAAGCCCAACAACCGTGATAGCATCTCTGGGATAATGCATTTAAGAAGTGGTAAAAAAAACCAACAAACTCCACAGCTGCAGCTGGAGAGTGGAATGAGAATATGTGAAAGAAACATCCCTGCACACACCCAGGTCAGTGAGGAAGGAGGGGAGAAGGTGCTCCAGGTGCTGGAGCTGAGGTTCCCCTGAAGCCCATGGAGCAGACCGTGGTGAGGCAGCTGGGGTCCTGCCGTCCATAGAATGGAGGATCAAGGACCCACCTGCAGCCCAGGAAGGACTCCGTGCCAAAGCAGGTATCCACCTGCATGAAGGAGACTGTGATCCCATGGCAAGCTGTCACGGAGGCACATGGAAACAACATGCAGACCACAAACTCAGACAAACTTTAATTTGCAAACAAAACCAAAACTAACCAACAACGGAGGTGATCATGATGACGTTCCAAAGACATTTACCAGGTGATACGTTTGGTGTACCCATTGGGGATATTGTTACTGCATGGACCAGAATGGTGACCTACAGGACACTCAAACACACATTAGACTCTCACCCAGGGGTACCCAGGAGATGGGTTCACTTTGCCTTAAGGGTCAAAGGATCGCTCATGGATGTCCAGCAGTAAAACACCCAGGGGAGTTGGAGGGCTGGGGTGAGGCAACTTCATCCGAGGAAGCCTCCTTGGGCACCATCCCAGCCCCAAGAAGAGGCCTCCCCCCAAAGACCCCACTATAGGGCAGTATGAGGGCCTGAGTAAAACACTGGATTTGGTGCTACATGTTAAATAACAAGTTTAAAAATTAAAAGGTGGAAAACAGTACAAGAAATGTAAAAATTATCACATGGACTGAAATGAAGGCAAGGTACATGAAAAAGAAAAAATGGTTAAAAGAAAGAAATTACTAGTAGAGTTCCTTAACATTTTATCTTGAAACTGAACTCTCTCATTTTTTAATGACTTGGGAGAGTCCTTCTAACCATAGGCAGTAAAAGTAGAATGAAAAACATCATGAATTCCTGAAATAGCTGTTACCTTTTTTTTTGCTCTTACTGTTTGTTTTCTGAATGTTCAGTGAGGAAAAAAAAATTAAAAAGAAAAAATTAATCAGGGAAGATAGAAGCAGTAAAGCAACAGTTTTAGATCTGATTTCTCAACAAGAGTACCCAGTTCAGCATCCCAACATCATATATTTGGTCATAATACTGATAATATTAAGCATGTTTCTGTTCAGCTTGAGAGACTAAGTCAAACTGAGTTTTTGGAAGGCAGAGTGCAATGGGTTCAACAGTCACGCATGGGAGTTCTGATTTGCTACATCTAATTTCTGTGTACCTTTAATATCCTGAAGCTGCTAGCAGAAGCAAGAACCCCTGGGAGAAGTGGTTTCATTTTGTGTTATTAAAGGAAAACTTGTCTCCTGGCTGAGCCCATTTTTCTCCACTGGTTTCTGAGGCAACTTATGCAATTTCCTCAGACAAGGTGTCTGTTAGAAGTCACCATATCCTATATTCAAGGGCCATGTAGAACAATAGTGAGCCACACTTCACTATAAAGCAGACTCTGGCTGACGCTATTTGTGTAACTGGTTTGTCTTACCAGTTTCCCACTACAGCCTTTTCACAAAACATTTGTCTTAGAAACAAAATATTTTGCAGGTCAATATAGGTGATCAATGGGTCTACCTTCAGATTTTTCTCTGTATTCATGGATAAATTTATATGCCTTCATTGACCACATAGATAAAATCAAGTTCAAAAAGTATTTCTCATTTGAAACATTTTGTAGATATTAGCAAAATCTGATACTTTAATGTGAACCTATGTATCAGAAATGCTTTTATACATAATAGAGCATAAGCAATATCCCCAGCTATGTCAAACAACATGCATATGCAATATATTGTAGGAAAACCTTCTCTTTAATCGGAGTAGAAAGTTTCTATAAAACAACTCAGAACCAACTTTCTTTGCTGGAAAAATTAAGGCTTTTTTTCTGAAATCACCTTACAAGTCCAAGAGAACTGAAGAATTCTGTTTTCTGTAGACATGCCTAACCATATTGTCTAACTATGCTTTTCAGTAGTTTGGGATCTGCTCTTGCAAGTCAATGTCTACCATTATAGATGTCCTCCATACACATTCCAGTTTGGAAATATGTTGGTCTAAAAGCTATGCTATTACAACTACTCATTCCACACTGTGATACTGGCACCGCCAATAGATGCAGAGTTGTCTGCTCCTGTTCATTTAATGTGCCCTTTAAGAGCTGCAGAGTTGACTTAAAACCTTTGTGCCAGAGAAGTGCAGCAAGCAAATTAGTAACTGTCAGGGGAGGATCTATTGGAAAATTCTTCTCTGTGAGTCATCCAACTGTTAAGTGAAGGATTATCATTGCTTGCATGATGCTTACTCACAGACCTCAGACATGCTATATGGATCAAGTTGACAACTTTCTGCAAGCTGTGAGCATCACCAGCTGAATCATCTTCCTTCCACACTTCTGTCCTGCCTGTATATTTTCAGGCTCAGCATGCACAAATAGACCATTGTCATATCTCTGGAGGTATTTCATTGCTTGTCCAACTATTTTTCATCTGGGCTAATGATCTGTGTGAGCTTGCATTGATCTCCCAGAAGGAGAAATGTAGTATGCCCAGGGAGAAAAAGAGAAATTAGGCAAGGAAAGACAGCTGAATATCGGTCAGGTTGCAGATCTTCTTTTGTTTAATCACTCTGACCTGTGTTGTCATCAGTGACTTTAACAGGGACTTTTGTGTATTGCGAATAACTACACTGACCTTTTTTTCCCCCTAAAACTGTTGTCCCGTTAGGCTCCAGAATCAGACAGTTTAAACCATCTGATTATGCATGCACCTCACTTGTTTCTTTATGGAAGGTTACCATAAGCCTCAAAAATAAAGGGTTTTTCACTGCTTCACAAGCAAAGGTATGTTAAATATATCAAGTGACTTGTCCGATTTAAACAAGAGGTCAGTGAAAGGAGTTAAGAGTTTGCATCTCACTATTTTCAGTACAGTGTTTTTTCTACTGAATCTTCCTTTCTGTGAGCTTTTAAAATAGTTACACCATATATATCGGAATTAAGGGATTTGGGACCACTATAATGTATATTGAGTTGTGGCTTAATAATAATTCTCAGGAATTTTGTGTGGGTTTTAGTCTAAAATGTTTCACTGAACAATGGATGGCAGTACGCAATCAGAGTTCATCTGATTGTAGCTACTTGTGTGCACTCAGTGCATCAATTATTAGCAATTTTGTTATAATGTACAATGCAAAGGAATCAGTGAGAGAGTAATGATGTCCAAATATTCTTAGCAATTAGACAGACATGTAAATAAATGAATTACTGATGGGGTTAGTAAAGCGTGTACTTATTCTTTCTTGATGTAGTGAAATTAATCTAAAATATTTTGTAGATACTGTCGTCAGAAGTGAAATAAAACACTTATCTCACATTGCCTTACGATTATTTCAAAGCGAAGATAAATTCCACTAGATTAATGTAAAAAGGTTTGGGGGTTTTGCCACTATATGAAAGAAAACAGTAATTGCGTGACTGTGTTAAGAATGTTTTACATCAGCATGAAGTTATTTGAAAACTTATATTTTGAATGGATTTACCCTATCACTGGGATTTTTGTAGCACTTTGTTTGCATGGGATAAATATCAGGTTATATGCCATGTTTATATTTTTCTCTCACAAAATGCTAAAGACATGAAAGGAAAGAGAGAAATAGATTGAATTTTTAATTTCAGAAACTCTGTTGCTAAGTATTTATGAATTGATACAAAATTCTGGTTTTCAATTAGAAAATTTCTCAGGAAACGGTCACAAAGGCTATTTATGCAGGCTGGTTTCTTCTATAACTTTTTATTTTCCTGCATATTAGCATGTTAGCATGGGCTTTAAAAATAACTCAGGAGTTGGAAATCCACAGATAATTTGAGTAAAGGATCTGTCTATTTCAAACTGCCAGCAACAGATTAGCAAGTTATAATACAAATACAGAGAGGTTCACATATTCCAGTGTCACTGAACTATCAAAATATTGGGAGATTTCTCTGGAACAATGGATGCGCCTGCTTTCTCTTCCTTTTTCTGAAGAATGTAACTAGAGACTCACAGGCAGGTGGACACTAAAGACCATTGATCAGGTTTTATTCTTATGAATCAGAAAATCCTTGTTTTAAAGGCCAGTGAAACTATACTTCTCTTACCATGTAGGGGAAAATGGATGAACCTTAAATAAACATTGACACGCAACTCCAAAGAGACAACATTAGTCTACCTGACAAAAAGCAAATGTATTGTATTGTCAACCTAACCACTACTAAGTGGTTTTGCATGCTTTGCAAAGAAATCTTTATTGTCTTGTAGAAGGACACTTTGGTAACCGTTCCCTTCCAACTCAAGCTGTTCTATGATTCTATGACTCCATGATTCTGTGATTCTATGATTCTGTTCTATTATCCCATGTTCATGAGCTGAAAATATCAAAAAAGGAGAGAGAGATACTTTGAACACAACAATTTTTCAGACCCATGAGAATACAGACTTCACAGAGTAATTGATGCAAGTAGAGAACAACACAGACTCTAGTAACAAAGCAGGACTATGGAAACTGATGTGCTTCTAATGGGCTCAAAGAGATCCTGAAATGCATATTCCATTAACTTCTGCTTTATTTACCAATTTCCAGATGCAAGGCCACACAATATTTTATTTCAAAAAGAATGCTGTAATGCAATAAAGTTATGACTAGACTGGATGAGCAGCCAAATATCTATAAAACTTCTGTGTTGAAATAAAATTTGTCATGTTTAGGAAAGGAGCTGTTTCATAAGAAACATCTACCACATCTTCATGAACGTGGATTTAAAAGATCATGCTTGGTCTTGGTCCTGTAACTATTATGGGTGCTAAGTTTTATTTGAATGTGTCCTTGCATCAGTGAATTTGAAACGTGATTTCTCTCTCCCATGGAGGTAAGAACTTTCCTGTATTGCAGGCAGGAACTTTTCTGCCCAACAGCTCTGTCTGAGGTTAGAAGAAATAAAAGACTTCACTCATTTTTACTACACAGTATAATGCAGTAGTCTTGGATATTTTTAATCCCTGTGAGTGAAAGTCCTTATGCATAGGTTCAGGTTCAGTACTGGAAAATCTCCTGAAAGATATATCTAATAAGCATTAAAGGTAAAGTGGCAGCCTTCCCAGTTTATTAGCTTGAGAGGTTAGTGAATTATGATCTTTTCCAAGGAATTGATTTGTAACTGATTACTGCTATATCATGAGAGAAAGTATATTAATACCATGCAGTTCTTTCTTATCTTTCTCATCTTTCCTGATCAGAGCCTTGTTCGAAAGAAACTCTGCAGTACAGAATGATTCATTATTGGTTTGCTGAATATTTTTTTTTCTTTTCTGGCCTTAAGGACTGGACTCCAACTGTACTTAGCCTAGACTTTCACACTCTTTCAAAGAGCTAAGCTATAAGGTAACTTTATAAAAATGTAAGTAAACCTGCAATGACTTTCCACCCTCATAAGCTGCAGTTCTTAAAACTGATTCCTTTGGGTCACTAATCCCTGAGGGCCAGGCCAAAGACAGAACAAGGACTACCTCTACACTCCTGCTAGAGTGAGCCCATGGACAAGGTTCAAGGTCTGATTATCTACCTGTCATAGTATTACTTGCAGCAGTGCCCGTGGCAACAGTCCAGGGACACACAGGTGTGACCTATTCATGAACTGACACAATAACAAGAGTTTAAGTGTTTTGGAGGGGCTGAAAAATCCATGCAGCCTGCAGCTCTCCCCTCTGCCCTTGCCATGATGATTTTGTGTAGAGATGACAACTGGAGACACTTACCGCAGGTGCTGTTTTTGACACTGGCCATAGCAGAGGTGTGAGGAAGCAGCAGATAAGATTAATTCAAGTTGCCAACAAAGAACACCATGGATGCTGTCTATAGTGTCTTAGGGACTGGCTGGACAGTGGAGAGCTTCCTGCATGCATTTCCTTTTTGGCACATTTAGAGATGCAGATAATGAGCCCTGTCAGACAAATCCCTGCAATTTCAGATGTTTCACACTCTCCCTCCAAGATACATCAAGAAAGATAAGGATCTGATTTACATTCACTTTCACATACATTCTGTTTCAGCTAAATCTGATATGCAACCAGGTTTTTTTCTACTTTGTACCATAAGTAATGCTCATGGTTGGGGTTTTTTTTCAGTAGTTGTACATAAAGAAAATTTTGTGGGAGGAGTGGGGTTCCACTCGTGTATGTAATGTATAAAATATGATACGTTTTTACGAATGACATGACTATTTGTGCAGAAAATATATGATAATGATATTTAAATAACAACAAAATATTCAAAAAAATTACAAACACCACACCCCCATTTCTACATAAAATAAGCATACTTTTAGAAATATCTAAATTAACTAAGTAGATAAAATGACCTTAATTCCTGTGGAAGTGATGAAGAAGCTAATCCTAAAAACTATTTCTAGGCACATGAAGGCCAGTATATTTACCAGGAATAGTTAGAAGAGATTCATCAAGGAGAAGTCATGCTCAATCAGACTGGTAGATTTCTATGATGAAAACACTGGTCTGGTAGATAAGAGGATAGAAGCGAGTATTTTATACCTGGACTTCAGTAAAGCTTTGGACAATGTCTCTCATAAGACCCTAATAAAGAAGAATGGCGAAGTATGGGTGGGATGAGCAGACAAAGAGTGAGGTGGATTGAAAACTGGTTAATAGCTGGATTCAGGCAGTGGTGATCAGTGTACAAAGTCTAGCTGGAGGTCAACAACTAACAGGATACCACAGCACTCAATACAGGGTCCATTCCTGTTCAACATTGTTAATGATCTGGATGATGGGGCAGAGTGATGCCAAAGAGCCAAAAAAAATCACAATGACAAAAAAAAAAATTTTTTTTTTTAGTTTTGGCTTAGATGTGCATTATCTAAATAATCAGTGCTACTTGAGGATTTTGATATTTTCATGGCATTGAAAAAATGATTCTTTTATGTTAAGATTTTTATAAAATTACTCTGCTAATTCCAGAATATGCAGAGTTCAAATCATTCTGGTTTTTTGTAGAAATTTAGGCATCTTCAATCAAGTATCCTAATTTAATCTTATTACGACCTCAGGGAGACATATTTCATACTGAACTTATGAAATTGATAGTACTTTCCCAATACACAGTTTTGTTTATGACCTGAAATCCCTTGCAAAATACTTTCTTTTTATTAATTTTTAGAAAAAAAATATCTTTCATTTTAGGGAGGAATCTGCAGAAACAGATATTTCTGGGTCATGACAAGATAATTTGTATTAACTCTTCTCACTCAGCATTTGGGAAATCTTCTCAAATAATGTGTGACTCTTCATAAAAATATGCAACATGTGTGCAACACCTCTATGTGTGTCTCACAGTCATTTAGCTTTTCAGAAAGGACACTCTGTCTCTGTGTCTGTTAGTGAGGCACAAGGGGTGGGCTTCAGTTTATAACCCTATATTGATTTAGTGTTTGGAGCTGGCTTCTAAGTAGTCAGCTCAGACAGCCTGTGGACAGCTCTGTCTGTTCACAGAGGAGTATGTCAACATGACTTAGAACTTGCTCAGGGATATTTTTGTCAAGTTGTCACTGCAGCACTGTTTTATGCTTATTATTTAAATAATTAACAATGTATCTATGAAACTTAATTTATATAAATCTATTCCAAGTTCTAAATGAAAAATTTTAAATGTTTCTGATGGATAAATATTCTGGATTTTCATTCCTGATCAATAAGTCCCCCTGAACAGAAAGCTTTTGAGAAATGGAGATTTTGTGAACTGAGAAAGACTTGTCTTTAATTTACTTTACATAATAGTTTTATTGTCATTTATTGTTAGTCCTGGCTATCCAGGGAGATCCCAGGTAACGAGGTTGGCTAATGTGACACCTATCCACAAGACAAGCTGGAACGAGGATCTAGGGAGCCTGTCAGTCTGTCAACTTGACCTTGCTGACTGGCAAAGTTATGTGACAGATCATCCTGGGGGATGTCACACAGCACATGCAGGACAACCAAGGGATCTGACCCAGCCAGCATGGGTTCATGAAAGTCATGTCCTGCTTGACCAGCCTCATCTCCTTTTATTACCAGGTGACCTGCCTAATGGATGAGAGAAAGGCTGTGGAGGTTGTCTACCTGGACTTCCGCAAAGCCCTTGACATCGTCTCTCACAGCATTCTCTGGAAAAGCCATCAGCCCCTGGCTTGGACAGGTGCACTCTTCACTGAATTAAAAACTGACTGGGTGGCCAGACCCAGAGTGGTGGTGAGTGGAGTTACATCCAGTTGGCAGCCGATCACTAGTGGGTTTCCCAGGGCTCAGTATTTGGGCCAGTCTTGTTAAATCTCTCTATTGGTGATCTGCATGGGGAGATTGAGTGCACCCTCAGTTCATTTGCTGACAGTTTTGCTAAAGTTGGGTGGGGGTGTTGATCTTCCAGAGAGTAGGAAGGCTCTACAGATGGATCTGGACAGGCTGGATCAATGTGCTGAGGCCAATTTTATGAGGTACCACAAGCCAAAATTCTGAGTCCTACCCTTGTGTCACAACAATCCCGTGAAGTGCTACAGGCAGGGGGCAGAGTGGCTGGAAAGGCACCCAGCTAAAAACGACCTGGGGGTGTTGGTCAATAGTCAGTTGAACAGGAGCCAGCCTGTGCCCAGGTGGCCCAAGGGCATCCTGGCCTGTACCAGCAATAGTGTGGCCAGCTGGACCAGGGCAGTGACCATCCCCCTGTACTCGGCACTGGTGAGGCCACACCTCAAATCCTCTGTTCAGTTTTGGGCCTCTCAATACAAGAAAGACATTGAGGTGCTGGAGCAGGTCCAGAGAAGGGCAGCAAAGCTGGGGAAGGCTCTAAAGGGTAAGTCCTATGAGGAGTGTCTGAGGGAGCTGGGGTTATTCAACTTGGAGAACAGCAGGCTCGAGGGTGACATTATCGCTCTCTACAACTACCTGACAGGAGGTTGTAGCCAGGTGGGGGGCCTCACTCACCCATGCCAATCTCTTGCCTTCCTTGCCCCATTTCTTGTGCCTGGGCATCCCTAGCTGTTGTGTTCTGTGGAAGGAGTCCTTAAAGATCTGCCAATTCTCTTCTGCACCCTTTTCCCTGAGAGCATTTTTCCAGAGAGTCCTGTTGAGTAACTCTTTAAAGGTCTGAAAGTCTGCTTTCCTAAAGTCAAGGTTCTTACCATAGAATAAAATTCCCCTTCACCTCCTGAGTACAATTCCCTTTTCCTATTAAGAGATTATACAGTATTCCTCATTAAAGTATTTAATTGCAAAACATAGATTTCACTGCCAGCCACAAGTGATATTATTTAAGCAATAAAATAGAAAATCAAATTATCCCTCCAGAAGGAAAATTACATGTTTTCAAATACCCTTCAAGATACTAAGTTAAAACTTTGCCCTGATTTGACCAGAGGTTTGAATCAGATGATCCCCACCAGTCCCCTCCAATCCAAATCCTTCTGTGATTCTGAAATCACTCACATAAAGTGTCAAGTAAGGGATAATATATTATCTTTTCCCAAAGATGTTCATGAAGCTTGTTGGGTCAGCTCCATGCTTTGTACCTTAAATAATGGAAAAAAAAAATTGGTGTAGATTCTGTAAACATGCATTCTATTAGCAGTGGTAATGCTGACTGCAGGTTAGAGTGAGGCTGCTGTGAGGCTGTATCTGCTATTTGGAGTATATGACTACTCTTGTGGACTAACTCAACATAAGGAGAAGAAATCCTGTGGTACTGCTGCTTTGCCTTCCCTCAAGGCATGTCTTCCTTCTTATACATCAGTTCAATCTTGGACTGGGGCTTTAAGACTTGCTGTGAAGTCTATTTCAAGCTGCAATTCTATCCTGTCTCTATTTTCCAAATAAATGTTTAGTCCTCTATTGGCAGATTTTCTCTGAGGAAATCTTCAAGAAACAGGAGCAGAAGCAGAAAAATATAAATGGACTTCAATGGCTGATGCCTCCTAATAAATGTAAAGAAGGAGAGAGACATAGGACAATACCTTTCTTACAATTTTTACACGGATTATGGTTATCATGGCAGCTGGTATAAAGATGATTCCTCAAAGGAAAGTGGGCTTAATTAGTAGCTTAAAACCCCATCATTGGCAAAGGGAGAACTCACTTGGCTTGGGTATGAAAAAAGTGCAGTGGTTTTTGAATTTCCTAGTTTCTGAAAAATAAGGGAATAATTAAAAAAAAAAAATCAAGTTATTGTATTTACAAACCAGAATGCTCTTTTTTTCTTTCATAATTTAACTTTAAGAAGGCAATGCTTATTGGGTAAAGAGGGCAATAATGACCTTGGAGATGTTTTATGTGCCTTGTTTTAAACTGTGTAATATTATACTGCTTGGCTGACTAGTATTAAATCAAAGGAGTTTGTCCAAGAAAAACTAACAAAAAGAAATAATGAGAGATATATTAAGCCTTACAGAGACAGTGTGAAGAAATAATAACTGGTGAATTTACTTTCTGCCTTCAGCTAGACTGTCTAGATGTATTCATTGCAGGACTGAACCTAGGATCAGTCTAAAACCATGAAGATCCTAGAGTTGGGAAGACACTCATCATCAATTTATTTAGCTAAGAGGCAACCACACAGCTCTGCAATGTGTGATGCTCTATCATCCCAGGGCCAGTAGCAGGATGCCCAGGGCAGATGGAAAAAAAAAAAAGTAAAAAAGCAAAGTCTTGTTAGGTTGTTGTAAAAGGTCCATCCACACATGCAAAGAAAGCATAATGTCCTAATAACCTTGCCAGAGAGGAGGTCTGAGTACCAGTAGCTGGATCGGGGTGTGGGCACTAGAGTTTGCACACCCAAATGACATCATGGGATGCAGTTATTGGATAGAGCAGCTACTGGAGGGACCCATACCCTATACACGTGAATATTTTCCATTAAGAGGCTCCATTTTAACCAGCCTGAGAGCAGAACAAGATGAGGTCATTTGTGCTGTTTGTGGTTGTGTGAATGCTGTGTTTCCTGTCTGTGCTGGTCTCCGTGCCTACCTATGTACACATGATGTGGGTGGTTGTGGCTGTGAGGGTGTCTGTGAATGCATGTCTGTGGGGACCCGGGAACAGGGAACTGGCAGCCTCCCACCTATTGGGCTACTGCATTTAGCAGCTGTTAGAGGCTGTAAAATCCCTTTTAGTTTTATCCTCTTTAAAAAACACATACCTTTGGGCAAAGTAATCGGGGAAGACTTGGGCGCTGCCTTGCTGAAGTCCCTTCTGCTAACTTGCTATTTAAATCACTTTGTTTTAGGAGCTCAGAAATACATTTGTGCTATGCTGTGACCAAAGAGATATGCTTTCTTAAGAAGCTACGCTTCTAATCCAGACACAAGCTGACTAGAATAGGAGAAAGCTCATCTGAGACATGGGGTCATGTTGTAGTGTCTCTCTGTCTGTCTCTCTGCTCGCACTCATAGAGAGATGTTTAAATTAACTGCTTTTGATTAAGCCTGGAGAGCAAGATCTTTCTTGTAAAACCCCCCCAGAATATCAATATTGTTGGTGAACAGATTACTTCAGTTCAGAGATATGTTCTTTGGTGAGGTGGAGAAATTCAAGCCTGTAACTTTAAGGGTACTCTTGAGAAGTGCCAAAACATTGTCTAACTTTATGTATGTTAATAGAGTGAGCTTTCCTCTATTCACATCATTGAGGGTTCTTTTGATATTTTAGCATGGGATGCAGCTTATTCATTGCTGAAATAATAATGCATCTTCATAACAAACAGCATACTGAGGTATTTCAAATCCCACTAAGCTCATCACTCTATAGGTTATCACACAACACTTCACTTCTAGCTTTCAGTCACTCAGATCAGCTGTTTTTGCTGGAGATTAATAGACTTATACAGTATCTATTTGTCTAAAAGATCTACTAAAATAGTACTTTATCTCAGATAGGAATTTGGATGCAACTTCTCCAGATATATTTATGAGTTTCCTGCTTAACCAATAGCAGATGAATAATAAAAACAAGGAGCTAATTCATTGTTTTTTTGCTTATACTTGCCAAATACTGCTACAAACTGAACAAATCTGAAGCTATCTATTAAATATTTCAGCACTTATGTATGTTCTCTGGGCTAGTTCTGAAAGTACTGCATTTTCTAACTAACTATATTCTGGAATTTCTTGAAAGAAGGATCACGGGGCAATTTAATGGATTATGTGTTTGTGGTTATTAGTGTCACATGGTATTTCACTATTGGTTCTGATGGCATCCACCCTGATGTTTAATTTACTGCAACAGGTGCTATCAGGGTTAAGAAGTGTTTGTCTTGATGTAACAAAACATTGGTAGGCATGTGTTCTAGTTGTGTCATTATGATGCATTGGCACCTAATTTGGCCAAATGTTCAGAGTCAGAAAAGAATGCTTCTGTCTCTATGCTAAGGGTCTGAGTAGCCTTTCTTTCCAGTATGGAAAACACACAACACCATGGAAAAGTCCTTACAAAGCACTCATTAGTTTCTGAAATGTTGATTCTGCATTATGACCCCAAATCTTTGCTCTGTATTTAAGAGATTTTATTGAAGTCTGCAAATTACAAAGTCCTCAAAAATTTGCGTTGTCATTGAGCTTCAAAATATGATTCTTCTGTTTTGCTTTAGAGTCATGTTCAAAATATCTCATGAACTATATCTCTGAACTTCAGTGTCGGAGCTATGTGTGACAGTTTCCCTGGGATCACATTGATTAATGATCAGGGCAAGAGACTTCTGTACAAGAGAGAATTATGGAAAGAACACTTCAGCCTGGAAAAGAAATAAATGAGAGGAATAGTGGAAGCATCCATAGATATAATGAGAAACAGGGATAAAATCGTACAGGGTTTTCTTGCTTTTTTTCCTGTTTTAATAGAAAAATTATGGAGAATTAAAGGAATTTATAAAGTAGCAAATTCAGAACAAGGAAAAAGAAGTAGTCTTTACCACAAATTTTAAGTCAGTCTTGGAAATAACAGACATAGGATGCTATCAATATTGATAACCTTCATGGAGTTTAAAAGGATCCTGAATATGTTTATGAACAAAAAAATCCATTCAAATTTACTCAGTGCTTAGAAATGATCTGGGGAACAAATGCCTGAAGCTTATAAAAGTGTTTATATAAATACAATATAAACATGTAACTATCATTATGCCCATGTAAGTATTCTTATACTCCACAGACTTGGGGTGTTAATCAGTCTTGGCCTGACTCTGCAGATGCTGTTATGCCCTTTTGTTTCTTAGACTGATGTGTCCCCGCAGCCTTATTGCCTCAAGGATTAATATCATACTTTCACAGGGTGTCCCTGTTTATTCTCTTGCCTATTAGAGGATAGAGATAACAAAAGAAATATTCTCCCTTTCTTTGCAAACCATCAGGTTGTATACCCCTGTCAATTTCTTTGCATCTTTCTAATGGGTACAGACTTCAGCACAATCCTAATTAGTTTATTCTTAACATGAATTTTAGGGATTTTGGAAGCATTTGAAAATAGAATCATATCCCAGGGTTTTGTCCTTTCATATTAAAGAAAACCATACCCATGTTAGAGCTAGACCACTCTTCTACCTCTGCCACTCATACAGACTGACTGCTCTACAACTGTTCTTTCCACGCCAGCAGGGTTCTTGGATTTGAATAGTTTCTGTGCTTTCCAGTAGCTATATTCTGCTGTGTTTAGGCAGAGGAGTATTCCCTCTTAACTTTATTGTGCCAAGATGAATACATTGAATTTTCTTCATTTAATTCCATGGATGGAATTCTCTATTCTCGTCATGCTGAGAGCTATTGTCTCTTCCTGTCTTCCTGTTTAAATTCATCTTCTTGAACCCAGTTTATCAAAATTGTTCAGTGTCCCTTTTAGGGTCATAGCAATACCTTGTATTTTTTCATATTAATGCCCCTGTACATGTCTGTATACTTGACATACTTCAGGATCAGGTTCACTTCAAATTTTCAGTTCCATATTGTACCCATGACTCATATTCACCTATTTTGGTTACTTAACACTCCTGGTCTTTCCCTTCCTTGGGTTGCACTGGAAAATCCTAATTTATAACACACAAGCACAATACCAAACTCTAAGTGAATGACCTGGCACCTTTGTCTCTACTGCCATCTTGTCATACTACCTTTCTCCCCTGTTCGTTGCAAGTTCACCTTCTCATCTGATAATTCCTCCAAGGTTTTTCCTCTTTGTCAAATCATAAACTTCCAAATAGATGCATATAAAGAAAATTCTAATGCTTTATTTAAGTCTTCCTTCTTTCATTCAATGCCTTCTCTGCAGTGGTCAATAAGTACATGACATAGCCCATCTTCAAGCAAGCAGGGATGCAACCACCATTCATGTGTAGCAGATACGTGAAAAGTGTATGTGTATTTGTGTATGTGTATTTGTATATGTGTATCTTGCAGAATTTTGAGGACGTTATTCCAGTTGATCCCATAAGTTGAATAAAATGGCCATATCACTCCATCTCAGCAAAGGCACATATGACGGATTCACCTCCTCCTATCTTTTCGCTTTTTATTGAAACCTGCATAAATCTTTGTGAAAACACTCAACAAAGACTGTATTTACAATGTATTATTTGACATTCATGAGTTTGACAAAATCTTTTTGTACACAAACAAGATTTAAGGTTGAAACAAACAGCTTATTCTTTGCAACACCCAAATGCAGTCATGCAGCGAATCAGAAAAACTCCCATTACTGAAAGTAAATTAACAGCATTTACATTGTTCTTAAAAAAGATGTTTAATTTGTTTGAGGCTTTGTGTTGCATTTCTCACTTGGCACATGAAGTGTTAGAAGGGAATGTTGTTTGAACAAAATTGAATTTGCTCTGTTTGTATTGGAAAGTGTCTAGTTTTGAAATGAATACACGTAATGGAACTAGACAGGAAAATGTACATATCTTTCTCTCTAGGGAATACTGCTCAGAGTTTTACATAATTGCTTCTGGCTGCTATTCTTTATTTACTTCTATCTCTCCCCATTTAAGAAAAGGATAGTTTTGTGATATCAACTGATAGCATATCACATTCTTTCATATAATGTGAACCCATAACTCTTTTTGCCCGTTCTAATATAATGAGACAAAGGAGAAAACAAGATTGATATCACATTGTATGTGGCTGTTGTCAGTGCAATTTCCAATAAGATTGAATTGCATTTCCAAAGCACTAAATGCCATTGTACTTATTTAAATAATGTTGAACTGCAAGATGGTTTCATTTACTGAGGCAAATTGAATTAAACACCACTATTTTTTCCTTTCTCATGCAGGTTTAAGTTGTTCTATGTTTTAAACAGTAAAGATCTGGGATTACAGAAATCATAGAGACTGCTTTACTCTCTTGATCCAGAAAGACTTGTCCATTCTCAGATAGTGGTTGTCAGTGCTTTGAGGATAGCAGTGCATCCATTTGGAACATTTTTTTTTTTTCTAATCAGATGTCAGATTCCACTTTCCTTGACCTTGCAGAAACTTTAAGCTCCAGTCCCTCTCCTTGTCCTTCTTCAATCACATGTTATCTTTAATTTCTTCTGACATTTGAGTCTTTTGTTTCAAAAGCTGTGATCACGCAAAAACTATTCCTTTAGTTGTTTTGGACATGACTCACTATGGCTTTAAACGTCTTTTTTTGTTCACATAGTAGACAATAAAATATATTTCTGTGGATGTTGAAAAACACCTATTTTAAATTCAAGTGCTCTCAGTCTTAACTAAATCAAAGTTCATAATGGAGATTTTATATTCCAGTGTACAAATCACCTTGCACTTTAGCTATTTATCTATTCATAAGTGATTAGTGGAAAAGAAAGCTATGTGATCTGCAAAGATAAAAAGAAAATAATTCTTTATGACCCTCATATTTCATTTTATGTTGGTAGTTGACTCACCTGTTCCAAACAGAACGCACACTGCACCAGCTTCATTGTTACGGTATAAATCATTTTTAATAGTAATAGTCACTGCAAATCTGTGCTATCTGAAAGGAATTACAGCTAATTCAAAGAAGGAAGGTGTGGTGGCTTAAGCTTGGCTAAAAGCTGAGCTCCTACCTGGTTACTCCATCCTCTACCCTCAGCAGGAAGCGGGGATAAAATACATTAAAGTGGAACTAGAAAGCTCCTGGGTCAAGATAAGACAGGAAGATTCCTTACTGCAACAAATGGACTCAACTTGGGGAAAATGAATTTATTACCTATTAAACTAAATATTGACAAGTAGTGGGAAACAAAAAGATAGATATTACACATCTGACATAAAAAAACATATTTCTTCATCCCATTCCCAGGCTCAGCTTCACTCCTCACTCCTGACTCCTCCACCTCATCCCCCAAGAAGGGCACACGGAACAGAGAACGGGGGGCTGTGGTCATTCTGTAACAGCTCATCTCTGCCAATCCTTCCTCCTCACGCTTTTTCCTGTGCCGTGAGTCCTCCCCAGGGGCTGCAGCGAAACCCTTGCCCCACCGGGGTCCCTCCGTCGCTGCTCCCGCTGTCCCCTCGGGGCTCGCAGGGCTGTTTCCCGCACGGTTCCCCTCGCTCAGCCCTGGTTGCCGGGCAGTGTTTTGCCCTCCCTTGCCCAGGCTTTCCCCGGGGCTCTCGCCCGCCCGCCCGTGGCTGAGGGGCTCAGCCGTGCCCTGCGCTGGGGCCGCTGCAGCCGCTGGCACCGCCCGGGGCCGGCCCGGGCAGCCCCGCCACAGCCCGACCAAGAACATCTGGGCACGTAAATCCCGTTCAGAGGAGAAAGGAGGTCAACAACCGACCATATCGACATTCCTCCT